>CM023960.1:3493204-3548536 GCA_013407115.1 Glycine latifolia
ATATATTTTTTATAATATTTTATTTAAATACCTACTCTTTTCTTCCCTCTTTATCCCTTTTTTTTTCCCCATCTCCCCCACAAGAGGCCTCCTATAGCCTTTTTTTTTCCTTTGGTCAACATAATCATTTTTCGTTTCTTTTTTACTAATATTTGTGGCTTACTTTGTCGGTCCAGTGGCTCTATAGTAGGCCTCTTGTTCCCGCAAGTGGGCTAGAAATGAGAGAAGAAGAAGCTTGAATTGTGTGGATAAGATTGCAAGGACCAAACCATGTACTTCTTCCGTAAATGGCCTAGCCTTTATCACACGAACCACCTTTATCTCAGTTCATTAAATGAGGTGGGGGAAATATTATAAATTTTTTGATATTATTTTTAATTTTTAAATATAAAAAAATTACATATAAGGAGCTAATTGACTTACAATGTTGACCCTCTGTTCAATTAGGAAAATTTTGATTGAGATCAATCATGACTCATATTTCAGTATTAAATTATTACTTTTTAACCACATTATAGATTAAATAGTACAAGATTGTTCTATATTAATTAATTATATTGAGTTGGAGTCTTCTGAGTTCAATATTTTTTTTTTTGTTATTGATATAGTTATAAATCGTGCATGTGACTTGTGACGATATTTGATATTAAAGGAAAATGTGATTAATGTGGCTGCAATTGCAGTAATAATGAATAAAAAATCTTTATATTGCGGTCTGAATTAATGTCATTGCTATAAGATTATCTTTACCAGCAGTTTTTGTATGGGTTCTTAAGTCAAGAAGTGATCCTTAACTTCTTCTTTTTCTTCTGTTTTGAGTTTTTGAAGTGACATCCAGGTGTAGAGCTGGGAACCAAGTCCTTGTCAAATTGCTCAGAAAATCAATAGAGAAAAGGAAGAAAATAAACAGATTTTAATCAAAAACAAAGTTAAAGAACTTTTACCATTGGAGTGAAAAATAACAAATGTTTTCAAAATTGATGTGGCAATACAGGGCCCACTTAAGAGGAGTTAAGAACCCAAATGAAATTCTATGGTTGGAGATGCTCTAACCACAATTTAAAACCATTGTCACCTATAATTAAAGTCTTACGCAGCTTGAATAGTTGATGATATCAGTAGTCTGTTAAAAAAAGGATCCCTTTTCAAGACAAACCATATTTTGTTGCCCTTGCGTATTGCTTAAAATTGAGTAGCAGTTTATTGTCAAGGCATGTTCGAGTTAGAGACAGCAAAATATCTCAGATGAAAGCTACCACCACGATCAGAACCGCTCCAGTTTCCACCCAAATCCAATGATGTAAGGCATGATGCTACAGCTACCGAAGTTCAATGCTTCACCTTAGAAATATTACCCACATGATAAGTGAAAGTTATTATTTTAATTTCATGGTCTCTGTGCAACCCCTCTACTTCACAATAATATAATCTGTAAATTTACCAAAAGCAAAACATATATATAATTAACCAGGTCAGCCAATCAGGACTACACAACAAAACTATCTCGGGACCGTTGGTTCGTCAATTCATTGCAACAAATTATGGTGGAAAGAGGATGAATGAACCAAGAAATTCCTTATTCTCCCGACCAAAGTCTAAGGTTTGATTCTTGGCTTAAACATAAAATTATATCTAAAGATATTACTTTATTTTACAAAATATATGGACCAGTAGAGGACAATTAGTCGGATACCAACTGAAAATTTGAGACACCTTCCAATAAAAAAATGAATTAATATAGTTATTTTCTATTCCAATATGTATTTCTTTTGGTATTGCTAAGAGCGAGCTTGCGTGGCATAACCCTTCTATCTAATATATCACCCTTATGACCTCACCTTCAATCTGGTTGAGAACCAGAATTCTAACATTCATTCATTATGAATAATTCCAAATAATATTGTTTGAGGTGACCCTCCGCAGGCCTTTTAGCCATCACCAAATTTTGTGTTACATCCACATACGTTGAACTCTCTAAAACAATCTCAATCATGGGGTATCAGCATATTCATAAATTTCCCCGTCCATTGAACCTATGGTGAATTTGGCACTGCATCACTCACTAGCCAATTAAGTTAATTAACTAACTAACTAGTTAGGTGCTCAATGTGTAGCAAGTATAAATAAATGGTAGAGAGGAGCAAAGGTTGATTAATTAAGGCACACAATGGAAGCGGAATCAAAGGAGAAAAAGGACACTAAGGAGGAGCCACGTTATAGAGGAGTGCGGCGGCGGCCGTGGGGGGAAGTTCGCGGCCGAGATTCGGGACCCGGCCCAGCACGGTGCCCGAGTGTGGCTGGGGACATTTCTCGCGGCGGAGGAGGCTGCTAGGGCTTATGACCGAGCTGCCTATGAGATGAGGGGCGCTTTAGCCGTTCTCAATTTTCCAAATGAGTATCCTTCATGCTCTTCTATGAATTCATCTTCAACATTATCTTCTTCTTCAAATTCAATGCTTAAAAATGATAATCGTAAACAAGTTATTGAGTTCGAGTGCTTGGATGACAAATTGTTAGAGGACCTTCTTGATTGTGATGACCATGCCTACGAGAAAGACTTGCCTAAGAACTGAACGTTTGGTTTGATCAAATTTGAATGTTAGATTGATTTCAAAAGCATACCTATAGTAGGGTGAATGTCTTCATATATGATATGATTTCATTTTAGGCAGCACTTTACTTTGGTGGGTATGGTTTATAACTAAGAATGACTTGGTTGAACCATTTAGTTTGATCGATGTCTCCATATAAATAGGAATGATTTGTTTATAAAAATATATAAGAAAAACTATCCACCTTTATGTTATATACTTCATCTTCCTTAATTTAGCATTAAATTTGTTTTCCTTGGTGTACGCATTAAATTTGTTTATACAGTACTTTTATCATAATTTATTTTAGGAAATTATAAGAGAGTGTATTATTACACTTTTTAATAACAATTTTTTTATTTTTTATTTCTTAACTTGTACTTTTGGGGTATTTGATTATCATTTTCCTTTATTTTATTACAACATATATAATAATAAAATGAAGAGTAAATTATTTCATGTACAACCCCTATTTTTTATATCCCAATACAAACATCTTTTAATTGTTTTAAAAAATTATACTATGTCCACTTAATAAAAAGGTTGACAAGAGAGAAGTTCAGTAAAACAACAAGAAGAATTGTTCAAATACCTATAAACAAGACTTATTTGGGTTGTGTTATAATATATCTTGACTAAACCAATTGATGGTTAAAAGTAAAATGTTAAGAGCATTCCTTCTAACATTCTTTTTCTAACATTTTTCTAAGATTAACTAAATTTTTATTAAAAATTATTAATTTTGATGGATCTCACATCTAAATTATGAAAAAAAGTTATTAAATAAAAAATTAAATAAGATTCATCAAAATTAATATTTTTTAATAAAATCAAGTTATTTATAAAAAATATATTAAAATTAAAAATAATATTAAAGAAAATGTCACTAATATTTCTCATGTTAAAAATGAAAGAGAGCTTATACAATCTGACAAAATCTTAGTAGTCTTTGTATAATTTATTCTGAAATGAAAGCTTAATCGATTGATTGAAATTAAATTATTATTAATCCCATCGGATTTGTAGTTCAATTAAAATGGATTCTTGCTTTTAATCCACTTGACAATTAAATATTCAATCATATTGTTTATATATTACTATTTTAGATAATACAACAAAAACTACATATGATAACTTTATTTTTTTCCAATTAAAAAATATATAACTACTATAATATCGAAATAGCAAAGTCTACGTATAAAGGTATCTATCAGTTTTCAATTGAGTCACCTTAGCAATCAGCATCATACAGAAGTCAGCCAGATTAAGCTATTGTATTAACTTTCTTCGACATAATATCAAATCATTCCGTTCTTTCGTTTTCATTCTTTACTTTTCGGCCGCGCATATCTTTTCTTTCATTAGCGTTATATGCAAGGCAACAGTAAAAGTGCACGGACAGGCCAAGTCTTGTTCTTCCCTGCCCAAGAATGAAAAAGGAATCAAAGTTTTGATATAGATGAAAGAGTTAAAAAGATAAAAGAAATGAAAGATACATAAAAATGTGATTATTTGATATAGATGAAGAGTTAAAAAGTGATAAAATTTTGAATTAAAGTAATTAGGTGGATAATAATAGAAAAATAAATAATTAAATAATTATGCATTTCCAATTTTACCCTCTCAAAGAAATTGAAAAAGAAGAGGTGCCAGTAGTAAAAAGGGTATGGTTAGTTTAAAAGATAAAAAGGGAGATCCCTTTCTCTTCTCAAACCCGCCACACAACGCCCATTCTTCTCCTTCTTCACACGACCAACACCCATGACACCGACCACCTGAATCTGCCGCACCACCACCCAAATGACCAGAATCACAACAACGACACCTTAACTCGAGTTCAAAAATAAGCTTCACTCGCGGGTTCAAAATATCAGCTTTAAACAACCAGAATCACAGTGGGTTCAATGAGAATCACGAGGGCAAGGGCAGAATGGGAACACTTCGATTTGCAACCAATTTACTGTAACTTTCACTCTCTTTCACCTTTTTTAGGTGAAAGAGTATTCATTTGGGTACCGCAAATTGTCACCATGCTTCAGCTCATTTTCATCGCCTTTCGTCCGTTCCAAACGCTAGGGGTAAAATAGTTTCAGTGCATTTCATCGATGCAACACTTTCAGCGCATCACTTACGTTCAAAATTATTTTTTTATTGATGTAAAACTCGTTCCATTAGATTAGATCCACTTATATGAAAATTACTATATAAAACATAGTTCAACCAGAAAGAGTCATCAACATGGGGAAAAACGTGAAATGTGAATTCATCGAAGCATCCAAAGATTCGAAAAATCTCATATCAAATTCGGTTGAATTCTATATATTTCATGTAAGTATAATGGCACAAGTTTAAGGGACAAGTTTCAAGTGTCAAATTACTTTTAAAAAGTTTAAAATAGTGTCCCAAAATAGAAAACTATAATTGTTTAAAAAAAGATATTTTGATTCACTTTAAAAATAAAATAAAATAACTAAAACTTTTTAATAGATAAGCTACTAAATTGAATATAATAAAAAAAATAAGAACTAAAAATGTATTTTAATCCTTCTAAAAAAACTGTATTTTAGTCCAGGGACATATCTATAAATAAGTTAATAGTAATAAATCGTAATTTTTGTGAATCAATTTCACATTTACTTGTACGGATATAATTGTAACACTTTTTATATATTTTGAAACTAAATTGGATTTTTTTTTTAGAAATTAAATTATCATTACCTTATACTTTCTGGGACAAAAATGGTCATTTATCTTTTTTATTTTATTTTTTATTGAGCTACATATCTTTGTTTTTGTCTTTGTAATTATGTTCTGTTTGGGTAGTGTTTCATTTTTAGTTTCAAATTTTTAAAAACTAAAACTTGTTTTAGTTTTGAGTTTTTGATTTCAATTTTTTTGTTTTTGTTTTAAAATTTTTGTTTCAAATGAAGAAGGATAAAATAAAATGAGTCATTTGTTTTGTCTTATCACGTCCCACAATGAAATAATGTAATACAAAACTGACTCATAAAATAATTAAACTCGTGACGATGGCGGTGATAATACAATAATGATGACATTGGCGAAGGTGTTGGTGGTGGTGCGATAGTAGCAAAATGGTGGTAGTGATGGTTACAGTGGTGATAAAATGGTGACAGTGGCGGTGAAAGTGATAGTAATAGTGACAATGACAATAACAATAGTGACAATAGTGTTTGGTGGTGGCGGTGACGTGAAATGGTTGTGGTGGTGGAATGCTAGTTGTGGTAGCCATGGTGTGCTTTTCAAAACTAAAAACTAAATTTACAAAAAAAAATTCATAGTTTAAAAAATGAAGGTAAAAGTGTGTCGAAAATGAGTTAAAAATTATTCAACTCCATTTTTATTAAACAAATTTTATTTTAAAAATTACATTTTAAAACCAAAAATAAAAAAATTTACAATTATCCCAAAGGGACCTTTAGTTTTCGTGATTAAGTAGTTGGGTTGGGCCATGTAGGTTCAAGGAACAAAATTTAATGTGTGGGCTTTTTCTTATGCAAATTGCTATTCCCAGCGCAAAGTTGCTATTCACATTCCTTGTGTGCTTTAATTTTGTTTTTTTTAAATACTCTTTTTATGGAAAAATAATTTTGTTGACAATATACAAAATGTAATCTTGTTTCAGTTGTGAAAGAGGAATACGAAAAGATACACAACAAAACCATGATTCTTTTGTGTATGTTGTCAACTGAATCATGTTTTTGTTGTATATTTTTTTCATCTCCTCTTATACAGAAAACATGTTTTTGTTGATCAAATACATTATGAAAATTTGATTCCTGTTGTGTATTTTTCTAAATGAAATTTTTTTCTATTGTGTTAATTTTTTTTACAATTTTTTTAATTATTTATAGATATAAGTTTTTTTTACAGTAATCAAATTAATGGTGATATAAATTATTTTTTAAAATTGAAAATAAATTAATTTAGATACAATTTAACTTTTCATAATAATAAGAGTATCATGTAGATTAGGGACTAAAACCATAGTCAATCCATTATCTTTTTAATTAAAATTTAGGGACTAAAATCAGAAATACTAAAAAGTTTAGGGACTAAAATATAGTTTACCCATTATCTATTTAAGAGTATCTCCAATGGAAATACTTACATGAGGTACTTAACTTTAAGCAACGTTGTTAAACTTTTTTTCCACTGGAGCATATGAGATGAAGTTGTTTATATAGTCATCGTTGTTTATATAAACAATCGTTGCTTAACAAATTTATACCATAAATAACATAGTTTTCAAGCATTGTAAGATCTACAAAATTAAATTAAGCACTCACTTTAGCAACATCGACATTGGAATGAATTTTTGTGTAGAGTGTTTAAATATACGTGGAATTATATGCCCTACAAAATTAAGATAAACAATTCATCTAAACAAGTATGCATTATAGATGCTCTAATTAAAATATCTTGACAAAAGTTACCATTTATAAAAGTAATTGTATTAATTATTAAGGGAATTACCTTTATTAATGTTAATCAAATTAATTATGACACTAATTTGAATAATAATTAATTTGATTACCATTAAAAAATTAATTTGTGTCATCATTAATTCAAATTTAAATTAAAATGATAATTTATATCAAAATTAATTTTATTACTATTAAAAATGTAATGTGGGTCATTATTAAGGTAATTTGTATAAGAAATAATTCAAGAATAATTAAAAAGATAATTTATATTATTAATTATTAATTGAAATAAAAGTTACTCATATATACCATTAATTATTTCATTAAGTTTAACAAAATAGAGATGATTTTTTTGTTGTGTATGAGGAGGTGAAAAAAGTATACAACAAAAATACATTTTCGTGGTATACTTTATACAATGAAAATGTATTTCTTGTTGCTTTTTTTGTCACATTCTTTTACACAAAAAAAACGTTTCTATTGTGTATTTTATCAATTAATTGTGTTTCTGTAAAATAATGTATTTTTGAAAATGCAAAATTTAAAGCACATGAGTTGAGTGTGAATAGAAAATTTGGGAGTCAGAATAACAATTCCTTTTGGAATTATTCTTTCCGAGCTGATAAGTCATAATAATACATATGGTCTTTTTAGGTATTTGTTATATCTACTCCCTTTTTTGCTAAGTACACTTCCCTCCCCTTTTTCGAAAGTCAAATTACAAAAATGACTCTTTTCTTTCAAAACCTCACGTAAAAGACACTCCCCTTCTCTGTAAAGCCATTTTGTACATGTTACAAGCCCTCTTAAACCCTGACATGTTAAGTTTTCAATTTGAAACCACAACAACCGATCTCTAAATCCTTCTCATCCTTTCTCATCAATTTTCCCTCATTCCCTCTTTTGTCGATCAAGGTATTAAAATTTTACCTAAATATTATTATAAAAATACATGACTATTGAAATTGTGAGAAATCAAGTACTGCACAAAACCTTTTTCTTTCCTTTTCAATTTTGGAACGATGAAGTGAGATGCATTTCAAAAAGTATTTTCCAAAATATAAAATCTCTAAAAATATTTCAAAAAAGTAGTCTGGAATATAGCAAATGATTCCGGAAAGTAGTTTCTAGAATTATTTTAGAAATTTTCTATTTTGAAAAGTAATTTTCAGAATACAAAATATAAAATTTCATAAACTACATTCTAGAATTTAAAAATTATCACGTTTTTGAAAATTCATTGTATTGGTTTATATTTTTAATTTACTTTCCTTCATAACTTTATTTGTTATAAATTTTTTTCTCCTGTTCATGTTAGTTAGATGACTGATGTGGAGAAAAAGGGCACATGTGATTGGCAAGTGTAATAAGCATAACTAGGCTGACAAATTTATAAATCAATCAATGACAATTAATTACTACCTCTTTTTTCCATAGTCGAGTAGCAACATGATTGATCCTGTAACCAAATAAGTATTGTGATTTGATATTACAAGAATTATTTGAACATTAAATTTATAAATCAATCGATGACAATTAATTACTACCTCTTTGTTCCATAGGCGAGTAGCAACATGATTTGACAAATGTCTAAGCACTGACAAATCTTCAGGGCCTCCTGGAAAGCTCCCTACTGCCTGAGGGTATGCAGAAGCATTTACTGAAATTTTCACCCCAACATACATAAAAAAGAAAATATTTACCAAAACATACATATTACAATTTTATTTACCAAAACATACATGTTTACTATTTACATTATAAATTCGGATTGAGGAGACCCGAATTTACAATGTGATTTTTAAAAAAAATTTCAAAAACCAGTTAAGAATTCGGGTCCTCGAAACCCGAATTCTGAACTTTTTTTTTAAGATAATAATAAATAAACAAAGAATTTAATTTGAAAATAATAAAATTAAAGAATATAAATAATTTATAATTAATTCTAAGTATAAACACGTGTACTTGCACATAATAATAATTTAATTTTGATAATTAATATTATAATACATAACTATTTTTATTATAAAATTATAATATAATGAAAGTGTGAGATAAAAAATATTATAAGATAATTTATTTTAACGATTGATGACTTATTTTAAAATATATTTAAAAAAATATTAGCAAAAAAATAAAAATAATATATTAAAGAAGATAAGAAATTGACAAAAATCGTAAATAGAACACCTGATGGTATACTCAACCTACTTCGATCCACCATCGGTCCTACATATAATGCAATGCTATATTACAACGGCAAGTGGTGTTTTAAAAAACCAGTAACCCAACAAGCCCCAATAACCGATCAACATGTTGCAATAATTGATGCAGATGTTGGGCATGATGAACAACTCACTAGAATGATTCAAATGGAAGAAGACATGTCCGCTGCACAACATCTTTCAAACTATAATTAGTTTGGTTATTTTCCTATTTCAATTGTTATTGTTAGAACGTTCTGTTATTTTCATTTTAGTAAGTGGTGTTTATTATGTTTGTCTCTTTGTCTCTCATCCTAATTACCGTTGTGTTTTAATTTCTCTATATAATATAACCGATATATACTAACTATTTATTTATGGTGTTTTTAATCAATTTAATTTGTTTTAATTATTTTCCTTTTTTATTTTATTTTTCTCTGTATAATATAGTTGCATGTACTAATTAATTTTTTCTTATTTTTTCACAGTGAATAATCAACATTATTTATCATAACTTAAACAAATATAAATATTAAATTATCATTTTTGTATATTATATAATTTTATTAAAAATCTTAAAAAATAGCATAAAACAAAATCAAAATTAAATTATTATTATGTGCAAGTACACGTGTTTAAATATTACTTAGAATTAATTTTTCTTTATTTATATTCTTTAATTTTATTATTTTCAAATTAAATTCTTTGTTTATTTATTATCTTAAAAAAAAAAGTTCAGAATTCGGGTTTTGGGAACCCGAATTCTTAACTAGGTTTTGAAATTTTTTTTAAAAAATCACATTGTAAATTCAGGTCTCCCCAACCCGAATTTACAATGTGAATAGTAAACATGTAAAAAAAATTAGTTCAGAATTCGGGTTTCGGGGACCCAAATTCTTAACTGAGTTTTGAATTTTTTTTTAAAACTCACATTGTAAATTCGGGTCCCCCCAATCTGAATTTACAATGTAAATAGTAAATATGTATGTTTTGGTAAATATTTTTGTTTTTATGTATGTTGGGGTGAAAATTTCAGCATTTACTAGGTCCTCGTGATCATTAACTGCATGTGCTTGAGCATTTGCACGTTGTCTATGTCGTGTAACACTTCAACCTCTTGTTTTTGCCATATCTGCATATTTAACAAGCTACTTTTAAAGACTTGATATTTATTTCTAGCATGAAAAGTCTAACAACAAAAGCATTTGTTGATAAAAAATACCCTGCTGTAAAAAAATTAAAAAACCCCTGCTATATCAAAAATATTATATTAAAAAAAAATACCTTGTTGTATAAAGACATACATCTTAATACATATGGTTGTGCCTTCAAAAACTAACAAACATAAAGAACTTTGTACTTGAATATATATACATATATATATATATATATATATATATATATATATATATATGTATGTATGTGTTTACATATGCAGGTCAACACCAAACCTATATGCATCAGACCTTAACCAAAATGAAAATCCCACAGGTGTACTAAGAGCATCTTTAGTGCAAGATCTTGAGCAATGATCTTGAGCTCAAGATCTGATCTTCATTAGATCTTCCAATAAAGGAGTTTAGGAGATCTCTAACATGGAGGATGAGTTCTTGTAGAAGATCTCTTAAGATCTGCACATTGCTCAAAAAAGAATAAATTTTCTTTTTTTTTCTTTCTCCTTAAGATCTCAAAATGAGATCTACCATTAAAGAAGAAAATGAAAGAGATCTTTAATCCTATTTGGTACTATAAGGTCTACCAAAAAATAGTCTAAGATCCTAATTTGAGATCTACCACTAAAGATGCTCTAAGACACCAAACCTGCATCTCCCAAGCACATATCTATTGTCAAGAAACTTGTTACGTCAGATATACTTGCTGGTACATATAAAAACAGCAAGGTACATATTAATTTAATAAACAAACTTGCTGATTCATAATTCAACTTCAATAATATTAAACTTGTTTACTTGAGTTATGTGATGGTGTGTATATACTTAGTAAACAATTTTAAAACCAGAAATGAAAACCCAACATCTATTGCTAATAATTCAACAAAATTCAGTTCTCAGAACAGTGACAGATGCATGAGACAAACACCCAAAAAGCTCCATAAAACTCAGAAACAATAAATCGTATGAAATCCAAAGTCTAAGTACTAATGCAAAGGGAAAATTTTAAAAAAGAAGACTAACGCAAGTAGAATCCTCGTAATCGCAGGCATAGCTAGTAGCAACATAGTCAAACACTTGGAACGGTGACAGAGACACACACAAGTAGAGTCACGAGAGAGGTAAAGGGCTCACGGAGATAGAGACACATAGCCATAGTCTCGAGAAAGGTGGAGGGCTCACGATAACGGAAAAGCACAGTTAGAGTCGCTGGATGTTCACGGTGATGTCGCAGATAGGAACCCAAGGTGGAAGAAGCTATTCGTCTTGCTGAATTGACATGAGCTTTGTTGGTTGGTTGTGGTTTCAAATTGAAACCCAACGTGCTAGGGTTTAAGAGGGCTTGCAACACGCACAAAACGATAATATAGAGAAAGGAAGTGTCTCTGCCATGAGAGAGCAAACAAATTTAGGGAAGAAGGATGGGATAAAGAGAGGGGGAGTTAGGTTTTGAAAGAAAAAGGTTATTTATGTAGTTTAACTTTTGAAAAAGGGAAGGGGAGTGTACTTAGCATAAACGGATGGGATTAGTAATTTAGTTAGGATTCTTTCTATTTGCACCCTTTTTCTACACACTCTGTGCATTTTTGTATTTTACAAAAATATTTTTAAAAAACTAATTTCTGAAAAATGCTTTAGTAATGGAAGGTATTTGGGTAAACACTGTGATTAATTAAGAATTATTGAATAAGTATCTAGATAAATATTAATAGTATAATATTTTTTAACACATTTTTTTAAAACATTCTCTCATATTAACTAAAATTTATTAAAAATCATAAATTAAATTGTGTGAGATTTACTCCTTTTTTTTGAATTAAATGGGACAAAAGCCCAGAGAAAATTTAATGCATCTAACTCAAATTTTGCAATTTTAATATATTTTAATCAGGAGTGTGTTAAAAGTATACATGTTAGTGCAGTAAAAAAAGGTGTGATGTTAGTACTCATTATGTAAACACTTATGCTTAAATTATTTTAATAATCGAAATTAAAATGAAATATGATTATTAATTATGAGTTAAGCTATTTTCATAAGATATTCTAGATAACTTATTAAAATAAACTAAAATAATAACAATGAGTGAAAAAATAAATATGATAATTTAAACTAAAATCAAATTCTGGACATATCATAAATTATTTTCACTAACACTCGTAAACACACAATTGTTTATGTAAGAAAACAAGTTTAAATTATTTGTAAATAAACTCCTAGATACAAACTCACCTACACACACGATGTTTTTTTCTTTTTTTTTTTGTCGTTATATAATATAACTATCATATTATTAATGTACTTTGTTTTCATATTGGTAAACATTGTGTTTCGTTGCAAATTTAATTGCTTATTTTTATATTTTTCATCAATACATAATATTTTTATTTATCAGTTGAAATGTTTTTATTCATATAAATTTATGTTTATAATAAGAGTGATGTAGTATCATCTTCTAAAATCCTTCTGTTTTTATTATTTCATAATTAAAACACAAATATGTGTAATATCTTAAACATAAAGACTGATATTTATAATTATTCTTGTTCTAAACATCTTATTGTTCATGGTTGTATATACAATTAATAGTATAGATGTACTACATCTATCTATACTATTGTATACATGTATGGTTCTACACCTGTTGCAGTTTGGATAATTTATACACTCCGACAGAAACAGTTAACATCGTTTTGTTCATGGTTGTAAGTATAGTAGTACATATCATACCATTGGATGGAGTTTTTTTTTTTAATTATATATATACGTATTTTTTTAAAATAAAATTGAGTACTTTATGCTTCGACATCTGAGAACACGCACAGGTATAGGCACATGGTGCTTTGTTTGGATCTGAATTCTATCGTAGTCACATTTATGTAATTTTATGGGACACGCAATATTCAAGGCTGCACCATTATTTAATTTATTATTGTGATCAGAAACAGTACAACAAAAATATATTTTCTGTAGCTCAAAACATTTGAAAATATTAATTTTAGGCCCTATAAAAATTTAATATAATTTTAGTCTATTTATTTATCAAAAAGTAATAGGATTTTAGTTCTTTGTAAAAACACATATTTGTGAATAATATAAAAACTAAATATATATTAAATTTTTACAGACGCTAAAATGAATATTTCGAAATATTTTTAGCTTTTATCAAAAGAATAATTTATGCTACGACATCTAGGAGCATGCACAGGTGTAGGCACATGATTATTTTGTCTTGATCTAAATTCTGTTTTAGTCAACATTTTTGTAACATGTACACTATGTTTTGTTTACAAAAGAAAACAAAAAGAAAGAAAAGTGAAAGAAAAGAAAAAGATAGAAAAGAAAATGAGATGATTATTTAATTGTTTGTTATAAGAGAAAATGAAAAGAAAGGAAAAATGAGTTTTCTTTTCCTTTGTTTGATTGTATAAAAAATAAGAAGAAAGAAAAATATAAATTTATAAAATGACATTAATATCCTTATGTGCATTATTACGGAAATAACAAAACGTGGTTTGTGATGAGATAGTGAAAAATTAAAAAGGAAATAGCAAAACGGTTTAAAGAAGAAAAAGAAAATGGTTTAAAGCCAAGAAACAACATATATGCATTATTACGGTACAAGCAAAAGAAGAAAACAAGGAGGTATTACAATTACAGCATCTTTTGCTTACTTTGTGTGTCAGAGAGAGGTATCTATTAATTTCTAATGCTTGAAACTGCTCATTTGAGACTAAGTCACACAATTTCTTATATGTTAATTTCTCAAAACACAATATCTCAGACCTTTGACCGAAACATGCTGAAATTATAGAAATAAGAGTTATTTTCATTTCCATCTATTCATAGACAAGCTTTAACTCCTCCTAGACATGTTGTTTTATAAACATTGGCCACAAGCACAATAGTGAACAAAAAAATTACAAGAATGATATTAGCTTCCCAGAAAAGAGCCTTGAGTTACTAATTCCCTTAAACAAAAAATCGCCCTTTCTAATTTTCTAGAATGTTATACCCCTAAACTCACAAAACAGAGCAAAAACAAAAACTTTTTTTTTAAATTAACTATACAGAATATTGTACTCCTGGACCTAGAAGATAACAAAAATAAGAACACAAACAAGAACAAAGAAAGACCACAAAAAGTTACAATAATAAAGGTATGAGAAAGGAAGAAAGGGAGAAAAAAATTACCTATCGCATAGAAAGAAACACAGAAGAGAAAGAATACGGAAAAAACAGGAAAGAGAAAAATACTATTTGGAAAGAGAAAAGCCCTATCAGTTTTGGGTAAAACATAAATATCTAATAAAATAATAGAAAGATATTTTAGTCATTTCTTACATAATTTAAAATTTTTGCTACCTTTTCTTTCCAATTTGAGCGGAAAGTTTTTTTTTATTGTTGCTGGCTTTTTTCTTTTGCTTTCTCCGTAAACAAATGAGGAAAAAGAAAAAAATTCAAATTTTTTCTTTCTTATGTTTTCTTTTCTTTTCTTTTTTTTTTGAATCAAACACAGCGGTAAGCTTCAAGGCCGTATTATTGTATATTGCTGAAAACAAGATTTAAAAACATTATCGTACATCAATCATTGATTTCTGTTAAGTCGCTCTTGAGTACGATAATACTCATGACAGATATTTTTGGCAGGTATGCATCCTCCCTGAATTTAATTATCTACAAATGTTACAGGAATTTAATAAATAGTTTTGCTTCTTTAATTTTATCTTTAGGGTACAGCTAGAGTTTAAAGTAAATTTGTCTATAAACTCCAATGCTTAATTTTTTTTACTAAAATTATAATTCATTAAGTGAAGAACTTTTAAAGAATTTTTATATGATGTGTTTTTAACTAGATAAACTTCATCTACACTGAGCGCATAGATCAAGTGCATGAAGTGAGATTGTTTGAATTTAATTAATAATATAGAATTTGAATCTTCACTATTCAACTAAAACACAATTTCTCCTAGATTTCATCTATCCAACATAAATTATTAATTATTTTAAACCCAAGTGGTAAATCTTCATAAATATCCCTGCAGATGCTCCTAAAAAATTAGCATCAAGATTCCTACATTAAACAACCCAAATTAATTAGTACTGGAATTAGAAACTGTGGGCTTTAAATTATAGCCGAGAGGGGGAAGAAGCATGACAGAAAACAGCTGCCTAATATGCCTACTAATTCCCCTTTGTTTCATCAGAATCCAGATTGGAACATGTTGCAGGAGCCTTCAAAAATTTTGTTTGATTCATTCTCAAGCAATCCTGTTCAAGACACCGTCCATGATTTACTTTCCTTCGACATGGTTGACTTCTCCACGCCACCAACAGAAGGAAACCACAACAAGACAAAGCAATTGGTGGAGAAGTCTGAAGCGCAGAATAAGGAAAGGTCATACATAGGTGTGAGGAAAAGGCCTTGGGGAAAATTCGCAGCAGAGATCAGAGACACAACGAGGAATGGCACTAGGGTTTGGCTTGGAACCTTTGAGAGTGCAGAGGCTGCTGCATTGGCTTATGATCAAGCTGCATTTTCCATGAGAGGCCATGATGCTGTGCTCAATTTTCCGGTCAAAAGGGTCAAAGAGTCTTTGCTAGAGATTCAATATGGTTGCAGCAAAGGGTGTTCACCAGCTCTTGCACTCAAGGAGATGCACTACAACAGACGCAAATTGTCATCAAAAGCTAGAAAGTGTAGAGAGAATAAACAGGAATCAGAGGCACCAACACCAAGTGTGCTTGTGTTAGAGGACTTGGGAGTTGAATATCTAGAGCAACTTCTAAGCATATCGGATCAAAGTGTAAGCTTATAATCTAAAACCATGAATAAGGGTTTATTTGGATGAATAAATTTATGAAATACTTGTTCTAGCTATCAGCTTATTACATGGGAGCTATTATCATAAGCTTGACTATTAAGCTTGCTGAAATAAGTTTCTTTAAAAATATTTTATTGATAAATTTTATTGTGAAATTTATTAAAGTAAATCAACAAGAGCTTAGAAGAAAGTGAATTTATTTTTCTTCTTTTTTTCTTGATTGCCTTTGGTTCTTCAATTTACACCACTAATATGTTCCTGAGAAAGCACTTATATGCTGTTATTTCTTTGTAATAAGCCTTGCGCCATTTTCCTCTTAATTATAACATAACATCGATGCCCGCTGAATATTCAATAATAATTTTATATTTACATGTTGTATGAGAATAATATATTACAATTTTTTTATCAATGATTAGTATTATTAGTTTTTGTTAGTATGAGAGAAATTTTTTTTTTCTCAATCTCCCATAACCGTCAAATTCACCTTATATCTCTTTAACACACCACAAAAAAATGATTAAGGAACCACGTCAATAGGGAACGAATTATATTACCAATGGTTTGGTACATTTCTTTGTTTTACATATCATGTCTCGCTTCTCCTCTTCCTTCCCATCGGGCAGTCACTAGTAAAGATATCACTTGTAAGCATTATTTTTTGTTGTCTCACATTGCACAAATAAAGACAAGTAAAAATGTATATATACATAGAATAGTTGAATTCAATTGATTTCAACTTTTTGGACAATACACTTTTGATGCTTGATATACATCCAGCCCAGTCCACACTCTCTCCTTAATTGGGTTTGTGCAAAAATTATAGCATGATATTGATATCAAAGCGCAATATCGCCTGCTAAAACAATGAATAGAGTCTTTCGACTAACATGGTACACGATACCGATGCGCAAATCATAACTGAGACAACAAAGCAACCAACCTAGTTAGACTTGAGGCAAGGGGAAGTTATCTAAACAAATACAAACCAATTCAATATTCTCACAATCACATTGTCAATATCTTGCAATTATCAAATAAAGTATAACAAAAGGTACGTACCACATTTGGGTTGACTATATTATGCGCAAAACCATTAGGATGAGGATAAATGGTCAACGAAATATCCATGCACATCTAGAAGCTTGTTAAACAAAAAACTAGCCAGGATATATAAATGGTCAACGAAATATCCATGTACGTACATCTAGAAGCTTGTTAAACAAAAAACTAGTCAGCACAACCTTCAATCATGTACATATTGGATGATGGCCACTTGGTGAAACTAGTAAGTACAACCTTTAAACACATACATATTGGATGATGAGCGTGAGTGTGAGTGATATGATGGTCACAGTCTATTTTATTTGCTGCAAAACTCTATGTTAGAATTGAACCAATTAAGGGAGAAATGACACTCAAAAGTATAAAAAATTAAAAAGAAAAATTTCCATCTTTGCCTTTGAACCAGGAATGCAACCAACAATCTCATAAATTAATCAAGAATCAATTAGATTTATACTAGGTCAGTCTTTGGGAGCACATCATAGTCTTCCCGAGACTTCTACTAGCCAAACACTATCCTAACATGTTTTGGTTAATGAGACGTCGGTGGGTACCCTGATGAGCACAACTTTGTCGTAGACCACCTCGTCCCAAGGATTTCTATTTCTGTCCAAGTCATGTGAATGGCTTAGGGCACGATGTAGCTTTTCAGAGAAACATGAATTTTCGCAACTCCTTTTCTTATGTCGTCCTTGTCAAAAAACCGAAGGATTCATTGTCATAACTGGAAGACAAAGGTCAAAATACTTGAGGTACATCAAACGTGGCCTTGGCCACCTCTAACTCTAAGACCAACCACTCAACTTGCATCTCCACCCTCTATGGCCATAAGCCCTACTTGAAAGCTCCTTATTTGTTCGTCAAATATCGAGATCTTAATCTTTGACCTGCTTGATTCACCTCAGTTTAGGGGATATGATGTCCTCCAACATAGTTCCTCTAAAGCAACTTTTCCCCAAGGTTGCCAACATGACAACCTTATTAGTCACCTCGGCTCTACTGAGGGGCATGTCCCTTAGGCTTTGTTTGATGGGGAGAAAATAAAAGAATAGAAATAGGATGGAGATATAGGTTGTTTGGTTGAATAAAAGTTGTTGAGTAAATAAAAAAGAAAAAGAATAAACTAATATGGTTTTTTTTAATCCTTTGGCCAGTATGTATTTAATTTCTTTTTATTTGTTTTCTGTTTTAAACTTACATGGTGATTTTTCAAAACCTGGAACGTATGGAGAGCTACACGATTTGGCCATTTTTACCCTTTGCTTTGTATGAGGGAAAATAATGAACCAAGGGTAGGCAACAACCACAAGAAGCACCATACCAAATGGAGGAGATGCACAGTAGATAGTCGAACGTACAAATGATGTATCACGTCGATATGAGGTTATTTTTGTATCCTTACATGATAGTGTAAAATTCTTCTCATTTCGACGCATTCTATCGAGGAAAGCTTCTTGGTTTGGCTGTATTCCAAAGTAAACAATTTCTAGCTTATTTCTACTTTACCAAATCAGGGAAATACATGATTTTTAGTGCCTTTTTCTTCTCTTCCCCTATCTTCTTTGTTGTTTCACCTCTATCAATTAGAGGGTTAATTCTGGTCGAGTGAGGGCGCACCTATCGCATTTGGAGCCATATGTATGTTGGGTGGAAGATTTAATCTATCAATTTAGTCGAATTTCTGCGCATATACATAGGTTCTATGCCTTTTGCAACAACACTGTGTTATCCTTAGCCATCGCGCCAGAAACCACATCTCATGGTCATAGTTTTTCAGTAAACCACTAACAAAATCAAATAGCGGTGAAAATGGAGAAACTAAATTGGGAAAATCGGAGAAAAATCAGAGTTTAAATGGTGAAAGTTGGATGAAATTGCATGAAAACATGCCCGAGGAGACAAGGGAGATCATAAAAAATTGCAGACTCGGTCAGGGAAGGATGTATCACTACTACAAAAGTTGCATTTTATGACGCCCATTCTAAGACGATTGTAGCAAAACTGTCTTAAAATGATAGGCGGTGACAATTTCGTAAATAAATTGTTATTTTCGAAGACAGTTATTACACAACCGTCTTAGAATGGTTAAAATGACGTCATTTTTAACGAAAATTGTCTGTGTTTTTTGTATTCAAAGATGGTTCAAGAGAACCGTCTTTGAATTAATGGTCATTTTAAAATTCCTAAAATTTCTCTTTCGTGCTATCCGTCTCAGACACAACAACTTTTCAATCGCGACCTTCCTTGACCTCATGCACACTCCGTCAGCCACTGTCATTGGTTCCCTCCGTCACTCCGTCGTGGGCTTCGTCAGTCGGTGGTGACAGCCGCTTCTCCTTCACGTCTACGTCTTTTGCAAAACCAGGTTTGAAATCATTATCTTCTTTTGGTTTAGGGGTTTCAGATTTCGAGGGTTGGGGTTTTTGTTTTATTTGTGTTTTTGATTTCGTGTTTAGGGGTTCAACAACATTATTGTTTCATTCACATTGGGTGTGTTTGGGTTTGTGAGGCCACCGGAGCTTCGGTTTTTGATTTCGTGTTTAGAGGCCACCCAAGCTTTTGTTTTGAATATTATTTGTAGTGTTTAGAGGTCGCCTTTGTAGTAGTGAGTTGTATGAATCATATTCACAAAAACCTTAGCTTTGTTACGTTGTTGCTGTAGATGGAGAAGGGTAGAACTGTGGTGGTGTCTGCTCTGTAGTTTGCTTGCATCGATGATGTCTCAACTAATGTCGCCATCGCCGAGAGGTAACAATTTCACATCTTTCCTTATTTACCCACTTTCAATTTCAATTCATTTCAGACTATTCACCCTTGCAAACCAATTTCATGTTCTGAATCCTGAACTTGGTGACGAGGTTCAGTAGTTTATGAGCTACCCAGGTTAACAGGTTTCATTTTTAACTCTTGCTTGCATTGATTATGGCCCACATTCAAAGGAAACGTTACTATGGAACAAAGCTTTACAACAAATCAGTTGCTATAGAACAAAGTCTAATAACATACTTCACACTCATTTCTCACTGCACTATATATAATTTCTTTAGGAGATTTAAACACTCTGACAGATTAGAAAGCCATTCTACAAAAGGAACCTTGAATGTTGGCACCTTGGCTTGTAGCCAAGCCTACAATCTTACCTTTGAAAAATCTATGATTTATTCCACATGTAACAACCTAAACTTATTGTTAAATATTATATGCTTATTAAGAATAGATTGTTAAATAATCTAATGTGTGAATCGTACTATAAAATTTCTTAAACGTAGTTGAGATAAGACACAAAAAGAAACTATATATATATATATATATTATATTTCATTACATTATAATCTCAGAGTTTTCCAAACACTGTTATTTATTTACAAATTTCATAACCTATATCCCTTTTCAAACATTTTCTCCTGTACTATCCTTTTCACTAAGCACAATTATGTGATCTGTAGCTAGGTTTGGGTACACGGGAGCAAATTGTAAAAAGGGGTCGTATGGGTTAAAAGCTTCACTAAAAACAGAAATCGAAAAATGAGTTCCGAAGTAGATGTGGGCACGCAGGACGAGCTGCATAGTTACAACATAGTAATTTCTGACTTCATCTACATACCATTCTATGTCCAGTGCATCAAGGAACAGGATGATCGATGCCATCTAAAATGAAACATGGGATAAATCTAGTGAGAAATAAATTTCTCAGTAGGCAAAATCTAAACCATCAAACACGTTAGTACATTAGTAAATCATCAATATATTCAAAGGAATCTATAAAATAATTTTTGCAACTGTATGAATGCATGAAATGAATATTTCCAGGGTGCACATGGCCTCTACATATCATACTATATGTAGGAATGCTGCGGCCTTCTTACGCTAATCATGCATGAAATTCCATGTATTTGCACTTGGACTTTACATCCCGTTCTGGATGTAGTATCATAGGTCCATGTTTCACAATTCGTTTGCCAAACTTGGAAACATGAATCAATCTTATATCATCACATCAATAATCCATCATTTTCATCAATAATAAAATCCATGAGTAAATACATATATCCTCATGGAAAATATTTCCATCATAACATAATATGTACCAAAAGTATGGTTAGGATACCATACCTTATTCCAGCAAAATCATACCAACTTGGGCATGACAATTTATTATCCTCAAGCTACAGATAAATCATGTTAGTATTCTAACCAATAAACCACAATTCATTTTCCAATTAATTTCTAATTCCTTTAAATCTTCACACGAAAAGATCATAAACTAACATGCATTTTAATCTCCTTTCACTTAATGATAGAGACTATCTGGAGTGGTGGGAAAAAAAAAGGGATGATTGTATCCTGGATGGCTGGGTTGCTTGGATGGCTGGGATGCCTGAATGGTCGGGTTGCTTGGATGGCTGGGTTATTGGATGTTCGGGTTGCCTGGATGGCCGGGTTGCTTGGGTTGTTTGGATGGCTGGGATGCCTGGATGGCCAGGTTGCCTGGATGGTTGGGTTACTGGATGTTCGGGTTGCTGGATGGCTGGGATGCTTGGATGGTTGGGTTATTGGATGTCTGGGTTGCCTGGATGGCTGGGATGCCTAGATGGTCGGGTTGCTTGGATGGCTGGGATACCTGGATGGCTGGGTTACTGGATGTTCGAGTTGCCTGGATGGCTGGGATGCCTGGATGGCCGGGTTGCTTGGATGGTTGGGATGCCTAGATGGCTGGGTTATTGGATGTCCGGGTTGCTTGGATGGCTGGGATGCCTAGATGGCCGGGTTGCTCGGATGGCTGGATTGCCTGGATGTCTGGGATGCCTGGATGGCCGGGTTGCTTGGATGGCTGGGATGTACATAAAGAAATCATCACCTACCATCTTACTACTTCAACCTCAAATGTAATCTTTACATTTTTTAACCTTTGGTCTGCATACCTTTCAACCTTTCCTTCCATACGTTAATATTAAAGGTTCCTATAAATTATTTAAATTACTTTTAAAAATCACCAAGCGTAACTTCCCTGGCGCTAATAATTTAACTTATCAATCTTCACCTCTCCTGGGTTTAAAATCACCGTATTCTTATCATAAAATAACCTTTAAAACATAGATTTTCCAGCTTAATTAAAACTAAGTATGGCCAACTAAGCACATAAATTAATCTTAAACAAATTCTAAATTAGAGATTGAAGCCTAGCCTACCTCAAATAAGTGGATTTGGAGTAGAAATTTCTTTACGTGAAGTGTATAAGACAAGTAAAGCTATGGTTCAGCCAAAGGTGGTAGAAAATAAGGAACTTAATGTAAAGAGTGAAAGCTGAGTTTTTCGTGCAGTGATTTCTGAATGCAAGGCTATTTATATTAATTTATTTAGTTGGGTTTTAAGTGATTTAATTGAGTTATAACCGGGTTAGGATTTAGTTTGGTTACAAGGTAACTATCCTTGAAAATATTTATCCTAATTTAATCATAACAAATATTCCTTCATTTATGGCTTAAGGTACGTGGAAGTTTACTAAAGATATGAAGTTCAGTTGCATATATCTATATGTCTGTACTATATAAAGCAATATTCTTTTCATTTAATGCCTTTGAAAAATTATTTCTTAGTCATACGTAATTTTTCTGCCATGTGTATTTCATATTTCCTAAAAATTTTACGTATGACTTGTGCTTGGCAGAAGGTATTTATGTTATTAAGCAAATATATCTACTGCACCAATTGTCTAATATTTTAAAGAAAGATTCCATACTTTAATGACTATATAATTAGGTCGAAGGCTTAGTACAATTAGCCAATTTTTGATTGGTTCTATAATATTTGGCTGAGCTTAAGTCTTTTACGTAAATTTCTCTTAGATTTAAATAAGTTTTTTTAATATATATATATATATATATATATATATATATATTTGTAACCAATTATTGTCATATCTTTTAATTACGAATATAACTTAAAATATAATTTTGAGGATGTTACACCACATCCACATTCTGATTTTTGAAAGCAACCCCATTTCTATGAGACCATGATGTCCATATTTAAAAGGGAATCAAGCAGGCTCTCTAATTCAATTGTCCTCTAGATTTTGTTTTTGCTTATAACTGATTGGTTGTGTGTGGATTATATTAATGAAGTTTGAATAATTTCAGGAACTCTTTGAAGGTTATTACTTCTGTCAGGCACAAAGAGAGGATTTCATTCAAAGAGCTAAGCCACATAAGGACCATCCCACAATCCTCAAGTAAAATAATTGAAAAAGTAGCTTATGTAATATGCTTCTTAGTCACTGGTTGCATGCCACTCAATGGATTGGAACCATATTATGGTGCTGTAAGGGGCAGAGGAACAAATATTGGGATTTATAGAAAGTCCCATATTCCAGATGGACCAGGTATGCAATATTCAGGCCATTTATATGTCATTTAGTATGTCTACATCATAACTCATCAAACAATCTCCCCTACAGATTACAAGGAAAAGTTATATTTTAATCCAGGTGACATTGGATTTAAGGTAGGTGCTTAAGATAACCTTAATTGATATTCATTGCTTTGAATAACCTTGGTTTATGTTTTTTTTAATGATTGGTGAACATAGTGTAACATTAAGGCTTTTGCTAAACAGGTTTTCCAGACTAAATTTGCAAAAAATGGAGTTGGTAAGAACTTATAATTACTATAACTGCATTATGTTCTTTTTGCTTTTACTCAAAACTTCATTTAGTGTGGTTGTATCAAGATTGTTAAACAGTCAGAAAAGAAAAATGTTGAATCTATCAAAAAACATTTTCCCAATTTTTAATTTCGCTTTGCTAAAGCAACCAAACACATTTTGGAAGCTGCATTTTTCATCTTTCTTCCAGATAGGAAATTGAAGAATTATCTTTTTTTACTATTTTAATCAATTTTCATGTCAGCTATTTGCTCGGATCAGTGATTTCCTGAGGCAGCCTGAGCAATGGTGCTTCAAGGTGCTGAGATTCTATTTTATTCTACTGCTATTGGGTCTGAACCTCATGATGGAAGCATTGACTCTTGTGACCATTGGAAACGAGTAATGCAAGGACATGTTGGGGCCAATTTGGTAGATTTTGTATGCAAGCTAATAGTTACCCATCCACATATTATCATTTATAATGTGTATCTATAAGGTGCATATCTTGCTATCTCTTTCTAATATGTGTATATATGCCATGCTCACGGTTGTTTCTATTTCCTAATCTAGAACTCCTTCAACATTAGTTGTTGGCTAAAATAATCCAAGATATACTATGCTAAAGTTTGTATTAGAGAAAATGAAATTTACTGTATGATCATCTTTTTTATATAAATATGAAGGGTTTAACCACTTGTGTAAACATTTATGTTTAAACTTTCCAACATATTTGATTAAATAATTTTAGAAAATGCAGGTACCTCTTGTGGCTTCAAATAGGATAGGAAAAGAGACAATAGATTTTCCCACACTTGTTTAAACAATGTGGGAAAACCCTTCATTTAACCCTGTTCTTAATTGATTTTTTTCTTCATTTCTTCTAACACTTGGGAAGGTTTATCTACAGGCATAGCTTCTTTGATTATATTTTTGTCTTTCCTATCAATATGCAGGACCTACTGGAAATTATTTTCTAGCAAAATAAGTGTGCATTAAGTTGAAGATAGGTTAATTTAAGATGAAAGAAATGAAATTATAAGTGCTCACATGTTTGACAGTTTAGAGATTTGGGCAGAAAAATTCACTTCAAACTAATGTTTTTTGACAGTCACTGTTTCTTCTGTATTTCAAGTTCCTTTGGGTTTTCTTCTGATTTTTCTCTAGCATACATTGAAAACCAATTCATATATATATATATATATATATATATATATATATATATAGTATAATATAATATAATATCACTAGATATATTTGCAACTTCAACATGATAAACTATTGAACACCTTGATCTATATATTATGTTTTTAAGAGAACTAGTCTAGTTTTTCATTAGTTGATTAGACCATTTCTTTTGTTAAGATGAATTAATTCATTAAAGTAGCTTGTTTTATTGGTTTGTGCAGGTGGTGAGATGGTTAATTGCATGCCCCTATAGGTGAATAGTTAATTAAAATGAGAGGAACAATGTCAAAACATCAAGTAGCCGAAAGAAAAGTGGCAAAAAACATGAGAAGAAGGGAAGAGGACCATTAAAGATCAACCAGACCTCCTCTTCTCAAATCCACAAGAAGGAACATAATGGAAACATCTGTCATTTCTGTGGTAAGGCTGGGTACTTCCAAAAGAATTGCCCGAAATGTAAGGCTTGGTTTGAAAAGAAAGGTAAGCCTTGTGCTTATGTATGTTATGAATCAAATCTTGCTGAAGTTCCGTATAATACTTGGTGGATTGATTCTAGATGTACAACTCATGTTTCTAGTGGTAGTTTCAGTTTGTACAAGAATAATCATTTGATTGGTAACGACACCTTATGTAATGGATTATACTATTATGTCTTGATAATCTTTATGTTGAAACGCTTATGACTCTGCATCATAATGTTGGTACTAAACGTACCTTAATTAATGAATGTTCCGCTTACTTATGGCATAAACGTTTGGGACACATTTCCAAAGAAAGAATTGAAAGATTGGTGAAGAATGAAATCCTTCCGGATTTAGATTTTACTGATCTGAATGTTTGTGTGGATTGTATTAAAGGAATTGATGTTAATGCTTTCAATAAAGAGAAAGCATATTTTATCACCTTCATTGATGATTATGCACGTTATGGTTATGTCTATTTGCTACATGATAAATCTCAAGCTATAAATGTTTTAGAGATTTACATTAATGAAGTTGAAAGGCAATTAGACAGAAAGGTGAAAATTGTCAGGTCTGATAGGGGTGATGAGTATTATGGAAGGTATGATGAAAGTGGACAACATCCGGGCCCATTTGCTAAATTCCTAGAAAAGCGTGGTATTTGTGCTCAATACATAATGCCCGATACACCACAACAAAATGGTGTATCAGAAAGGCGTAATAGAACCTTGTTGGATATGGTTAGGAGTATGTTAAGTAATTCTTCTTTACCCGTTTCATTGTGGACTTATGCTCTAAAAACTGCCATGTACATATTAAACAAGGTTCCTAGTAAGTCAGTCCCAAAGACTCCTTTTGAACTTTGGACTAGAAGGAAACCTAGTTTAAGACACCTACATGTTTGGGGTTGTCAGACAGAAATTAGATACTATAATTTGCAAGAAAAGAACTAGATGCAAGGACAATCAGTGGTTATTTCATTGGTTATCCAGAAAAGTCGAAAGGGTATAGATTTTACTGTCCTTATCATATTACAAGGATCATTGAATCTGGAAATGCTAGGTTCATTGAGAATGATGAAGTTAGTGGGACTGTAATACCACGTAAAGTGGATATTCATGAAGTGAGAATACAAGTTCCATTGACTTGTATCTCTAGTAAAGTTGTTGTTCCTCATGCTATTGAACCAATCAATAATAATGAAAAACGAATTGATGATCCCACTACTCATGGAATTACTGTTGATGAACCAAGTGAGGCATCCAGTTACGTTTTCACAAGCCATGAATAGTGATAATGGTGATCATTGGTTAGATGCCATGAAAGATGACTTGAAATCTATGGAATAGAATAAAGTTTGGGACCTTGTTGAGTTACCAGAAGGATGTAAGAGAGTTGGATGTAAATGGGTCTTTAAGACCAAACGTGACTCTCATGGTAACTTGGAACGTTATAAGGCTAGACTAATTGCAAAGGGATTCACTCAAAAGGATGGCATCAACTATAAAGAAACCTTTTCACCAGTTTCAAGAAAGGATTCTCTAAGAATCATTATGGCATTGGTGACTCATTATGATCTAGAGTTACACCAGATGGATGTGAAAACCGCCTTTCTAAATGGGAATTTAGAGGAAGATGTGTACATGGACCAACCAATGGGGTTCATAGAAAAGGGAAAAGAGCACATGGTGTGCAAACTTAAGAAATTAATATAAGGACTTAAACAAGCTTCAAGACAATGGTACCTTAAGTTCAATGATACCATTGTTTCCTTTGGATTTAAAGAAAACACTGTTGACCGGTGTATTTATCTGAAGGTCAGCAGGAGTAAGTTTATATTACTGATTCTGTATATTGATGATATCTTGCTTGCAAATATGGTCTTAGTCTTTTAAATGAGACTAAGAAGTTTCTCTCTAGTAACTTTGAAATGACAGATATGGGTAAGGCATCCTATGTGATTGAGATACAAATATTATGTGAAAGATTACAAAGATTATTGGGTTTGTCTCAGAAAACATATATTAATAAAGTTTTAGAGAGATTCAGAATGCAAAACTTCTTATCGTCTCTAGTACCAATTCAGAAAGGAGAGAAGTTTAGCCTCATGCAATGGCCTAAAAATGAATTGGAACAAAAGGAAATGGAAGCAATTCCATATGCATCATTTGTTGGGAGCCTAATGCATGCTCAGACTTGTACGAAATCAAATATTAGCTTTGCAGTTGGAATATTGAAAAGATACCAGAGTAATGCTAGTATGAATCATTGGAAAGCTGCAAAGAAAGTTCTGAGATATTTGCAAGGCACTAAAGGTCACATGCTTACTTGTAAGAGGTCTAGTAACCTCTATATCATGGAAAAGTGCGAAGCAGCCTGTAATTGCTGCATCCACTATGAAAGTTGAATTTGTGGCATGCTTTAAGGCCATGGTTTAGGCTAAATGATTGCGGAACTTTATTTCAGGGCTTGAATTGGTCGACAGTATTGATAGGCCGCTAAAAATTTATTGTGATAATTCCGCAACAGTCTTCCTTTCTAAAAACAACAAGTATTCAAAAGGTGCTAAGCATATGAAATTGAAATACTTTGCCATTAAAGAAGAGGTTCAAAAACGTAGAGTGTCTATAGAGCATGTTAACACTAATTTTATGTTAGCTGATCCCTTAACGAAGGGATTACCGCCCAAGACATTTATTGGTCATGTCTGTAATATGGGCATTATGTCAGCTAATGAATGTTGATCATTATTGAAATTATTGACTATTGACAATCTGAATTCAATGATGTTTAAGTTTCTGAAAAATTATCCTGTTTTCAAATTTATGTATACATGCATGTATGAATGATTATTTGAAAAACAGGATTTGTCCCTAATGAAGACATAATAGTATTATTGTGGGACATTTTGTTGTAAACTCCCATTAAAGTATCATATTAGGAAAAAGAACTAATAAAGTGGTACATGGAAGAAACTATGCCGATTTGATAGCATAGAACTGCCATGACTCATATCAGTTTTTATTTCTGAGCATGATGTATGATGAGGCCAATGCATGGAACCTTTAGCCTTATGTATGCGCATTATGATGAATTTTCATTAAATCATGAAGGGGCACTTTATGACTTGGCTAAGTGGGAGAATGTAAAACATTATGTGTCTCATGTATAAAAGTAGTGTTATTTTAATTTAATGAGAAAATGGTAAAAAGGTAATATTAGTATAAGAGTTATTAGAAGTTATAGAAGTTACTGGAAGTGATAAAATAGATAACTGTTGATAGGTACAGTTATCAGAAAGTATAAAAATGCATTTGGTTTATGAAAAGAATATATAGAAACATAAAATGTCATCATTGTCTGCCTATGAAAGTTGTATTTCATCCCTATCAAAGAAGATACAAGAATTGAAAGGGTCAAGACTCTCAGAAAGTATTCTATCATTAAATGATCTTCCGCAATTATGGACAAATGTATGTTTATGTAAAACTCATGAATTCTCAAGATCTTTTTTCATGTTCTTGATATGATTGTTATTGAACATGAAATTGTAGATTAATACTTACATCATGCAATCCAATGACTTCCAAATCTTATTAAACAATATATACACACTTGATTCTAATGTCAATACTTAATCATAATATCAGTTTAAAAAAAATCACTTTTGATTCAATCATAATATACTCATATTTGAATCATCAATAAAAAATAATGTTTTTCATAACAAATCGAAGTAGCTAGCCAATTTTTGAACATTACGTAGAATCTCTACACCTAAAAAATTTACTCGACCCCAACACCACCACCAATTTCTTCTTTCTCTGTCGTGTTGTTGTTGTGTCCCGCCGCACGTCTCCACCGTGTTACATATCCGCCTTGGTTGGTATCACGGAACATCTCTAAATCCTACACCTTTATTCCTATATTAAATGTCTACGGAAAATCAGGCACTGAAACAAAACAAAAGTTAAATATTCTTGCTTGTTAAACGTAGTACTTACATAACATGTTTTTACTGCTGCCCGTTGCCCCGTTCCTTATGCCTGAAGTCCAGGTCCCCCAATTCGTCGTATTCTTGATGAAGCCTATCAACATATGTGCTAGTAAAGTGGAAGATATATTAGATGATAAAGAGCAATATATATAATGAGTATTTGCCCATTGGCGAAAACACTACAGTGGAATGTTTAGGCAAATATATCAAATGAGTGATCAAAGTATTTGAGAATAAGTATTTTAGAAAGTCCAACAACAATGACATTGAGTGTCTACAAAATTAGGGGATGCACATGAGTTTCCCATTATGTTAGGTATCATTGACTATATGAATTGAGAATGAATAATAAATCGTCCTTAACATAGAAGAGTCAATTTTATAGAATTAATCATGACAAACCAAATATTGTTCTAGAACCAGTGGTGTCATAAAATGACTTATAGATTTAACATGCATTTTTTTGGTGTTTTTAGTTCAAACAAAGACATAAACATCCTCGATCAGTCTAATATCTTTAGTGATGCATGTTTTAAAGGATAATCTTTTGAGATACAATATACGAAATGAAATCACATATAAAAGGATATACTATTTAGCATATGTCATTTTTGAAGAATAAGCTACATTTGCAAAAATTATCTCAATACCATGACAAGAGAAAAGAAAATTATTTACCCACGTCAAGAAGAAAAGATGTTGAGGGAGCCTTCAAATAACACAACTCAAATAATTATTCACATATATGCATTTTTCTTAATTAAGTACCAACAAGATCTAGGTCCTAGTTAGTTTTTACGGGTTCGAGTTATATTTTGAGCCATTCCAATCCTGTTTCAATGTTATATATTATTTTAAAATTATGTATAACTTTTAAAATAAGTAGATATTCACAGTAAAATTTCTTAATTTAATAAAATTAATATTATTTTTTAAAATATATTACAAAATATACATTAATTGTTATTGTATATTTCTTTTATTTTATGATTTAATTATATAACATTAAGATTTATATATCATGTTCACAGATTATGTCGATCGACTTGATCTAATCTCATATGTTGTTAAGCCTTAATTGCGAGGATTTATGCTCAAATAAATGATTCTATTAAAATTTTAAATCACTTAAAAACACAACCCTTCCAAACACATTATCCTAAATAAAAAATATTCTCTAAATTTATAAAAAAAAGGTCAAGAATTTATATTTACACTTCCTTCAATACACAAGTAAAAATTTAAATATCAGTTTTGCTGATGAATGGCCTAAGGACAATAATTAAAGAATCAATAGATAAAAAGTTTTTATTATTAGAACTGTATTGAAAATCACAAAAGAGTATATTATTATTATTATTCTATTACTTCATCCGTTCCTTTTTATTATCTTTTAAGTTTTCTAAGTAGAAACCAAATAAACAAAATCTTTTTTATTCTAATAAAGTAGTTAATTATTAAGTTTTCAAATCTGCCACTTTTTATTTCTATTTCACCATAAATGCATATAAGTAAATTGATTAAAATTAGGTAGAAGGTAAAGGTATACTTAATAAAAGAATAATTAAAATATTATCTTAATTTTTGAAAATAATAAATAAGTATAAACAAAAATCTTGGACAAATTCAACAAATAAAAAAAGAGGGAGCATACTTTCTAATGAAAACTTTTTCCTTCTGATTTTTTAACTAGCTAGTGTCTTGTAAAGACACTTGTTAACATTTTTCTTTTTTCAAACTAAATTATGACCTGTCAAATATGATATTTTATTCAACTTGATTACTAACTTTTAAAATTAAGTATCCGCATTTTTCGTAATCAAAGGTCTCGTTATCTGCAATCGTCAAACATTAGTATAATGACGCATTCAAAATGCTCAAGCAGCTGCGATTAATGAAATAAAATGCTTTATACCAAATTAAGGAAGCCCTAATGCTGGTCAAGCAAGTAGGCCGCTATGTATGGAGTAAACCACATATGGTGTTGTTGAGTTGCAAAATTTATGAAAACATTGGCTTTAATTGAAAAAAAAATATTATCTATATTTCTTTTCCAGTCTCGCTAGTATTTTTAGATAGCTGATTAAATAATTAATAAATAGAAAATATTAAAAATTAAGTTAAATATACATGAATATTCAAATTTTTTAATAAGTGCTGTTAAATTAGCTTTGATTAGCTTTTTTATTTGTAGCTTAAGTTTATAATATATAGTTTAAAAAATATAATCAATATTTTTTCAGTATCATTGTTTTTGTTAGTGTTTTAAGATACCATTTCTTATTATTAAAGAAACCCTTTATTTAAAAGGCCTCTATGAAATTTTTAACAACAGATATAGTCTAAAAACACTCTAAAATTGACACTAAAAACATCATTTATAGTATTTTTATTATCTATAAGAATCAAATACACGATCATGGATTTATTACACTTCATAATTTTGTTTAACAAACTGAATTAGACCAAGCTTTTTAGTATAGTCTTTGTCGGAGACAATAAATACACACAAGATGAATATTTCATTTTCAAGGCAATTTATTCTATACCCAAGTAATTAATTAGGATTGAAACACTAACCCACTTGATTAAGAAACATAAACTACTATCACTTTAGTTGAAAGACACAATTTATTATCACTTGTATCAACCATTGTTGGTAGTATATAATATTTATTTATTAAAAATAATTTAAAATGCCATGCAAAAACTTATAAATTCACAATGAACAATTAATCCCTTTATATCCAAGGGAAACTATTCCAACAAAAACAAGATATATAATATAGTTCACAGTTGTACGTATTGTTCATCGCATACAAATGGACAGAGATTTTTGTCTTCTAGTGATCAACATAATTGAACACGTACGCCATCTTAGAACACACATACACAGGTTTCCGCACATGGTACGTCGTTTGGATCGAAATTACTTTTTCGGTCAAAACGTACTGCCCTACATTCAAGCTTTAAGGCGTATATAGTATTGCCAGAAATAGATTTTAAAAGTATTTTCAACAGCGTACATAAATAATTGGTTTTGGTTACAGTCTCTATTGAATGCTTATGTGTCTCTTTTTTATTTTTGAATTCATCTATAAGAATTTCTAACTTCGTATATGTGTGTTTATATGTATGGTCTGTCCCAAATCAGGAAAAAAGAGGAGGGTTGACGTCAGGGGTTGTAAATCGATCATAAAAAAATAACTATTTTCATGAAATGAACTTTTATGATATTTCATTTGGGTGTATCCTTCATAACGACGCGTTACATCAGGCCTCGGGTGGAGCAAAAAATGGGTTAGGATCTTTGCCACAAGGCAAGACGCTACATCGGTCACAGGATGTAGTGATAAATGAGCTGAGGTCCATGCCGAAAGACAAGATATCAGGTCTTTACCCAGATTTGGTGACAAATAGGCAAGAGTCCCAACACGCAGATGGACGAGCGTGGCGGACAAACACCGCCCAGGGGTTAAGGATGCAATTGAGAATCTGGAACATAGGAACATTAACCGGTAAACTGAGGGAATTAACAAATGTTTTTGCCAAAAGGAAAGTGAATATTGCTTGTTTGCAAGAAACTAAGTGGGTTGGAGAAAAGACCAAGGAAGTGGAGGACACCGGTTTTAAGTTGTGGTATATAGGTACAACCAAGAGTCGAAATGGGGTTGGAATTATGATCGATAGAAGTTTCAGAGATAAAGTCGTTGACGTCAAAAGAAAATGCGACATGATTATGATGATTAAGCTTGTAGTAGGGGATTTAATTTTAAATATCCTTAGTGTGTATGCACCCCAAGTTGGACTGCAATAAATGGAAAAGAACCAATTTTGGGAAGACTTGGAGGAGTTTTTAAGAGGGATACCACGAGATGAGAAGATTTTCTAAGAGGATATTTAAATGGTCATGTAGGTAAAAACAGTAGAGGTTTTGATAGAATTCATGGAGGTTTTGGCTATAGGACGAGAGATGAGACAGGAGAAAATGTCTTAAATATTGCACTAGCCTATGACTTAATGCTAGCGAACACATTTTTCGAAAAAAGGTGTCTCATCTTATCACTTATTATAGTGGCTTAAATTGTAGTCAAATTGATTTCTTTATGACTAGAAGAGAAGATAAAAATTCTTGTATTGACTGCAAGGTCTACCTTGGAGAATGTATTGCGACACAACATAAGTTGGTAGTTCTAGATGTTCGGTTCAACAAGGCTCTTAATTTGATGAAGAAGGCCCAAAACCCAAGGATAAGATGGTGGAAGCTAAAGGAGGAAAAATAAATTGAGTTTAAGGAAAACATGTTACGTGAAAGACTGTGGGAGTTTATTGGAAAAGCAAATGAAATATGGAATAAGATGACTATGTGTGTCTAAAATGTGGGAATGAGGGCTCTGGGTGAAAGTAAAGGAAACAAATTTCTTACAAAGGAAACATGGTGGTGCACTGGAGAGGCACATGAGGTTATTAAATAGAAGAGAAAATGCTTTAGATCTTTGCATAAATGTCCCAATGATGAGAATTTGCAAAAGTTTAGAATAGTGAGGAAAAATGAAAAGAAAGCAGTGCAAGAAGCTAGAAGTAAGGTTTTTGACGATTTGTATAAAAATATTGGGAGCAAGGATGGTGAAAAAAGTATTTACAAACTTGAAAAAAATGAGGGATAAGAAGAGTAAAAACCTCGCCCAAGTTAGATGTATCAATGATGAAAATAAAAAAGTTTTGGTAAGAGATGAAGATGTAAGTGAAAGATGACTAAATCACTTTAACAAACTTTTTAATGGGGATGACGATAAAAGTGAGGTAGATTTGGAAGACATTTTGGATATTATTTGAATAGAATATTTGTGCGCAGAATTAATGCACATGAAGTTAACGAGACTTTAAAAAGGATGAAGAATAATACAGCTTTGGGACTCGATGATGTCCTTATTGAAGTGTGGTGATGCCTAGGAGATGTGACAATAAAATGGTTGACCAATCTTTTCAATAAGATTCTTCAAACAAATAAAATGTCTGATACTTGAAGGAAAAATATGTTTGTGCCTATTTACAAAAGAAAAGGAGATATCAAGAATTGTTCTAATTATAAAGGCATCAAGCTCATGAGCCATACTATGAAGTTGTGGTAGAGAGTTATTGAATATCGCCTAAGGAGAGAGACCAATGTTTCCGTAAATCAATTTGGATTTATGCTAGGAAGATGTATCGTGGAAGCTATTTTCTTGATGCAACAATTGATGGAAATGTATCAGGAAAAGAAGAAAGACTTACATATGATGTTCATAAATCTTGAGAAAGCTTACGATAGGATCCTAAGAAAAGTCTAATGGTGGACTCTTAAGAAGAAAAAAGTATCACTAAAATATGTTAATGCAATCAAAGAAATATATGATGGGACTACCACATGTGTGTAAGCTTGTAATAGAACATTAATGTATTTTCCTATCACGGTAGGTGTTCACCAAGGTTCGACTCTTAGTCTTTATCTCTTTGTCTTGGTGATGGATGAACTAACGAAAAATATTCAAAAGGAAGTGCCGTGGTGCATGCTTTTTGCAGATGATATCGTGCTTATTGATGAGACCAAAGATGGTGTTAATAGGAAACTGGAATTATGGAGAAACACTTTGGAGTCTAAAGAATTCACAATAAGCTAGAACAAGACGGAGTATATGAAGTATGAGTTTTCGCGGGTAAGAGATAGTGATCAAGACACAGTGCATCTACATAGTCAAGAGATACCAAAGAAAGATGTGTTTAGATACTTGGGGATCAACTTTGTAAAAAGGTGGTGAGATTGATGATGATGTAAATCATAGAATCAGAGCAGAGTGGATGAAATGACGGAGTGCATATAAGTTTTTGTGTAATTGCAAAATTCTCCTTAAGCTAAAAGGAAAATTCTATAAAACAACTGTAAGACCGACAATATTATATGGAGGGGAATGTTGGGTAACACATAGGTAACATGAGCATAAAATAGGAATAGAAAAAATGAGGATGTTAAGGTGGATGTGTGGTTCTACAAATATGGATAAGATAAGAAATGAGGATATTCGTCGAAAAGTAACAATAGTACCGGTGAGTGAAAAGATGAGGGAGCATAGATTGCGGTGGTTTGGACATGTTATGAGATGACTACTGGATACTCCTGTAAGAACAATAATGTGTTACCAAGAGCTCGACACAAAGAAAGGTAGAGGTATTGAAAATTTTATTGTATTAATATTTTAAGATCTTAAAGTCAATAATCAAATATTTAAAATTAATCATTGCTTTATTAAAAAAATAATTATTGGTGATGTTAAAAGATATAAAAAAAGTGCTCTCGAAAGGCTCCTTCATAAATATTGTCCACTACTACTAAGAGGTTTAATTACATGAATTAAATAAAGTGTAATACATTATACAGTCACATCTAGGAGATGATTGTGTAATTTAATTTTTTTTTTTTGGCATTTAGTAAATTTAGGGGAAAAGGATCGTGCCTCAATCCAAAACACAGAAAGCTTCTGAACTTAAAAATTAAGCACTTACAGAGAACAATTTACAAAGTGTAATTCAAATACTTAATTTTTGTTACGTTCAAGTCCTCCAAACAATCCAGTATGCCTTCATTTTGGCCGCTTAAAAATAAAACACATCATGTACACAAAATTATTGATAATGTGTGACACAAAAGAAAAAAAATCAAGTGGATAATTTCATCTATTCAACATAATTTATTATTGGTTAAATTCATGTAATAAGATCCGTCAATCTATCATATATTTCACCTTAGACGTTCTCAATAATTTATTAATAAGACCAAAAGATCAAATGACCAAAATTAACAGTATTTGAATAATATATAATGTCTTGTGGGGCCTTGAGGCAGATAAATTAAAAGAATTGCAGATATTTAAGAGTTTGTACCCCCATTAGTTGAATGAGTTTAGTCATATCAACTATTAAGAAACAACCGTGGGTCTGATTTATTAAATAAAATATGTAAATTGTTATAAATTGTTTGATATGTTTTTTTATTATTAATATGAAGAAAAGAAAATTTTTGAGAAAGAGAAAGAGAAAAAATGTAAAATATTTTTTGCATTACTAATATGCAAGGGGAGTGTCTCTCCAAAATTTCCAAATAATAAATAAAAAAGTGACAGAATAAAAAAATTGACAAAATAGAAATAGTAGAAAGTTATTGTAGGTTAGAAAAAAAAAGAAAATTTAAGGAGTTATTTAAAAGTAAAAATTGTCCAATAAAATGTGAATATTAAATAAAAGTATTCTCTTTATAAAATAGTGTGTATATTATAGGTGTAAAAATTGTTGTAAATAGTTTAATATGTATTTTTGATTATTACATATGAAGAAAAGAAAACTTTCGAGAAAGAAAAAGAGAAAAAGTATAAAATATTTTTTTATTACTAATAGGGAAGGGGAGTGTTTCTCTAAATTTTTTAAATAATAAATAAAAAGTGACAGAATAAAAAAAAATTAACAAAATAGAAATAATAGGAAGTTACTATAGATTAGAAGAAAAAATTTGAAGTTTAAAGAGTAATTTAAAAGTCAAAACTGTCCAATAAAATATGAATACCACATAGAGATATTTTCTTTATCATCAGTGTATATATTATAGGTTGAAATATATTTATTAACTCTAGTTATAACTAATTTTTTTTAGAAAATCTAATTTTCCACTTCTAGTATATATTCTCTTTCTCTAACCATTTTTTTTTTCTTTCTAGAACTTAATATCTAAACACTTTGAGTCTAATTTCATTTGAGTAACTTAATATTTAGTAAAAGAAGGAATGAATGAGAAAGTTTCTAAATATCATAATCAAAACCTTTCAATTATTTTTCCAAAGTATACCAATATCTAAATTAAAACCAAGATGATCGAGAAGATGATGATGAAAAAGCGAGTCAAGCGACACAAAACAGTTGCCTAATATGACTTCCCCTTTCTGTCAGAACCCATAAATTATTACAATAATCTCTACATTAAACTATTAATTAAACAAAGCAAATAAATTAATAGTTGATCAAGAATCTGTGGTGGCAGGCTAATAAATAAATAAATAAATAAATAAATATATATATATATATATATATATATATATATATATATATATATATATATATATATCAGTCAGTAGGGGGAAGATGAAGCAAGTGAACAGATCAACACAGCAAAGTTGCCTGCAGCCCTGGTCACATGACTTCCCCTTTCTTCCAGAACCCAGCTGCAGATTGGAACATGTTGCAGCAGGAGCCTTCAGAAATTTTGTTCGATTCAATGTCAAGCAATAATGCTGTTCTTGACCCTCTCCACGATTCTCTTTCCTTTGATATGGTTGACTTCTCAACAGCACCAACAGAAGGAAACCATAACAAGGCAAAGAAATTGGTGGTGAAATCTGAAATGCAGAATAATAAGGAAAGGTCTTACATTGGTGTAAGGAAAAGGCCTTGGGGAAAATTCGCAGCAGAGATCAGAGACACAACGAGGAACGGTGCGAGGGTTTGGCTTGGAACCTTTGACAGTGCTGAGGCTGCTGCATTAGCTTATGACCAAGCTGCATTTACCATGAGAGGTGATAATGCTGTGCTCAATTTTCCGGTGAAGAAGGTGAAAGAGTCTTTGCAAGAGATTCAATATAGCTGCTGCAATGGTTCTTCTCCTGCACTTGCACTCAAGGAGCGGCACTGTATCCAAAGAAAGTTGTCATCAAAGGGTAGAAAGTGTAAAGGGAAAGAGACATCATCATCAGAGGATCCAACACAAAGTGTGTTGGTGTTCGAGGACTTGGGAGCTGACTATCTAGAGCAACTTCTAAGCATATCTGATCAAAGTGCAAGACCTAGCTACTTCAGCTAAAGCTGTATTCTCACTATTTTTTTTTTTTTTTTGTTTCTTTTTTCATCAATTGTTGTTTATGGCTTTTTTACAACATCAATTTCCAGCTAGCTAGCTAGGGTGTAGGTATGTGGTCTATATTTAATCAGTCTTGCACAATTTTCTTCTGTCATATCTCCACTAATTTAGAAAATCTCTTAATAATATTTGATCCACTCAGAAAGAAAACGTTGTCAATGAATTCAATTCGTTGTTTTCTTACCATAGTGAGTCATGTGGCTGTCAAACCAGAACTGGAGAGCAGAGAGTATGAACTTTGCTACCTTTAAAAGTGTATCAAATTGTTGACACTCCTCTCTATAGTCGAATCTGAATTCTTTCTTCTAGTTTGCGCGTTGACGTGTTTCCAATACATGAAATTTAGGGGCTGCATCAAGTACTTTCTTTATCCTGTAGAGAGATTCATTCCAGGTGTTGGTTCACATTACATTTTCACACTCTTTAATTTAAGCAGTATCTTCCAAAGGGAAAGTTTATTTCATCATTTATTACAACATATTATGGGGAAATATCTAAATCAAACTCCCTCTTTGAGGTGGAGGGAATAGAGGAAGAGGAAGAGGAAGAGGAAGAAAAAAGAAAAAGAAAAAGAAAAAATAATAGGTCTAATAAATGATGTAATGGACAAGAAAGAAAGAGATGAGAAAAATGAGAAGGAAGAGAATTTATAATAGTGTCAAATTAAGAGTTTAATTTATCAGAAAAGATAAATAGCACAAAACACTCAAAGAAAAATTGCATGAATCTCAGTTGAAAAAAGTTTATTGGATAATATGAATCTATATCATAAGTTTCACCATTATACGCTTAAAAAAAATTGCATATATATGGTTTGTCCCCTTTATTTACTCCACATTTATGATCAATCAAAGCATATGAGGATCTTACAACCACAGCAACCAGAAAAGATTTGAATATATGAGCAAGATCATAAGTATATAATAAAAAGAAATGTGCTTAAATTCATTTGAATGAATTAAGTATAACCTAGGAAGCCTTCACTGCTTGAAGAAACAATCTTTTTTCCAAAATGATACACAGTGATTTACAATCTCAGATACAACTTTTAACTTTGCGTACCCTAGATACCCCTACAAAGTAAGAAATTATCTACCAGTAACAATATTCCCGTCATTACATTCCCATGAACATAAAATAACAAAAGTCCAAACTTCACACCAAAACATATGAAGTGTGCATAATTAACAAAGTGAAGCTTGAGTGTCCATAATTAACAAAATCTTGTTTCATTATCTCCTGTATAAATCTTTACTAACAAAAACAAAAGTCAAAACAACATAACATTTTTATCATTTTTCTGAAAATAAAAAATGAAAAAAATGTGTTTTCACAAACTAAAAAAGAGTTCTAACTTTTTGTTTTTGTTTTTTTAAGCAAAAGAATATATTGTTTGAAACTAAGTTTTCAAACTATGGTTCTGAAATAAAACTATGGGCGACAATTGCCAAAGAACATCACGTTACATATATAATTCAAGTATATATTAATAAATGTATTTAACAATAATGCAGATCAAATCATTATTGAGTATAGGGCATCTCTACTATGAGAACCAATTATAAGTTTTCGATCGATCTGTGTAAATATTTTATCAAAAGCAGCATTATATGAAATTATTTGTATCAAGAAAAACGAATAGATCACAAGCTTCACTTATGCATTGTACTTGTCAACAGCAATGAGTTATAAACTTGTCACCTTATATGGAAGATGTTCAAGCTAAAAGTATCTCTCTGCTTTTAGAATTTTTAGAAGAGAAGTAAAGTTTTAATTTGAAGTTAAAACGATAGTGATGTTAGCACACAAAACCATTCTACAATCTACAGTCCTTGCAAGATGCAATGTATTCATTTTATTATCGCGCGCCTATAGGAAAAATAAGGATGAGGTGACAGCATTGAATACTCATATATATAGATCAAGATAATCGCATACATATCATGATTTCCAAAATATCGATCGTCAGAAACATTCTAAAAATCTTGATCACTTAAGGTAAGTAATCACACTAGCTTGCTCAAGAAAACACAGGCATATATCAAGACTTTGGAAATTATTTTAAAAATGAATATGAAAGCTTAAGACATGCATGGAGAGTTTAATAAGCTGGTTTAGCCAAACGAAGTTGGTTTTTAATGTTATGGAGAAATGTATACATTAGAGAAGTTATTGATCAGAAATCAAAATGTTCGTTCAAAGATGAAAAAAGAATTAAGTACATCTAGATTAAGCATCATATTTCTCAAATTAACAAGTAGTATTGCAATACATTTTAAGGTAAGCTTTCAGCATTAATTCTAATATTTAATATAATTTATAAGTTTCTATTTCCGAATGCTACATTTATATATAGCATTTACGTCAAATAACAATGAAGAAAATCTAACAAAGAAAGAAAAACACAAAGGATAAAATTGATTCTCATCATGATCAATTGAACACCTGATCAGCAACCAAAAATCATGCAAACTCCTATTTATGACAATCAAAGTACCAAAATAAGAAAGGAGAGAAAGAAATCACACGTACCTGTTATCCCACACGGGTCGTATCCCTGAAATATATTCCTCTTACCAAAAAGACAGCTGAAAATTGGAGACCAACATATATTAACCTAGAAACAGTATAAATTCACAATGTTAATTTGAGTTCGATTTCGAGGGAAAAGTAAAGTGCATTGTGGGTATAAGATAGGGTTTAACGGAGGCGGAGAAGGAAAGAGGCTGCTACTTTTTGTTTATCATTTATTCTTTATATTATTTTATCCAATGCCACTTCTTTTTTTTATTGTTCTATGGCCAACCGTTGTTGGGTTGCGCGGAAAAGAAGTTGAAGAATAATATGTGCAAAGAAAGGAAAGAAAATGGCACTACAATAAAAGAAGAAAAAAAAACAGATATTAGTCATTACTTTTTGTTGGACGACGATATATAAAATATGTAGTTACATAATTTCAACATCAAATAAGTAATACTATATATAACTTAATGATAAAAAGGAAATACTATATAAAACTTGTCTATTTTTAATATATTTTTATCTTTTTTATTTGTAACTTTTTTCCAAAATAAAAGAGACATAAGAAATTATCTTAATTATTTTCATTGTTAAAATTTTTTCCCTGTACATAAAAAAGATAAGAGATACACACTTTCTATTACCAGATTGGTGCATTAATACAGTGGGATGTATATTACCTTGATGAGAATAACATAAATTGTGATAACGAAAAACTATTTGAATAGAATTTAGGCAGAACAGTTCATATAAATAAGAACTACTTTTATGGTAAAAAAATATAACAAATTTAGACTAATATCTCTAGAAATTTTATCAAATTACACAAAATATTCTTATTTTTTTATCCTTACAATGACCCCCTTAATGGAATATACCGTGTAATGTTTTTTAAATCTTAAGGTTATGTGTAATGTAAAAAAAGAGTGTAGTATAATGTTTTTTAAGTAATTAGAGGAGGTTTGTGTAAAGATAAAAAAAATATTTTACTTAATTTGACAAAATATCAGGAAGTGTATGTATAATTTGTTCAAAAAAGTATGAGTACTCATATAGTTTTGTACTTCTTTCTATTTTACTCTCTGAAGAATTATTGTTTAAAATGTTTTTGCTCCAAAATATTTCCTTTTAATTTATTCTTCTATTTTATTTTAAAAAAACTTGATATTCACTTTTATAGTTTTTTAAACAAAAGATAACATAAATTTAAAACAAGTTACAACGGATACCTAAACCCATATACATCCATTATAGATACTACATTACTTTCATACGCATCATAGATATTCACCTTTATGTTCATTTCATCTGAACCGTTCCCTCAAATTTTCCATTCTAAACAAACCAAAAACTATCCACTTTGCACTGTTAACTAATGTTTCCATCTAAGTGGACTGCACATGACATTGGTGAGAAGAAAAAGGTTTATAATTTTTTTGTAAACAAAATCATAATAATTTGATTAGCTGTTCGTGAGCATAACTACATCACTAAAGTTAATATTATAAGAACTTCAATTTCAAAAGTTTTTATGTATACAATTTATTGTTTGTGAGCAATTATATGGTGTAAGAATATGTCGTATTTCTTTTATATATTCTTCCCTATTATTTATATTCCTTTTTTCATGTTTAATATATTTCCATAAATTTTTTGTACTAAACATAAAATTGTAGGAAAAAAGTTTAAAATTCCTTTATTGAAACAATCATATCTGCAAGCAGAAGAAGAGACAAACAGATAGGGCATTTTAAAACAGAGCTTTTGTAATATTTATTGTTTTGTTTTTGAAAATCAGATCTGTCTTTCAAGAGTTATAAGACAATCTTTCCCATATGCCAAACAAACAAAGTACACTTATTTTTATTCATCATCGATCGGTGCAATACATATGGGTCATTTAATTTGGACAAATTAACAGGTAAGACTAGTGTAAAGATAAATACTTGAAGTCATACTTATTATAGTTAAAATCTAAAATAATTTCCTTTAAAAAATTATAAATAAAATAAAATAAAATGTTCTTCAATTGAACTGAAACACATGTTTCTTTAGCTAGTTTCATTTTCATAATTAAAAAAAAATAAAAAAATTATTTCATTGAAAATAAATATACTCATTCAAACATAGTAACATACGCTAAACTTTGAGAAATGTTTAAAAAAAAAGGAAGTAAACAATCTGTATCAGATGTCCGTCGTCAACAAATTTTAATTAACAGAAAATAAACTAATTATGAAGATAATGTAGAATCTAAAATTCAATTTTAGAAATATAAAGAGTGTAGTAAAAATCATATTTTATATATTACTTTTTTTCCAATAAAAATCAACTTCTAAAATCTAATGTTGATTTGGGTACAACTAACACCATTTTTTGTGTTGTTAAGTCAACTTATAAATTAAATCAAAAGGTTAAAAGCCCTTGGATTACTAATTAGGGAAAGGTTTACTCCAATAGCGCACGTGTTACTAAAGAAATAGAATCTAATCGATTCTTCAGATAACTATTCATCATCAAAAGGAAACGAAAAACCAATAATAAACCAAAGACATTCATCATTTTCATGTCACCTTGAAATACGTATTACAGAAGCTACAGATTGCTATTATATAATATATGATTAGTAATCGTATATTAGGGAGGCCTTGCTTACCTTGTGTCCGAAGAAGTTGAGCCAACAGTTTCCCTTTACAATTGGTCATTCTGCATTAAAGAGGGGAAAGAGAATCAGAAGCTTCTCAATATTCTTAATTTGTTAATCTCTTTTAACGGGCGTATCAAACAAGTGATCGATATTAAACAGGCAATAATTTTTATTATTTCGATTACAAGTACTAAGTACAATTTCTTCTTTATGTTTTCTTTTTTGTTTCCTCCACTATCCTTTGAAAACAATACTATTTGAAGCAATGTCAAATATCAAATATGTTGTCCACCTTTCTTAATGAGATCAATTTGACATTAATTCACCAATACAAGTTTCTGCTTTGTTTGTCTAATTAAACAAGTTAATTTACAATGAAGATGTAGTTCGTACTCATCATCGATAGTAAGATTACATATATCAAAAAGCATAATAATTAGGCTCATCCATAAATTAAATTTATAGATAGAACTAAATGTATATATAAGGTAAGGACATAAGTTAATTTCAATGGTTTTAAATATATTGCCTAAAGAAGAACAAAACAACATCACTACAAGGCAGTGAAACTGGTTGAATAACTAATTTACAAGAGATGATATTCTATTCGGCTATCAGCTAATATCGAAGGCCCTTTGTTTTATTTTTAAAATAAATTAAAGATGAAATTAACAAAATGATAAATCAGTTGAAGCTAGAAATTTATCTTTGTCACCATATATTTATTCCTTTGCATTTTGTTTGTACATGCTAGCTGACAATGAAATTTGGGGTTATAACTTCATAAAAACTTCACATTATAGTTGGCGATAGCCATTTGCCATTTTCACACATATCTTCCCCGCTTGTCTTATCTTCTAAAAAACATACAGGGTCTCATGTTTTTATTATGAATTACAAGGTTTGCTGTGAGTAAACATTTACAATATAAAATATATAGCTAAACAGTGGCAGGCCAAACAAAGGATAATATCACCAATAACTTCTATGCAAGCATATTACTATCTAATTAGAAGTTCCACACTCAAAATATAAAGTGGGAACCAGGACAGGCCAGCAATCAGATATAGAAGGATTCACGAATTGCGTGTGTATGTTTGGATTAGTATACGTAGTTGTAATTAGAGCAACATGCATCATATTCAATATGGACGTTTCATTTGAAAAGAATACCATATGATTGCTATATATTTATTAAGAATGGATTTCCAGGAACCCTATAATATATATATATATATATATATATATATATATATATTCAAATAATATTATTAATGTAATAAATTTTTATACATTTTTTTTATCTCTCTATCATATCTCATATCTTATCATGCTTCTCTCTATTCCCCTCTTATCTCTTATCTCTTTCTCTTGTGTAAATTTGTTTCATAAGTTTTTCTATCTCTTGCTAAACAATTAAATAAAACAAAACCACTTTAGAACTAGAAGGAGTAAATCAGACAAAAAATCTATTATATATTTTTAGGCGTCATTGGATAGGGAAATGTTCAATGTTCCTTAAAAAAACATAAATACTAACATCAGGCTTATAAAAAATAAATTGTAAAACTACAAACCGAAATAGACTTCGAGTATTTTAATATACATTTTTTTTCTAGCTATGAGATAAAACATATAAGAATAATATCCTTTCTTTGATAGCATTGAAATAGAAGAAAAATAGGGAGAAGGGAGAGGAAATTAGAGAGGAGATTAGAAGTCAAGGATATTTAATATAATAGAAATTAAAAAGGTATGGATCTCAAACCTTTTTATTTCCACTCTCAAATGAATGATAATTAGCTTTAAAAACTATAATCCATTTGTAGTCCTTAATTATTGATTTTTTATATCGTTTTTCATATTTTCTATCTATTTCTCTTGAATCAAATACTCTTACTTTTATGTATTTCTCATATATTTCCATTCATTTTATTTTTTTCTTTCTTTATTTCCATCTATTATATTTTTTCCTTCCAAACAAAATAACATAAAGGTGGAAATCAGCAAAAATGGAGGGAAAAACCTTCTCAAGATAAACAAATAAAAGCATGTCAATGCCATTGTAAATCAAGTTAACATAATAATTTTTAGTTAATACTGATGTGGGAGAACTTTTAATATAAGCTCATTGTCCGGTATTCCAATAATATGAAAGTAATAATAGATTTATTATATATATATATATATGAGATTTACATACTATTGTGTCTATAACATTTTTCACTAGGCTCCATTAAGTAATACGAAAAATAAATCAAATATCATATATACGACTATTATAAATAAGAAAATACACATCGGATACAAATGCCATCAACACTCAACAGTAATAAACAAATAGTGGTCACTCCATAATGCCTAGCTATGAATTAAATGAAATTTGCATGAAAAATGAGTTAGAATGAAAATCTCAGAAATACCTCTTCCATCGATCCAATGTATGGTCCTTCACCGTCTTTCCACGAAATCGTTTTCCCTTCAAAAACCCACAGGTATGAGAGGGGTCATCCCTAACTTTGGAACAGTGTGAAATTTGTAGCCATTGGATTAGCATAAGAATTAGACATAAAAAAGGGGCTTCGTGTGGCTGAAACTGAAAGATAGGGTAAACACTAAACAGTGACGAGGGCCGGCTTGTGTTGTTCTACTAAAAAGTTGGACTGCTTAAATGCATCAAATTTTACTAGCTATGCCTACAAGCCTACAACAGCATAGTCAATATATATGCCTATATAAAATGATTTTGTTAAACAAATAAAAAGCTATAGAAAGTAATATATACACGGATAAATAGAAGTATTTTTCAAGGTTAATTAAGTAATTAAATTCACACATAAAATTTTAGTATATGTGTCGTGTATCCTTTCACCTAATTTGTCTAAGATTTTTGAAAATATGGAATTGTATGATCTCCTTTCCTTCCTTCAAAATAAATAGTTAAGCCAAACAAATTATGTTTTAGAATTTTTTTTTTCATTCTTTTGTAACCAAATACTGATATAAACTACTTGTATTACACGTATAAAACAAGTGTTCCACCTCTTCAATTCATGAGATTTATTGAACACAATTGAGTTCATAATTTTTTTTATTAATATTCCTCTTTTTAAGTACATTTACCTTTGTTGGTAGTTTGCATAACAGCACCTTCCACGAACGCGACCATTATAATGGCGCCATATCAAATTAATTGCCACACATAATAAGACACACGTGTATAAAACAAGTGTTCCACCTCTTCATGAGATTTATTGAACACAATGAGATCATAATTTTTTTTATTAATATTCCTGTTTTTAAGTAAATTTGCCTTTGCTGTTTGCATAACAGCACCTTCCACGAATGCGACCGCTCTTAATTAGGAGAGGCATAACAGCACCTTCCACGAAAGCACTATTTAAGGTTTCAAATCTTTCAAAATTTAGCTAAGAAAGCACTATAGAAAGGTTTCAATTTTTAAAATGCTTATTAAAGAAGCCCATTAAAAGGTCTTTTTGAAAATTTTTACAACATTTAGTCTGAAAACACAGTCAAATTGACACCAAAGACATAATTTACAGTGTATTTTTATCCCGTAAAAATTAAAGATAGGATGAACAATTTACAATAATTTATATCTTACGTAATCAATTAAACTAAACTCGACTCCATAGTACATCATTTATTGTATATAATGCTTATTCAATATTTATTTATTAAAAAATAATTTAAATTATTTAATTTGATATATGAGATATTTTATACCATAAACTTACAAATACACAATAAAAAATTAATTCCTTTATATCTAAGGGAAACTATTCCAATAAAAACAAGATATATAGTTCACAGTTGTATGTGACTTTTTTATCAATAGGGTTTTTTTTATCGAAATTAATAAATGGAGACACATTTTAAATTAATTTCCGATCAAAGATCTTAGGAGGCAGAAGTGGAATGCATCTACATGACTTCTGATTTTATTTTTTTCTGTTTTTCTCCATAGAAGTTGTACAAATTGCTATGATTTTAGCAACGATTAGATTTTTTTTTCCTGCACAGTATCCTTCTAACTTTAAAGACCAAAGTCGTGACTTGCCACACACACACACATAATCAAGTTAAGTATAGATTAAAGAAAGAGGTTTTAATAGAGGTAAGGGAGGAAAAAGATTTTAATCGAGTCAATGAGAGGTGAGAGATACTTTTTGCTTTGTGGAGGGATAGGAGAAAAAATAAAATAATTTATTGTAATAGTCTTAAATTAGACAAATTCAAGTATTCATATTAAAGATAATCTAGCCATCATAATTTAAAATTTAAATATTTTTCTCTTTTGATTTTTTCTAATATTAAAGGAAAGACAAAAACTGGGATGGATTATATTCTCCTTTCCTTCCTTCAAAATAAATAGTTAAGCTAAACAAATTATGTTTTAGAAATATTTTTTTTCATTCGTTTCCAACCAAATACTATATAAACTACTTAGTAATACTGTATTACACATATTGATCAGTACTTAATTATATATGTCTGTCTGCGGTAACTTTTCTATAAGAAATCAGTTTGCCCAATTTAGTACATGAGGTGCTATGCCTATGTCCTCTAGACTATAGTTGTGTGATTTCTTAAATTTTAACAGCAACAACAATAAGCCAACAACAAAATCTGATTGCAAATATTGTATGAAATAAACTCAACTCGATATCATCCCTCTTAATTCTGCCTTCATTTTTTTTGGTCAGCCCTCTTAATTCCTACAGAAATGCATGTCTAACCGGTTTTGAGGAAACTTAAGGTACTGAAACAAAAATAATTAGAAGTAAAACTCTTTTAATGAAGAGTTATATTATTCATAAACAATTTATACAATAATACTTTATGTGTCTAGAGTCATTTATTAAATTTTATATATTTTTCTCTTTTTTCTCTTTCTCCCTTCCAATTGTAAAATTTGCTGAATAAATAACATTTCTCTATACTCACTTGTATGTACTGTTTGTTGAGGCCTGTCATCCTGTTTTGCTGGTCCCAGTAATTCGTTGTCTTCATAACACAGCCACTACATGGCATAAGCTGAAAAATACGAGGAACATATACTATTAAAGAATAAGACACAGAAAATGAAGAGCCTGCAAATCTAAGAAGATTATACATTTTGGCTGTCTTGTTAAATATGCAACAATGATGTTGCCAAATGTAGAGCCAATTTCAGACAAATTAAATGCCATTGCCAATTTATGTAACATGTATATATGGATTTAAAAATAAGTGTAAGACAAGTAGTGCATGCGTACGTTGTTGAAGTAATGAAAATAAACATGACGGTCATTAATTATGATGACAGGCTGCGCCTGTGTGTGCGTGTCCAGATACATTTTCCTCATGTTCATATATGTATATGTACGTGTGTATATATATATATATATGTAGGTGTTTATCCTTCAAATTAAAACAAATTGCTTCTATATACGTGAAGGTCTGGGATGAAAAAACCTTGAGCATTCACACCCGGCACCATGCATTATATCCATATTCAGCACCCAACTCCAACAATATTCTATTGAAACATGTGCCTGAGTGATCTAGTCTTTCGTTCAATTCTCTTTTAATACTAAAAAGAAGATTCAAGTTGCGTCGACGTTATTTCTAGAAGCATACTAGTATTAACTTGTGACAGCTTATTCATTCATTAAATTAATTAATTAATATAAGACAATTTTTTTAATATGTTTTTCAGAAGAATTTTTTTTAATATGTTTGAAATGTATTACCTTAATTTAACATGTTAAATATATTTTCTATTTAGTCTCTTTAGAATAATAAAATGAAAATTTTATGATATTTAAAGATATTAGATGGAAAATTAATATAAAAAAATACTTAGCTGAAGAGCTATGTAGTAACAAAAAATAATTTATAGAAAACTCATTAGAAAATAAAAATAATGAATTAAATAGAATAAAAAATTCACAAATTTTTATTGCTACCATTGATCTTTAATTATTTTATAGTTTAAATAATTATTATATTATTTAAATTGAACATACTCATATATATATATATATATATACATATATATATATACACGCTATGTGTGCTAACTGTTTTAAAGGGAAGAGATGAATATTAAACTTCTGTATCCTAACTTAACTTTAAATTTATAGTCAAAAGAAATCTCAAATGAGAATGTTTAAGTGTTTAACTAATCATGTGATTGTGATTAGGCAAAGGTGCGGTCAACAATCAACATGGGTTTGCCTCTTAATTAATCTATAATGCTTTTCTGTTTTAGGCTGGGCGGCATTATTCTAACCCTTGATTCTGATTTGGGAAAGGTGCAGTTAACATGGGGTTTGCTAATTAATTCATCTATAATGCTTTTCTATGTTAGGCAGCATTTTTTCTAATTCTTGCTGCTTTGCCTTATCGTAGGTCTGCTTATTAATCATTTTCGAACACGCAATTAAATTGTATCTATTTTTTGGATTTTTCATTGTGTATAACAAAGATCAGGACTGGTCTTATAATAAAAAAAAAGTTTGTCAAAATATTTACAAATTACTCATCAATGAGAATTTTATTGTCACATTGAAATTCAAACTCATCCTTATAATCCTTACCAATTTGATATAGATTGGAGTTATACGATTGATTTGATAATTGAATGAAAAAATGATGAGTTTAAATTTCTCCCATTAATATTCTAACAAAATTAATTATTAACATTTATCGATTAACCAATTATTTTCAAACAAGCATGCGTTGTTCACCAATGATAATTTGGATGCAGATACTTTAAACCACGAATTTATTAAAGATTTTTCCATTATTGTAATAAAAAAATATTAAAGATTCAAACTTTGATCTTGAATATAATTAAGTATAGATAAAAAATTCATTTTTTTATTTTATTTATAGTTATTACTGACACTTTATTTTCTAAACTGAATTATTATTATTTATACCAATACCGATGCCACGTTGCCCTTAAATCTTAACACACCAGGGTGCAACGTACCAATCGATCAATTTGCTTAGGAAAATGACCAGATATAGACGCCTACATTAATTGCTTAGGAAAATAGGCAATATACCCCCATTTTTCCGTGCATCGTGTAAGAGTGGGTAAAGGATTAAAGAGAGATATTAAAATAAAATAAAAAAACAAACGAATTAAGAGAGACAAAATGAGAGATGATATGAAAATTAAATAAAAAGGAGAAAAGGAGATGGAAGTGTGAAATAAATATATGTTAATAATTATTGAATTGTTTACTCATATATGACTAATTAACGTGAAATACTAAAACTTACCTTTAAACAAAAACTTCAAGCAACAAACAAAATAGACATAAAAAAAAAAAGAAGAAAAAATTAAGCACGTCCATAGTTAACAAATTTGAAATATTGATTCATTATTCATGTAGCTGCTTTCCCTTTCTTTGATATATTCAGGTATCCGCATGCGTCCCGTAACCAATACGGTGCACTGGTGCAGGATTGCAGATCCAAAATGCACAAGTGGGATTAATGAAATATAGACCATAGTAAGCCCTAATGCCATAGACCATAGTAGCTAGGCCCATTGTTTAACTTTTTATTTTAATTTTAAAAAAGACCATTTTTAGCTTCAAGTTTGATTGGTTTCAATGCAATAAATAATTTAAATATCACGTGCGAAGTTTGTTTTCTCCTTTTTACTATTTTTTAATGATTGTAGAGTGACTAGATTCACAGATACTATAGTATAATAATTTGATAGTAATTGAATATTGAAGAACAAATAAGGGAAAAGAGAATCAGAAGAGTAACCGCAATAAGACATGGCCAATTCCATTAGATCATCTCTGCCTGCTCCGCTGGCAATAATGGAAACGACACAAACCTTAAAACCAAAAAAGTTCGTGACATGAGCACAATGTTGCCTATCTGGTTCCAATGATCTTTAAAATGTTTCGAACTTTTCGACAAGTTCATTGTACCCTGGTATTGTGTTGTGTTATGGATTTGCAATTCAATTAAGCCCCAAGCCACCAGCTTTCTAAATATGCTAACTGGCTTTTACCATTTTGATCCATGTGCCTGGCGTAACTTTTTATTTTATTTTTTATTTATAAGAAAATATTTATGTAAGTTAGGTTTTAAGAGCTTATCAAGAATCGAATAGACCTTAATATTCAAGCGTACAAATGTACTAACAGATTATCCGTTAATAAATGTTAACTATGATTAGCAACCTAACTTCTTTGAAAATGAGTGACCCTACAACTTTTATGCTTTATTATGGTAATCACTAAAAAATGGAAACATAGAAAATAAATGAAAAATGAAAAATTATTATTCCAAAGAATAGAAATAAAAATAAAATTTACTCTATAACATAATTTTTTTATCATTTAAAAAATATTACAAAAATACATTTATTTTCTTTAATAAATTAAAAAAATAAAAGAAAAATATCATTTTCTTCTCATTTCATACTAATTTGAGAAGGGAGTATTATTTTTGTAGATCCCATCGAAATAACTTTTTAATGATTGATACAGTTTTTGGAATCTTAAGTTATTGTTTGGACAAAAATTATAAAATACAATTTTTATTCAAACGACTGCTTTTAAGGATTTTAAAAAAGTAAATTAAGCACACTATTAGCTGCCATTTTGTCACATAAACCATTGTGGTTTTAGGAGTATTTGCGGGTTGATTCGAGTCGATTTTAATCAAATTTAGGATCCAATCCAATCAAATTTGATTTGTTCGGTTTGGTTTTCAATTTTTTTTTAAATCCAATTCATTCATGAACGATTCGGGTCAACGGGTTATTCATTTAAATTTAATTTTTTCTTAAACTACTATTTTATATCATGATTCATCTAAATATCCAAAATAATTAACACAATAAGACAAATAGTCATTTTCGTCCCTGAATATGTAGAGATTTGACAAACTCGTCTCCGAAAGATGAAAATTCAAATTTTAGTCATTGAAAATGAAAAAAGTGCGACAAATCTATTCATCCGTTAACTTTCATACTTTACCATTAATGAAATAACCTACGTGGCATTGATGGACCAAAATATCACAAAAATGATTGTCAACATGGTTACATAATGATTGGATCAAAATGTCAGTAAATTTCCATTTGACCAAAATGTCAGTAAGTTTTCATTGGACAAATTTGTCAGATCCCAATATTCATTTCATTTAAGGTAAAATGCAATTCAGGATAAATAGTCATTTCCATCCCTAAATATGTAGAGCATTGACAAATTCATTCCGAGATATGAAAATTCAAATTTTAGTATATCCATTTACATGCATTGCAAATTTGCTGCAACTATTTGTTTGTCTTCTTAACTATTAAGATCATTGACATATTGTTGGAACAAAATAGTATTATAGGATATTTTGGTCCAATGGAAACGTACTGACATTTTGGTCTAATGAAAACTTACTAACATTTTGGTCCAATATATTCAACAGGCATGTTAGTAATCATTTTTGTGACATTTTCATCCTTCTGTGCTACGTAAGTTTTTCATTAACGGTAACGAATGAATGAATTTGTTGCACTTTTTTCACTTTCGGAAACTCAAATTTAAATTTTCATCTTTCGAGCACGAATTTATCAGTACTCTATCCAACCGAACTACCATCACACACTAATTAAACAGAAGCTAAACAATAGAAGAAATCCACAATAATAATAAAAACTTGAACAAATTTTGCACCTAACTAAGCAATCATAACACCTAATAAGCATAGCTTGATCAAAATACGAATTCTGCACCCATAGCATAACTTTTCATTAATAGCAGCCTGTGCGAGCTCATGACACCAAAATAACCTAACAAAGCTCCTCCCTTAACTAATTAGAAAATTAATAGTACTATATGAACATTCACCAACTTTTTGAGGGCAAGTTTCAATGGTTATGTAATCCCACCATATCTTTGGAATAACAAACCAACGGCCTCCTTATATATGGGAGACTTTGACCAAACTGCCACGTTTGGAAAAAAAATTTACCTGAATGCCACACCCAGAAAAGTATTTACCAGACTGCCACGCATACAATTTTGCTATGGCCCCCAGCGAAATAGGTATGCCTACGTGGCAAGCTTCCAGTGGCCACATATTTTGCTACCTTACCAAGCAAAATACGCAGTCAAAGCGTCAGAGGAGCGTCAGTCAGTGCAGGTCGCATCCTGCCTATTTTGCTATGGTTGGCAGCAAAATACGTAGCCTATTTTGCTATGCCACCTAGCAAAATATGTGTATGCTACGCGTTTTAAAATGTCTTCCGCCTCTCATTTTTTCACTTTCACTTCTTTTCTTCGTTCTTTCCTTTTCACTCTAAAATTTTGGAAGCGCCTCTGTAAGTTTTGGTTCTGTTACAAGTAAGTTCTCATTTTTTAATATATTGTTTGTTATTTATTTTATTATATTTATTTTATTATAGATATTAGGTTTAAAACATTAGGTTAGAAGATATGTAGTTTAAAATTAGGATTGTTAATTTTTAGAAAAATGATATTTTTGTTGTTGTATTTGATATATTATATTTTGTATGATTTATTTATTAAAATTTATTGTAATGTATTTATTTTATTAATATATATGCATTATGTTTGAAACATTAGGTTAGAGGATATGTAGTTAAAATTTAGGATTGTTAATTTGTACAATAGACAGTTATTTTATTTTATGATTGTTTGTTAATTATAATTAAAATATGTGGTTATATTATTTATTTATTGTATTTTATTTGAATATATTTATATAGGTAGTAGGTTTGAAACATTAGGTTAGAGGATTTGTAGTTAAAAAATAGCTTTTCTATTATTTATTTTTGTAGTAATAATTATTAAAAATTGTATTTTGTAGTCCTCAATATTTGGAATTTATTATTATAATCCATATATATATATATAAAATTAATTTTGTTGAGTTTTTAATGTAGAGTTATTTTTTGTAATAATAATTATTGTACTAATAATTTTTTATTTATTTTGTAGTCTTTAATATTTGTAATTTAATATATTTCTGTAATTTATATTATGATTGTTTTGTAGAGTTATTATGTAGTATTTAATAATTGTTATATTTGTTCTATAATTTTTTTATTATATTAATAATTATTATGTATTTTCTTTTGTAGTCTTTAATATTTGTAATTTGTAATGAAAATTCATGTGTATATATATAACTATTTTTGTTGAGTTATTTTTGTAGAGTTTATTTGTAGTATTTAATATTTGTTATGTTTTTCTATAATTTTTTATTATATTAATAATTATTAGGTATTTTCTTTTGTAGTCTTTAATATTTGTAATTTGTTATGAAAATTCATGTGCATATGTATAATTATTTTTGTTGAGTTATTTTTGTAGAGTTTATTTGTAGTATTTAATATTTGTTATCTTTTTCTATAATTTTTTATTATATTAATAATTATTATGTATTTTCTTTTGTAGTCTTTAATATTTGTAATTTGTTATGAAAATTCATGTGTATATGTATAATTATTTTTGTTGAGTTATTTTTGTAGAGTTTATTTGTAGTATTTAATATTTGTTATCTTTTTCTATAATTTTTTATTATATTAATAATTATTATGTATTTTCTTTTGTAGTCTTTAATATTTGTAA
>CM023960.1:3548546-3589286 GCA_013407115.1 Glycine latifolia
CATGAATTATTTAAGTGATTTTTACAAATATGGGTATTAGGAGTGAAACATTAGGATAGATCACGATGAAGATACGACAGCACCTTCATCGACTGAGGCTGCGTCGAGTGTCATTGACCTGGGACCATCTGTCCGCAGTCTTTTGACGTTACAGGACAGACACGTTTCGACCACTGTGTGGAATTCTCAGGGGGAGGCGAATGCGCGCGACCGTGTCCTTAACGTGCGACATGCTGCTACACATGATCATCAGGCCATACCTGATGACATTCAGCCTTGGTTGGTACAGTCGGGTTTTTACCATGTTGCGCGTCTGCGCAACCACGAGGTAACCGTCGATTCCAACAGTTGATATAGTGTTACGATTGTATTTAACGTTTTATGTACTATTTCAGATTGATCACCATCTTGTTTCGGCGCTAGTTGAGCGATGGCGTCTTGAGACAAGGACGTTCCACATGACTATGGGTGAGGTTACCATCACCCTAGAGGATGTACACCATCTGTTAGGGCTGCCGACAGATGGTGAGGTGGTCTCTGGCCGGCACGGAGGACACAACTACAGGGAGATAGTTGGTGACCTTTTAGCGGTTCAGCCGACTACAGGTCGTGATTTACAGGCAGGATTATTGTGCCTGCACTTTTTACGAGAGCAGTTCGATGATTACACCGTTCATGCTGTCACTGAAGTTGGACGGGCCAGATACACTCGCGCACTCATTTTGCGCATCTTAGGTGGCATGTTATTCGTTGACACCTCCTCCAGTTGGGTGGCAGCTCGTTATTTGCTTTTTCTGGACGATTTTGAGCGCATCGGTAGTTTCAGCTGGGGCTCTACTGTGCTAGCATCGCTATACAGGGAGTTATCCAGGGCTACACGTGCAACACGACGTGATATGGGTGGATGTGCCCTGTTGGTGCAGCTGTGGGCGTGGACCAGATTCCCTTCTATCTCGCCTGACCTGCCGACGATCAACGATCAACATGTCTTTCAACACGAGATTTATGGGCACAGGTATTGCAATTGTAGGTTTGTAAGTATGGGTAGTTAATGTTGTGTGGCTAATGCTTTGTTGTTGCAGGTTTAATGTTTACACGACGCGTCAGAGCAGATTCACCCATATACGCAGATATCGTCATTATATCGATGTCATGCGTAGGAGACACATCCGGTGGCGGCCGTACGATATTGTTGACCTAGTTCATGCACCTGATGTTGACATGGCTAGACGCTTGTTGGCCGTTGGCCCGTTAATTTGTTATGAGATCGTCGTATACCAGCAGCCAGATCGTGTTCTACGACAATTTGGGTTTGATCAGCATATACCAGAGGACCCAATTAATTGTAGTGAGCTGATGACGATCAGTATAACGGGCAAGACTGATGTGGATTGGAGGCGTAGACATGAGTTCTACATTGGCCAATGGGCAAACAGAAATGCCCTTGTGTTGCAGAATATGACTCCTATGAGGCGAGATGGTTATTTGTCCGTGAACAGTGAGTACATGCAATGGTACTACTCTGTGACACGTCGATGGATGACTCGGAGAGCTGCGTGCAATGCACATGTGGTTAGTATGATATTTAATTTCCTTGTTTGTAATTTTTACACATTATATTGCATTTACTGACTGAAACTTGATATGCAGACTGATCGTGCTGAGACTATTTTGCATATGGCATCGCCCGAGTCGCAGGCGCAACACGCATTCGATATGAGTCAAGTGTATGACGAGGCAGTGCGTCTTATTACTGCATGTGATGAGTTGGACAGAGTCACAGATCCTGGGGATGTTGCAGCTCCACCAGTTCACCGTCAGACAGAGGCGCCTCCCCCCGGTGGTTCGTAGTAACCGTCGTGCCCGTCACGAGGGATTGCCCCTCCACCACTCCACCCCGCCTGTTGCTGATACGCCCGTCGTTATACCATCTATGCCTCCTCGTCCACCCGGCATTTTCTACGCACCCGGCTACCCTGCCGGACCATCACAGCAGTACTTCTGGCCCCCACAGTTCCAGCCAGGGTCGGCTAGCAGTGTGCCTCCATCGCAGTACCCCCCATGGTTTACCATCTCTCCGAGTCCGCAGCATGGGTTTGCATTTCCCTCGTATCCTATGTATGCAGGTGGCCCTAGTTCGCATACTGCGTCTGCCTCGACAGATGTGTATAGGCCTGCACAGCCAACTACGGAGCCCGACCTACTATTTGCGACTCCCGTTGCAGCCTCGACGCATCAGATGCATTCCCGACCATCCAGCAGTGCTCATAGTCCTATTACGGACTTTTTGGCGATGACAATCTCCAGTGATGATGAGGCTGATGACGACGCTGATTAATTGATTAGAAGAAACCCAATGAGGGTTGCACGACATCGGTGTCATCTTTCACCTTATGAGCATGACATGCGACGATGTGGTGGATATCATGGAGAGGATGGAGATGATTAGTGATGCTGCTTTTATGTTATGTTTTCAGACTTATTTGTTGGTTTAATTTTCATGGACTTTATTTGATGGATATTTGTTGTTTCTTTTTATATATTGCTTTGTTGTTGGTTATTTTTGTTGTCGAATATTTCTTGTTTATGGAACGATGGTGGATATTAGTTGTTTAGTAAACGATGCTTGCGTTCATGGATTACACATCGACAACTGTTGTGGTTCGGAAATGATATTCGATTTCAAAAAACATTCACTTGCAAAATAAAATACAATTCATACGTACACATCAATGATCCTGGAACCGTGAAGGACAATTCCGCCTATTGTGACCAACCACCTTACAATAACCACATTTAGTTTGACTGCTCGATCCTTCCCTCGAATCCATTTCATTGCGAATGTGTGTAGACTTAGGTCGTCCTCTTGTGCGTCTTAGCGAATCATCTGCGATTATCGGTGGCTGTCCAGTTGGTGGTATGAAGTCCTCATTTCCAATTGGATACCACTGCGCTGAATACACTGAAGACTGGTACGCGATACTATAGACAAGGTCTATATATTGTGTGGCATCGACGTGTATAGACCGGCAAGCTGCAACCACATGACTACAAGGGAACCTCAATGCAGTGAACTCTCCACACTGACATTTTCTTTCCGATAATGACACCGACCATTTCTTCCCTCCCTGATGAGTGCGTATGTTGTACGACTCTTGTACCTCAAATCTTGTATGCAATGCGTCGTAAGCAATTACTGAATGTGTCGCGGATTTATCTATCCTCGTCAAATATTTTTGCCACGCTACTTTTGCAAATTGATTACCTCTCATTAACTCTTCATGGGCCTCTTGACGATGTTGCAAAAAATATGACACAAGTCGAGCGTATGTGAACCGGACAAGTGACGTGATAGGAAGGTTTCTGGCGCCTTTAAGTACCTTGTTGAAAACTTCAGATAGATTAGTTGTCATATGCCCAAACCTTCGTCCCTCTTCATCATAAGCTAGACTCCACTTCTCGTTTGGGATTCGATCAATCCACGCGGCTATTTGAGGACTTGCTTCTTTAAATTTATCTAAGCCGACATCAAAATCCAACCGGGAAGTTGTGTAACCTACACATACAAAAACATCTAAATATTATGCGATACAGAGGTTTTGACTTTCATTTGCATCAATATTAATACATACCTAACTTCTTCAATTGTTTCTTCAGCATCGTATTCTTGAACCTGTGATTGAAATTGCTCGCCAAATGCCGAATGCAAAATACATGGTATGCCCTGGGTGGTTGCCATCCGAGTTCTACATTGTTTACGGCCGCCAAAATGCCCGCATGCCGATCAGAAATAAGACATATTCCGTGTTTCTGCGTAACATGAATTCGGATTAGTGCCAAGAACCACGACCAGTTGTCAATGTTCTCGCTGGAAACAACCGCAAATGCTATCGGAAGCACGTAATTGTTGGCATCAACTGATGTTGCAACGAGCAACGTGCCACGATATTTCCCATACAAATGTGTACCGTCAATGCTGATAACTGGCTTGCAATAGTTAAAACCATCACAACATTGCTTAAATGTCCAAAACACCCTGTTGAACACTTTAACAGTCGCATCCAATTGCCCTTCAACGAAATGATCCATCGTTTCCAACTTATAGGCAGACCCTTCAGCAAAATTAAGCATGTAACCCAACCACCTTGGCAAGAACGCGTAAGACTCATCCCAATCCCCGAACACCTTCACAATAGCCTTTTGCTTAGCCTTCCATGCCTTCCTGTATGATATATGAAATCCAACTGTTGTCGAAATCCTTTCTTGAATTAACCCAATTTTGACACTCGGGTCCTCCCTAATCATTTCTGCATTTCATTAGACAACAACATGTTAGTTAATTTTGCAACAAAATATAGAATATGAGTAACACATTATTGAATTTCATTACCCAACGTATTTCAATTACCTAGGATCAACGAACATATGAAATTGGAGTCAAGTTGATTGTGATCTTGCGAGAGATTATGAGAAACACACGTGTGTTGGTTGTTCCATATGCCTACAATCCATTCCGTGCCACCCTTTTTTTTCGTATGCCCTCATCCTCCATGCACAACCCTCATTATGATTTTCACAAACCATTATAAGCCTTCTTGTATCACTTTTAGCAACGACGGTGGTGCGATGCTCGGCCATACAATATTGCTTTATTGCGACTTGGACATCGAACTTGCTCTGAAACACCTGACCCTTATATAGCTCTTGACCTATCTCCCAGTTAGGTATTTGCACTCCTTGCATGTCATCTACCTCCTCGTCTGGGTGTGCCCAATTAATATTCATGTAATGGCTTACATTAGACCAAAATACATTTGCCTCTCCTGTATAATGAGACATTAAACACATTGTTATATCGATGACTCACAACCACTATTAACACAACTAACTGAGGGGTATTTTGTGGTCATACCTTGATGCGGAAGTGGACCTTGCACTCCGACAATGCCCGGAGAAGGCATTGCAAAAGAACGATCAAAATCACCCTCTACATCCGTATCTGATGAGTCGGTATCTGGAACAACACCTTCGTCAACCTCTTCCTCCGAACTGTCCATGGCCCAAGCTGCCTCCTGCTCTGGCATCGTTGCAGTATCTTCTGAATCAATTTCTTGTGTTGGTTGTGTCGGTGGTGGTGGTGACCATGATATTTCTCTATCTTCAGAATTCACCATCGGCTCTACGTTAAGGTCAATCGAACTGTTGTTTCTTACAACATTCAGACTGCTTGACTGTCCACCAAAATTCACTTCAGCATACAATTCTATAAATCTGGTATCTCCTCCATCAAATGTGCACGCGTCTGTAACTAAGGCTAAATCCTCATCATCTAAAACATCCACACCAACCCATTGCACCGGGTTGCCGGATGCACATCGAGCACTCAAGCGAGATACAGACTGACCCCGTTGTAGCTTCAACTTCTTATAAATTATTTTCATCAGTTCATGATAGCTGCATCCACAAGGCATACGAAACATCTTGCTTTCTCCTTCAAACACTTGACCATTCGGTCCAATATATCTTCTCCCATTATAGTATACAATGGTGATGAAACTATTTCTACTGCCACTCATTTTTGCAAATACTCTCAAAAACAAAATTTACACTTACTAACGGAAACAAAGTTGAACGTATGAAAATTGGGGGGTGGGGGGATATAAATAGGGGGGAGTGTGGTAGTATTTCGTTGGGTGGGGAAGCAAAATAGGGTACCATTTTCGCTAATCCCCCCAGCAAATTACAAAAGCAATGCCACGTGTCACGTAATTTGCATGTCAGACTAGCAAAATAGGCTACGTATTTTGCTGCCAACCATAGCAAAATAGGCGGGTTGTTGACACGTGGCCTGCACTGACTGACGCTCCTCTGACGCTTTGACTACGTATTTTGCTTGGTAAGGTAGCAAAATATGTGGGCACTGGAAACATGCCACGTAGGCGTACCTATTTTGCTGGGGGCCATAGCAAAATTGTACGCGTGGCAGTCTGGTAAATACTTTTCTGGATATGGCATTCAGGTAAATTTTTTTTCCAAACGTGACAGTTTGGTCAAAGTCTCTATATATGGTGAGTATTCATACTAAAGTCTTCAACAACTGACCCTTCAATCTTGGAAAGTCTAGATAAATTGTTTCTTCAAGTTGCTAGATAAAGACTCCTCTCTCATATAATCATTTGAACTTAATTACTATAAAAATTTAAATTAGTGCCAGAAAAATCTATATGTAAATTTTAAAATTCCATCATTAAAATTTAGGGATCCCAGAATTAGTGAAGAAAAAAAAATCTATAATCATAATTTAGTCACTAATTCATTCAATTTTAGGTGCTTATCCTTTTCCACAAGCTTCTTGAAAAACCAAAAAGCACATCCAAAACATCCAACCAATATCAAACTTTTACACCACCAAGCTATCAGCAAAAATAGAACCTAATAATTAGAACTTGATAAAGAAGAAATAAATAAATAAATACATTATAATTATAACTTGATCGAAAGAAGAATTCTGCACAAAGGGGTATCCTAAGCCCAACTACATCAAGATACGTTCATCAAAGTGATGAGGACATACAAGAGGTCCACTAACCATATGATGACATGGAAGGCATTTTTAGCCTAGCCTTAAGCCACAATCAACTCCTAACCTTAATCATGTCAATCACCTCAGCTAAATCTTACTGTGCTCAATTGAAACATATTTGATTTCAATGTTAACAAAAGCTTCCAGCACTCCATGAATTTGTTTCCATGTGCCAAATCATAGATAGACCAAAATAAAATGGTATATTCTATTTTGAAGTTGAACCGTATTAATCCAATCATAATAGAATCTTTGCCAGATGCTATAAGACACATTACAAGAAAATAACAGATGTTGTGTAGATCCTACATTCTTCTTTTTACAAATTAAAATCACTCACACCTAAGATTATGATCATGGAAAACAACTTTTCTTCTAGATAGATTTGATTTTGAAGGTATTATATCAATAATTATCAAACACTATTTTGGATATATATATATCATATTTTGAAGGTTATCAAATCTGTTTAAATAAGTTTATCTATTGGTACTTCTAAAAACAGAAAATAATTTGTTTTATTAGTTAAAATTAATTTATGTATAAAATAAAAATAATCTTTTAAACAATTTATATAAAAGAATTCATAGCTTATGCATAAATTAACTTTACCTTATAAAAAAGTTCATTTTTTTATTTTCTTTTTTTATAAGTATTTTTAGAAAAATTTATCCAAATATACCCTCAATAATATCATATTCTGAAGGTCTTTTAATCAAGAGAAACATTTATCATCACTATTCTCAAAAACTAAATGGGCCAAACCAACTCTTGATGGCATCGATTTCAAACAAATATCTCTACAGGCAATGAAAGGTTAACCTACACATTTTAGCGAAGTGAACTCCAAGAAGCAATATGGAGCTGTGACAATAGTAAAATATAGGATTAGACGGTTACAGTGTCAAATTCTTTCAAGTTTTGAGAGCTAGTCAAAAGTGATATCTGCAACATGATGGCTGAATTTCACTAATGGCAAACTAGTGAGGTGATGCAAGTTGCAACTCTTCCATCATTAATTTGCTTAAATACCAAAAAAGGAGAATTCAATTCAAATAGAGAAATTTTGACCAATCTCCTTACTAGGTAGCATCTAGACGGTCCTAGCAAAAATAAATGCAGGTAGGCTTAAGGTGTTCAGTTCAGTTATTTCTGAAAACCAATCCACTTTCATAAAAGATAGGCAAATCCTTGACGGTATATTAATTGTAAATGAGGTGATTGATGATGCAAAAAGATTGAAATCACAATACATATCTCCATCTTCGAAATAGACTTTAAAAGGCTTTTTATTCGATGAGCTAAATCTACTTAGGCCATCTCCAATGCAGTATCTTAGGAGAGTTTTTTAGCTGACTTGACATCCTTTTTTACTTTTTCTCTCTCCTGGAGTGCTTAAATTTAAGTTAAGTTTCTTATATAAGAAACTGTATCTTAAAAGAGGACCCACCAAAACTCAGTAAGAAACCTATATAAGCTTCTAGCATTGGAGGTGCCCTTAGACTACATGTTGATGAGACTTGGCTTTAGTGGGAGAAATGGTACGTGAGGCTGGGTTTTTTAATATCTCTCAACAGCTACATCATCGGTTCTAGTCAATGGTAGTTCAATAGAGGATTTTTCATTAGAGGGGGACCTTAGACAAGGGGATGTTCTCTCTCTTCTCTTCTTTCTGATTGTAACACAAGGTCTTAGTGGAATCATAAAATTGATAACTGAAAAAAGTTTCTTTTGGGGATACAAGAATGACGAGGAATATACTAAAATTTGTACAGTATACATATGATGTGCCTCCGATTGGTGACAACAGTGCGGTGAATACAAGGACAATCATATTTTTTAGCTTCTCTAACGGCTAAAGGTATACTTATACAAGAACAATTTAGTTGGTATTAATTCAAAACTCAGAAAAAGTGGCAGAAAAGGATAACTATTATGAATTGCAAAACCATTGATCTACCTAATTAATTAACCACTTGAAAATCTGTTAGATAAGATGAACATGCTATCTTCTTAGAACAAGTATTTTGTTTTGGAGGTCGTATCACTAGATATCCTCAATTCTATCCTTTCAACTGGTCTTCCAATATACTATGTGTCTACCTACAAAGTTCCAAATACGGTAATTATTCACTCTCCTACTATGATTCAAAAACAGTTCTTATGGGGAAATTTAAAGATAGCACTAAATGTATAAGGTAAGGGCATACGAGTTTCAATTGTTTTAAATAATAACCAAAGAAAAAAACACAAACCATTCCAAGACAATGAACCTGGTTGAATACCTAATTTATAATGTGGGACTGCAAGGTGTACTGATTCAAAGAGGGCATATCAGCTATTTGGAAGGCCATTAAATTTGAACATATATTTTGGTTTTGTTTTTTAATTTTATTTTTTAATCGTTATGGGAAAAAAATAAACCATGAATCAATTGAAGCTAGTTTTAAAGAATAACATGACTTGTGTATATGGTGAATATTTCATACTAGTAAGTAACATGATAATTCAAAAAATAAATAAATTATCATAATGACTAAACAAGTATATAAAGTGCAGTCCAGTAATTTAGGTAAGAAATGTAGGAAAAAGCTAGTGCTAGCTCTTATAAACATGCTACTGTTAAGGGTATTTCTTCCAATTATGGGTCATGTGTAAAATATTTTCTATGCTTTAAAACTCATCGAACAAGGCATTATACATATTGACTACTTATGCATATGTCCAAGAAATTTTCTATAAGGAGTCAATATGCGCAATTTGGTAAGTTATAAGCACGAGGTTTTCATTATACGAGTTATATGAGGTATAGTGGGATGATTTCTTACCTTTTTTTCCTTCCCATATATGTAAAACAATTCTTTTAAAAAAATAATAAAATAACAATAATTCTCTAGCTATTTCTCTTTCTTCCTTTCTCTATGTACGTGTGTGTTTTGTTGTGCCTATGTGGGAATAGGGTAATCAAAGTTTCCTGAAACTAGACTAAATCATAGGATTAACAAAATAGCTTAAATCATATTAACATTAAAATTACAAAGAGAATCATGTAATTTGAGTAATTTTTAATTGATTATTGTAATAAACAATAATTTCTCTTTTCACTTGTGTGCTTACTAATTGAATGTTTTCTTTTACCTAATCTAATTTGATTTTTTTTAAGTTCACCATAAAATGATTCACCCTCCTATAGCTTTTTAATTAAGCATTTAAGTTGTTTTCACACTTTAATAAGGATTTTCTTTATAACAATTGCAATATTATATTTCTTTAACCTAATCTAATTTGTTTTCACACTTTAATAAGGATTTTCACAATTTAATTAAGCATTTAAGTCTTTATAAATAAACAATAGCTTGAATATTGGTTTATCTTGCATATGTTTCTAATTTTTATTTTTAATTCGATAAGGTATGCTATATGTTTCTGTCATCTTGCTATCAACAAAAATTTCAATTTGGTACTGTTGTTGTTTGACCCTTTTATAAGGAAGCAAGTGGCCTTCCAAAGTTATTTTGGATGTGAATGTTAATTTAAGTTGCAAGTTGATTGGTGGATGAAAAGATTGCTTTATTATTATAAAATCAATAATCTTGAATTGTAGTTACATTAGTTGCATGTATGTGTTGAGTTTCAAAATTGTCGTTAACTAAATAAATAAAATAAATATTCATAAATAATTGACTTTATTTATAAATAAATAAAAAATGAAAATTATACAAAATCATAAAAAAATTAGTTACTGTCAGAATTTTTCGTTGCTAATGTCCCATTCGTCTAATTCCGACGGATAAATCTGTCAGAAATTTATCGATTAGAAATTTTCCACGGATAATTGTCACCGACGGACGAAAAAATTTCGTCAGTTGAAATTTTCTATAACTATTTTACTGACAGATTTTCGTCCGACGAATTTCATCTGAAATTTTAATTTATCGATGGATTTTTTAAGTTAGTGACGGAATTGGTCCGTCGGAAAAATGCTTTTTTTTGTAGTAACAGGCTTTGAGAAGATTGCAAGTGCAATAACTTCAAAAGAAGCGTGAGACATTTTGGCAAATGTCTACAAAGGAGCCGACAGGGTTAAACAAGTCCGCCTTCAAACTCTTTGTAGTGAGTTGGAAGGCATAAAGATGAAGGAGTTGGAAGAGGTCTTCGACTACATCACGTGTGTGACTATGAATGTCTATAATGAGTTTTGATTGTGGATTATAGTTATTAATAAGATTTAAACATTTTAAATTCTTGAAGGGAATGTTATAATCTATAAATAGATAATTGTATTGTTTAACAAAATGAGAAAAAGAAAAAGAAATTGAATAAAACTAGAAGTTATTTTCTCCACAAACTCTCACTACATATATTTTTTCTATTTTACACAGGTCCGATAATGGGTGTCGTCATGACACAACGCCTTTGTCATAGCTGAAAGTTAACTATGATAAACATATAGTACTAGCTAGTAAAAGAAGAAAGAGATGAGATAAAGAGCCTGCAATTAATTTGTGATTAGAGCTTACCTCTTTTATGCTCTCATTCAACTTATTTTTGCTCTCTGGTTAAGTTGTATATGTGTCAATAAAATTTAGAGAAATTAAAGAAAATTTTGAAATCCTCGTATAACTCAATTGCTCAATATAGCAGCTAAATTCAGACAAATCAAATGTCATGGCCAATTTAGAGGGTGCTCTTTTGTATGTCCAGATGCATTGCCTCATGCAGGTTCATATATTTAGGTGCAAATCCTCCAAATTAAGCAATTTGCATTTCTAATTTGTTCTTAATAAAAAGACAAAAGGAAAAAGAGCCCCATTTGACACTAGTAATTAATAATTGGCGGAACAGGTATATGAGATGATGAAACCTTGGGCATTTACTAGTACCTTGCATGTATACAGAATCCAGCACACCCAATTATCTAGTGGTCAGCTTCGATTCTAACGCTCCTATTGTAACATGTGCGAATGTTGCAGGTGATCATCATGTACTAACTATTTGCTCAATTCTCTTTTAATTAAAAAATCACAAGTTGGGGCGTTATTTCCAGTAGCATATTTGTGACAGCATATTAATTAATTAAATATATACATGACAAAAAGATAAGCGATTTGTGGGCATCTGGAAATATCGCATTGTACGTATATATAGATAAAACCATCGGTGTTGGTTAATTTATGACTTTGTGTAGTATTCGTTAATTTTTCCTTTATGGTTTAGTTAAAATTTTAGTCCTTGAAATTTGTTATAATTTGTTATTCTTTTGATTTCTTCAAATAAAGAATTTTTTAAGTAGTGCCTCATTTTAAAGGAACCTAGTGAAACACCATTTAAAAAGAGAAAATGAAAAAAAAAATAGAAAGATAACTGAAGAACTATTTAGTAACTTCTGTAAAAAAAAAACTATTTAGTAACAAAGATATTTTTATAGAAAACTCATTCAAAAAATTAATAGTGGTAAGTTAAATAAAAACACAAATTTCAAAAGACTAATATCGCAATATTATTCTGTGTAATTAATATTTATTCATTATAAAATTTAATTAATTATATAAAAATAAGCATTTATTCTGTGTAATTAATATGCAGGTTAAAATACTAATAATTTTATATTTTTAAAAATTATTTAAATTAAAAATGCTTATATAATATAGAGATACATATGCTAATTATTTTAAAAGGGAGTGATGAGTAAATTTATTCTGTTGAATAAATTATTAATTTTAAAATTCTAAGAGTCAAAGGCGAATAGGAAAAGTTTAATTAATCATGTGATTCTGGCATGGGAAAGTTGCGGCCAAGATGGGTTTGCTAATTAATTAAGCCACGATGCTTTTCTGTTTTAGGCAGCATTATTCCAACACTTGCTGCTTCGGTGTATACTAGATTTACTAGTTAATCTTTTTAGAATACGCAATTTCTATATTGTCCTAGGTTTCTTTTAAATTTCATCGAGAAAATGTTCCTTAACTACTAACATTGGATCCAGAACTCCAGAAGCTTTAAAGTTAATTTAAACCATGCCACTTGACCTTCAACGCTGTATGATGCAATGTACCAACGTCCTAATTGCTAATCTTTAAGCAACAAACAGAATAGACTGTACATCAGAAAAGCATAAATTAAGCGCGTCAATAGATGACAAATTAATCTACACAATAATTCAAGTATCTAAGTATCTGCATGCGTCAACAATAGGGTGCACATTCAATTGTGCAAGAGGTCGGAATAATAAAATGCCATAGACCATAGTACGTAGGGCCTAAAATGCAGCTTTACGCAAGTTGCTCATTATTTATCTGCAAGTTGGTTCGTTTCACCGCAATAACTATTTTTTATCTAAGTTTTGATCGGAAATAATCTTATTCAACTCAAATAAAATTATTATAAGTATTTAATACAGTTATGTATTCAGAATTTGAATTTAAAATCTTTAATTAAATTAAAATAATTTATGTTAGTTGATTCTTGATTATATTGTAATAGATAATTTGAACGCTGTTGTGCGCAGCTTTATTTTCTTTCCCTTGTAATTTTATTGATGTAGATTGTATATTAAAAATAAAAAGCGATGTAGATTGTAGAGTGACCAGATTCACGGATACTATATATTGCATCACCAAAGGACAAATAAAAGGTAAAATATAATGAGAAGGGGACCAAGAAGCTAGAAGACTTGAACAATTTCACTACTAGATCCTGTGGCTGCTCCACTGGTAATATAAAAAACACAAATATCAAAACCCAAAAAGTTTGTGACACGTACACAATATAGAATTGCGCATCTGGTTCAATTCAAATGATCTTTTTAAATGTTTGGAACATTCGAATTCAACATGTTCGTCATACCCTATCTCAAATTAAGATTTTATATGATTATTTGATAGATTTTATAGTATCAGAAAAATAGTAGATCTCATTTTAAAATAAGATAAAAGAAATTATTCTTTTAAAACAATGCACAAATCTTAAAAAATCTTTTATAAAAATTCATTCTTCATATTAAATATTTATTCACATTTTTGTTAAAAAATCTATTAAAAATCAAATTTTAAACTCAAGATTTAATACTAAAAACTGAATATACTCGCTTGTCCTAATTTAATTAAGACCCGGCCACCATCTTTCCAAATATGTATGCTAACTAATTCTAATTCTACTCTTTGACTCACGCGCCTGATTGAACTTCTTTTAAAACTTGCAGGGAGCAAGTTTGGATAAAAATTATAAGATTAATTTAGTCTTTAATTTTTATAAATTTGATTTTTAATTTTTAAACAAAAGTTTAACTAGTTAAAATTTTTCAACTTTTTTATTTAAATTTTTAGTTCTTAAACTTTTATTTGATACGTCAAAATTTCTCCACTTTTAAAATTTTCAGTTTTTAATCCTTAAACAAAAGTTTAAATCTATTATTTTTATTTATTTGAAGAGAATTGAAGGACTAAAAGTCTTATTTTTCAAAATTTTAAAAACTAAAAATCTTAATGATCGAAAAAAATGTTAAGAACATTGATTAGTCAAACTTTTGTTTAATACTAAAAATCAAATTTTAAAAAAATTAAGTAAACTTGACCAGTTAAACTTTTGTTTAAGTACTAAAAATTGAATTTTAAAAAAATTAGGAGCTAAAAACTTAGTTAACCCAAATTATAATATGATTTTCGAACATGCTTGGATAACTTCTTTACTATATGATGTTGTATATATATCATATGATATTTTATTTTCTTGTTGTGCTTTTCAGCCTCTGGCTTTTGAGACCTGAAAAATTTATAAATACTTTTATAAATAAATTAATTGAAGAGTTTTAAATGAATTAAAATAAGGTATTTCAATTAAGTCAGTTCATAGTTCCATGTAACGATAGTGGATCATTACAATTAAAATTTTACCCATTGTAAAAGAATAATTTACAAAGACTTAATATTAAATTATCTCCATGCAATCCCCACCACCCCTTTCATTTATATTTCTAGCAGTGGTGGTGACACTCCTTTAAGACCTTCTTCGTAGTTCATTTTCAACCAATTTACTTTTCTTACCTTCGTCTGACTAAAAGAAAAATACAAAGCAAAGTAAAAATACATATGAGCAAAGAGATCCATTTAGGGATGACAAAATAGGTTAACCTCTATGAGATGGTGTAAGCTGGCTTGGCTGAAAATCCTAGCTAGTCCTACTTGATTAGGTGTGGATTCACGGGTTGATGAGTCAAAAGAAAAGAAAATAAAAAAGAGAGAAAAATAAAGTTTTAATCTCTTATTTAATAAAATTACAACAAATTGACAAATTTAGACAAAGAATGTGAAGTATATCAATTAATAACTTATCCTAAATTTGATTTGGATATAAATTTTCCTATTAGAGGAAAAGAGTTGATAAAATAAGATAAGAACATAAACAAATATGTATTTTCATTTTTGAAGAACAATCATTTTTAAAAAAAAATACATTGTGGAAACCCAAAGTCTAAACACCTAATCAATTTGGACACTTTTTGTACTTTTGATGTGACAAGATTGTACGACTTGTACCTTTGCTTGGTAATTATTAATATTTGCCTTTTTGGGCCTCTAAAATATTTACTATAAATTTATAATACCATTCATGTTTCTTAAAAATATACCATTCGTAATTATGCTTTATTTTTTTTATATTTTAATTTGTTACATATTTATAAAATTATTACATAATTTATTCTTATTTATAAAAAATAAATTAAAAATAAATAGTATTTGGGTAAGGATTGCAAACACCTCCTAATATTTCTTTCACCTACCCTTTTATCTACATTAAACAATAGGAAATTTCCTTTCCTTATTTTTCTTTCCCTTTACTCCGTTTTTTTTTGTCATCAAATACGTATATGTATATATAGTGTAAATAGTCATTTTCATCCCTAAATGTATAAAGCGCTAATAAATTAGTCCTTGAAAGATGAAAATTCAAAATTTTGTTCCCGAATGAAAATCCAAATTCATCCTTCCGTTAAACTTTTGTCTGTTACCGTTAATGAAAGTGCCTACATGACACAAAGGGACAAAATTTCACAAAAATGATTGTCAACATAGTTGTTGACTAGATTTTGGACAAAAATGTCACAAAAAAGATTACATTTTGGTCCAACGGTAACTTACTGACATTTAGGTCCAATAGAAAATTACTGACATTTTAGTCCAATAATAACTTACTAACATTTTTGTCCAAAATCTAGTCAGCGGCCATGTTGAGAATCATTTTTGTGACATTTCGTCCTTCTGTGTTGTAGGGTTTCAGGTGTCCATGTGACACTTTTATATTAAAGTATTTTAGTTATATAGTAATTATGGTAATAACAACACTGTCACAAATCCGGGTTCGCACTCATTTAACGTATGTCAACAAGGAAACCGGGTTACCACGACCGGATTAACCTTGGGAAGGAGATAGTACTTTAGGGCGGATTGGATCGGATGAGGTCGGACGAGGGCAGAACCTTGGACTTGGGAAGCACCAAGGTAGAAGCCCGAACGAAGTCAGATAAGGTCAGAAGAGGGCGGAACCATGGATTGTGGAATTCCAAGGTAGGAACCCGGACGAGGTCGGATGAAGACGGACCTCGGGGTTTACAAAGTGCCTAGGGCGGGCTCCAACGTTATGCAATCGATTACATAAGAGTTGTAATCGATTAAAGACACCCAGTACTTACTCGATACCATGCACGTGATCCACATTAACTACCAGGTTACTTAAGTGACACGTGTGGACTTAAGTGACACATGCAACGTGCGTTGACTCACTGGGTATATAAGTAATGTGCGTGTGGGTCATTTCCTCACTTTGCTCATTTTTCTCACTGACCCTTCACCAAAGACTTTCTCTTCCTTCTTCCGCTTCCTCCATTAACGATCGAAGGAAAGCTTCAAGTTTAGAGAAGAGAAGGCGATTTTAGGACGTTCAAACTTGCAAAAAGTTGTTCGCTAGTTTCGTTAACACTTTAGAAGTAAGAAACGCATGTAAAAACCTTGAAATCTAACGATTAGGGATTTTGGGTTAGGTTATGTTAGGCCCTTTTGGGGGTCTGCATGTCGCTTGTCGGTGACTCGCTCTTATAACCAGGAAATGTATGGAGTTTCTTTACATGCAACGGTTGAGAACAACTATTAATCACTTGCATGCATGTATATAGACCGAAAGAACCAGAGCAGAGCTTAGAACAGGTAAGCTCTCTGTTTTTGGGAGTTCTTCCCCTCGAAGGCGTTCCACCATGCTTTGAGGAAGTGATGGTTATTGTATGTCATGAGGCATGTATTGAAATTGTGTGTTACTGCTTTCTGATTGATAACATGTATATGATTTGCACTGTGATGCTTTGTTATGATGTGTGAGATTCTCTGACCAGTAGAATGGATAGATATGGACTTCCCTTAGAGCCATATACATCTGCACGGAACCCAGAGGGAATGTGCCCATTAAGTTGGATGATCTTCCTCAGGGGTGTCTGCAGGAAGTCCTGGGGGAATGTGTCCATTAAGTTGGATGATCTCTCACGTTATATTTGTGTGATTATATACATGTGATGTGTTTTATGTAAGCCAAGATGACTAGCTTGTGTAATGCCCGTTTTGATGCTATATATTGTGGAAGTGAACCCGGGAAATGAGAAGCTCTCCAGAACCCGGAGTTTACTGAGATTATCATCTCATCCTGATTGGGGATTATATGTTATTGCAGGTGATGAGCACAGAGGGGACGGCGAATCCCGGGGCAAGAGGCCCAGGTAGCGAGGCAGCCCGAGGGACATCGAACAAGAGGCCAAGCCGGGACGGGTTCTGAGTGAACCTTAGCCCATTTTAGAGCATGTTGGCTCTGCTTTTTGCTATGTATTTACGCGTGCTTGTAACCCGGCCCTGAAGGGATATCGTACCTGAGGTATTGTATGCTTGTAAACTCATGAACAATTACCATACATAATGCAAAGCTCTCATCTTTTGTGGACGTATGATGACGTCATTTTATTAGTTGCTTCCTAATTTAATTTTCTTTAAATTAATTACTGCACTTAACGACCATAATGCAATGTTAACAACCAGATGAATACGGGCTGTTACATGTGTCACGTAGACACTTTCATCAACGGTAACGAACATAAGTTAACAGAAAGAATAATTTGTCGCATTTTTTACACTTTCGCTGATAAAATTTTGAATTTTCATCTTTCATGGACGAATTTGTCAATGCATTACACATTCAGGGACGAAATGACTATTTACCCTTATGTATATAACAATTACAAGGATACCAAACCAAATACAAGTAGTGATTACATCAGTACCTAACCAAATTGTTGTTTCAATGGTTACCGTAAACTTGCATCACATATGAAACCATCATAGCATAAAACTTTGAACCTTTCCCAACAAAAACAACCTATCTAAGTGTAATCATCTAAATGGACAATTAACAACATTGACCACACCCTTAGATATAGAATTACCCGAATGACCTACTCCAAAAAATACTCACACACCATGCACTTTGACTCTTGTGGTTGCAATCAACTGAGGGCCATATTTAAACATCATGAACACTCCATTAGAGAAATGACATTTTCTTCCTACACCATTCCAATTTCTAATGCACTATTCCTTTTTCAAATATTCTGAAAATACCCTTCTATATTTCTGGTTGTTGTTGTTGGTGGTGGTGGTGGTGCTTGTTCATTTATGTATTTCATTTTGTGCGTTTTCATTTTTGCTTCTTGTTCGGTTTTGGTGTGTGCATTCGTATTTTGTTGTTGGCAGAGCTCCTTTTGCCTGGTGGTGGTCTCCTTCATTGTATTTGGCTTCGTCGACATCACGGTGCGGCAGTGGTTTTCAGGTATGTTTCAGTTTTGAATACATACAGATTACCAAATCTGTATGAAGTCCGTAAGCTTCATACAAATTGCCCCATCCATATGATCCATACGGATTTGCGAATCTATATCACACAAAAAATAAAAAATGCAGGAAGGGAGAACTCATGACGGAGGCGACGAAACAATGCAAGGTGAATGACGAACGAAGAAGATGACTCACTCCTTGCCTTCTTGCACAACGGGAGCTGGAGCAAAATGCTAGAATGAAGAATGGTGTATCGAAGAAGAAGAAGAAGAAGAAGAAGAAGAAGAAGAAGAAGAAGAAGAAACGTTTCTTGTTCGTACTTAACATTATTAGGAAGTGTATTTTTAGAATTGCACTGTTTAGTTTTTGGTATATTAGAAATTGAAATGATGTAGGAAGCAAACGCTTAGAAAAATAACTTATATCTTGTATAACTTTTTATATATCAAAAGTCTGGTTTCCCTTTACCTGGCCCGTTATAACTTCTCTTTCAGTCAAGAGAACGAAGCATAATTAACCTTATATTTTAAACACAAATTCACCAATAAATTATTGAAAACGTACAACAAACAAGAAAGGAATTGATTGAGTAATTTATCAGTTCAGCATAATTTTTTATTGTTTAAATTAGTGTAATGAGATATGTGAATCTCTCAACTTTCGCCATATATATATAGACACTCTTAATAGTATATTCTCAAGACCTCCACATTAAATAACCCAAGTTGATATTAGAATAATAATCTACTACCGGGTTTGAGGCAAATAAATTAAGTCAAGATGGGAAGATGACAAAGCGACAGAAAATAGTTGCCCAATGCCTAGTATGTCTTCCCCTTTCTTCCAGAACCCGGATTGGAACATGTCGCAGGACCCTTCAGAAATGTTGTTCGATTCATTGCCAAGAAATGCTGTTCTAGACCCTCTCCACGATTCTCTTTCCTTCGATATGGTTGATAATTTCTCCATGGCACCTACAGAAGGAAACCATAGCAAGGCAAAGCAAGTGGTGGTGAAATCCGAAGGGCAGAATAAGGAAAGGTCGTACATAGGTGTGAGGAAAAGGCCTTGGGGAAAATATGCAGCAGAGATCAGAGACACGACGAGGAATGGCACTAGGGTTTGGCTTGGAACCTTTGATACTGCAGAGGCTGCTGCTTTGGCTTATGACCAAGCTGCATTTTCCATGAGAGGCCATAATGCTGCGCTCAATCTTCCGATCAAAAGAGTCAAAGATTCTTTGCAAGAGATCCAATATAGCTGTTGCAATGGTTCTTCTCCTGCACTTGCACTCAAAGAGAGGCACTGCATCCAAAGAAAGTTGTCATCAAAAGCTAAAAAGTGTAAAGGGAAAGGGACATCAGAGGATCCAACACAAAGTGTGGTGGTGTTAGAGGACTTGGGAGTTGACTATCTTGAGCAACTTCTAAGCGTTTCTGATAAAAGGGAAAGCCCTAGCTATTGGCCCTAGACTAAACCTGGGTCATTTTTTAAAAACAATTTACTCCTTTTTCCTTGTTGTGTATTGCTTTTTCACGACATCAATTTCATTGTTGTGTATTGTGCTTCTCTCTTTAATAAGTCCTGCGCCACTTTCTCTGCAATATCCACTTTAAAAATGTATGATAATATTAATTTGATCCATTGAAAAAGAGATGTTCTATTGCAATCTTCTAAATTCAAGAGTTTTGGTACTATTTATTGACAAATTCTCTCTTTTCCTCTCTTTTATAGGTTATGTTAGACTTTTCATAGGTGCACCAAATTCAGTTTAAAGAGTAAACCCAATCTCATGACATATTTGATTACCATTAAAAGTACGTTTGTATATTAAAATTTTGCCTGAAATTCAGTTTTGTAGAAATAAGACTTGAGTTGCTGTTGTAGTAATAAATTTAAGTTTAACCCAACTCAAGCTTAAATTTGTAAACTTTAATTCAAACAGGTACTTAATGTGTTTAAACTTATTCAACTATTGATCCAAAAAACAATTGTACCAATTAATTCTTAGTTTTCTCTTGGTATCATAGTAACTCTCCTGAGTAAATCTTGTCAATGATTTTAATTGATTCTTTACTCACCACAGAAATTGAGTCATCTGGCAGTCAACCAGTGGAGGCTAGAGAGTATAAATCTTGCTGCCTTCAGAAATATCTCTAGGTTTGACGTTGAAGTCTTCTGAATCCACTCTTGCACCAAACATTGTCCTTCATCGATCGGTTCATCCTGCACAGGTTCATTTTCTTCTCATTCCACCATCACAATCCTTAAACAATATCTTCAAATAAAAATTCTCAAGGACATGCTAAAATGGGTAAAAGTTTATTACATCAGTTGTTACCTACCTGCATATTATATATATAGCAATACTTGTCTTGGCATTGTGTTTCGTTTTTATAGGCAAAAGATTTATTCAAAAGAGTACAAGAGTTTTCTAACCTATGTGGCTATGTACAAGAGTAGTGTTCAAAGCAAAATCAAAGATGTTGCCCAATACTAGCTATGGTACTAATACACCAATCTGAAAACATAGACCGATTACCCTTCAAGCCTTCACCTTTGTCATAAACCATGTCCAAGATCTATGTTTTACAAGATCCATAATTCCAAGTCCCAACAAAATCAAAATTACCCCCTTTGAACATATATAATTTTAATCCGCATCAAATTAAGTAGTTATCTTGGCATATATATGTATTGTGTTTAACATGCATGAAACCATTTCTAAAATCAAACTCCTAAATAACGGTTGAATATAAATATCTAACATATTGTTAGATATAAAACAATAGAACATCACAGATACGGTTAATTAAGGATTTAGATTAAGATAGTATGTAGTAATTTACCAGCAATTAGGAACCTATCTTTGTTTTATATCTCACACTGGCTTGTCCCTTTTCTATATATCTCATTCTCATCCGTGATCAATCTAAGCAAGGGAGGATTTTACAACCACAGCAATCAGAAATGCTTCAAATAAAGAAAAATATGCTTAAATTCATTAAATACATCTAGTGTAACTTAAGAAGTCTTGAAGTCTACTTGAAGAAATTAAATATCTTTTCACACAATAATACAGATAGTGATTTACCATTCTCAATAAAAATTTCAACTATACATATCAGAAATACCCACTAAAGTATGAAATTATATAACACCAATCAACAATTAATATTCCGCTCATTACAATTCAAAAACATAAAATAACAAAAGTCGAAACTTCACATAAAACATTTGAAGCGTCAATTAATCCATAATTGACAAAGTGCAGCTTTAGTGTCCATATAATGGACAAAGTCTTGTTTTAATTTTGTATAAATCTTTAAATGCTGAAAATCAAATAAAAATAAAATGATACTTTTATAATTATTTGTGAAAATAGAAGATGGAAGGAAACTGTTTTATCAGATCAAACATGTTGTAAAATAAAGTGTCTGAAACTAAAACTATGTGGCATCTATTAAAGACGCCTGAATCAAGTATATATATGCTATTAATTTAACGATGAAAATCAAATAATAAATGAGTAAAAAGAGTTCATCAATATAAATTTGCCATAAGCAGCACTATTTGTAATTCAATACTTGTATCCAGAAAGTCAAATAGATGACAAGCTTCATCACTTATGCATTTTACTTGTCAACAGCATCAACTTGTCACCTAATTTGGAAGATGTTCAAGCTGAAATTATTTATAGTTTTAGAATTTTAGAAGAAATAAAAAAAAAACTTTTAAAGGAAAAACGATATATTGATAATTTGATATTAGTACTCAGCTGCCATTCCACTGCTCTAGCTAATCCTTGCAAGATGCAATGTGCTCATTTTATCCTCCACTTATCATGTTCACATAGGGAAAATAAAAAAGAGGTGATTGATGGCGTTGAGCACTCATACCAGTTTATCACATATCTATCATTTGCCCCGCGTAAATATTTCATAAACATCGATCTAATGATTTTGATCTTAAGAGATATATTAACACTAGCTTACTGAATTAAACATGGGCATTTTAACATTTTACTCAGAAATCAAAATGTTTTGGAGATTTGAAGGCACTTATCAAAATTTACTAGTCTACAGAAGAAAATTGAAGTTAATAATTAACGTCCAGTTTAAACACCATATATCTCAAATTATATATAGTGCGTTGCAAAACATGTTAAGGTAAATCTTTAGCATTAATTCCCTCTAAACATGTATATATAGCATTAATTACGCACCCTAAGAAGAAGAAAAAACATAAATTAAAAAATAACACAAAGGATCAATCAAAGTATCAAACCAAACAAAATGCACTGACCCATCAACTGATACGGATTCTCATCATTTGAATCAACAGGACATTACAATTCCCCCTTATATACAACCAAAAATAATGGCAGCTACTATCTTTATGATGATCAAAGTAATTCCATTAGTAGAAATGCCTGAAGATAAAGTTTTCACCCATATAAATGGAATGAAAGAAATCACACATACATACCTCTTATGTCTTATCCTTCCAACTTCCCGTTGTTCATCATGTTTCCTTTACCAACAACCTAGAAACAGTGTAATTAAATTCAATTCACAGCATTAATTTATTTGACATTGTTTAGAGGGAAAACTAAGTCATGGTAGTCTGTGACCTGTGAAAGATAGGGTTTAACGGAGGCGGGGGAAGAGGAACAAGAGAGAGGGGAGTAGGTTTCGTGTCCGAATCTGACAGTGAACCAAAAAGGGAACGGAAAATGATTGTGTCTCAGAATGGAAAATCACTTAAAACAATTATATTATTATTATTATTTATTCTATGGTTGATCACATTTATATATTTTTATTAAAAAATGTTTACTAACTATTTTGATTCATTATAAAATTATTTTATTTTAATTCTAACACTTAAAAATATCTTTTTCTTAGGTCCCACATGTATTATTTTTATATTTTTTAGTTTAAATATATATTTTAATTTCTATTAGTCCATAAGATGACAACTAAAAAAGAATGATTTTAAATACATAGATTGAAAAGGAAAAAATTATAATTATAGGAATAAAAGATAAGTAATTAAATCTTAAGAATATATATAGCTTCAGTTGTATACCCCATCCTCAATTTCTATTCTTTTTAATTATCAGTATTTATTAATTATTTTTCCTCTATCAGTTTCTCCACAATTCTCTGTCCAACACGTGGGTTCCACTGTCACGAAATTGAAGAGTGTTTTTTTTTAAGGAATCAAAATACGTAATTAACTCTTAACAAATATATACAACTTCAGCTGTATACCATCCTCAAATTAATTATATTATTTTTATCTTTATTCATCATCTATTTATTAATTATTTGTTCACTATGACTTTTTCAACAATTCTCTGCCCAACACGTGGGTTCCACTGTCAAGAGATTGAAGAAAATACGACAATGGAAGCAAATAAAATGGTAATAAAAGAAGAAAAAATTGATGCTATCATACTGTTCACTTTTTGTTTGGACTTGCTATAGGGGACTATCAAATGATGGTAGGTTCCATTTATATTCTTCAATTGACATTAAGCAAATTTACTGAACAACTATATAAGATGCACTCAGTAATTAAGGTCGGCAATGTGGACTTTGGTAGCTAATAGTTCGGATAATAATTTAGTATGATATGTAAAAGCTAGCTGTTCCAACTGTTATATCTTTTAGGAAATATTTCTTCTAATTATACTACCTAATGACTAATGTTTAAATTTTTTTTATGCAGATAAAAAAATCAGTATTTTAAAAAAATTAACATTTATTAGGAAACAATTTTGCTAAAATGTTCTTGTTTTCTTTCTTAATTTCAATAAATATATTATTAAGTCATTCAAAATAATCATTTATTACAAGACAAAATTAGAATAGATGTTTTAATATTTCATTGAAAAGTGAAAACATCAATTAATTTATAATTTTTTTTAAGATTAAAATATATTTTTGAATCTTTATAAAATTACAAAAATATGAATTTTATTCCTACAAAAATATTTAGTCTAATTTTTTGTACTTACAAAATTAATATGTACTATTTATTGACATAGAGCTAGACTCTATTGATCCCTATACCTACATGTCACTCTCCTTTTTAAGTCTCAACTTCTCATTGGTCCAACTGTTTGCTATTCTCTTCTTAACAGCATTAAAAACCTCCCACAAATTTTTTGGGGGGGGGGGGGGGGGGGGGACACAGCAAATTTGCAAATTCCCTTTCCTCAACATTTGCAAATCCCCTTTGAAACTTTCAACATCTCCACAAGCAAAGTCTTCAATCAGAGTCTTCTTGGATCCAAAGCCATATATCAAGAGCCCAAAGGCACGCTTGAATCATCCAAGCAACCCAAAAAAAAAAAAAAAATCATAATTAACATGGCACCCTAAAATCACTTTAGAGAAAATTCACATCCATGTTTGGGGATCACTACGAAATTCGCTGGGATCGCGAAGTCCTGCGTCATCGCCGGAGCGCTGAGGGGTCTTTCGACGTCCGATGACTTTTCCTCCTCCAACAAGAAACGAAAGAACCTCGGGAACTTGCTCGTGACGTCGTAGGCTCAGCCTAAGGAGCTTGCCGCAAATAGGATCGACCTTCGAACTGAATGCACGACCATGGAGGAATTGAGTTGGTCGTGAAAGCTGTAACGGCCAATTGTTTCGAGGTTGGTGATTCGGAGCTCGTAGGGAAGGTTGTCCTCCGACATGACGAGGAGTTTTCCGTTGAAGAACATGAGGCCACCATAGGTGACGTTTATGCTACTGCGGTGGTCGACGATGTCGCAAGGGCCTCGCGCATAGAACTGCCTCTTGATGCTAGAATGGGCATGGAGTTCGCTTATTGCTTTTATGTTTAGTCTTCAAAACCTGCATTATCCTTGTATCATTTATGATTGATATGCTAGTGTATATCGTGTAATGGCATCCCTGGAACGTTTTGGAATGGTTAGGTGGATTTACTTGGTCAAGTGTAGATTCTGTATTGTGACTCAGGATTTTTTATCTTTCTTGGTGGGTGGCCCTAAGCTATATTTGCAAAAGAATAAATTTTACGGGCAAAGGTTCCTCTCGGGGGCAGCCTTCCTTATCACTTATTCACTTATCCGATGCCCATTCTTTTTTCTCTTTTATTAGGACATTTGTTTGTTCAAATTTATCTTTCAATTTTTTGCAATTTGTGGAAGGTTTTAAATCCCAAAAATTATAAGAAAAGAATAACCAACAATTGGTTCAATAAGAGAGTGACACATAAGCATGGAATCAATTGAATCTAACTTTAGGTAAAAAGTAATGTATTTTTATTTTACAAATGTAAAATAGACAAATTTTTCAGAGAAAAGAAATTCATATTTTGACAAGTTTATAACGATATGAAAAATATATTTTAATCTTTTTCAAAGATTAAAACTTAATATTTTTGGGACGAAAGGAATATACGAGTAATGTGTAAAACATTTCCCATGCTTTAAATTAAAAGTCATTAACAGCATGACATTATATATTGACTACCTACGCATATAAGCAGGAAAATTTCTGTAAGAGGTCAAAATGACAAAATTGTTAAGTTATATTATAAGCATGATTTCTTAAATTTTAGCAGCAACAACAATAGCAAGCCAACAACACAATTAGATTGCAAACATTATGAAATACACTCTTCTTTTAATCCTGTCTAACTGGGTTTATCGGAACTATATACTGATTCTGAAACAAATAAAATTAGAAGAAACAAGTAAGTTTGTTAATTAGTACGTACTTGTATATATATGTATATACAGTTGCTGAGGCTTGCCATCAATCCTATGCTTGAAGTGCAGTTCCCAGTAATTGGTTGCCTTCAATCTTCATAACACAACGCCACTGCCATTAGCAAGCTGAAATTCATGACGAACATTCACTAGCTCGCAAAGAAGACATGGATATTGATAAAGATACTAAAGAGGCTGCAATATGAGATTAGTTCTTACCTTTTGGACTCTCTCGTCCAAGTTGTTTTGCTCTCTGGTCAAATTATATATGCATTAATAACAAATGAAATTCAAAATCCTCACATCACTCAATTGCTCATCTTAGCAGCCAAATTGAGAAAAATTCAATGTCATCATTGCAACCAGTATATGTAACGGATGGTCTGACAGATATACACTAGTATTGAATTTGAAAACAAGTGGCAATTAGAGAGGTGCATGCATACATGCATCCTCAAACATTGAAAAAGATGCAATTTGCATGATAGTGATGGCGAGAGGCTGCGCTCCATGGTGTGTCCAGATACATACATTTGTGGACAGATTCATTTGCCTCGTGCATGGTTCAGATACTTGGGTCTAATTCCTACAAAGCAATTTGCATTTCTTATTTCTTGTTGGAAAGACAAAAGGAAACAGAGCCTCACCCCATTTCTAATTTTAAACGATAAATTAAATAAAAAATCACAAATTTTTAAAAGAGGACAAACTCAATGATACTTTTATTTATCTATCAATTTTGCTAGCATCAACCTTTTATAGTTTTAAAACTTTATTTAAACTAAAAATACTCATAGTATACGAGATGTTCGCTATTTATTTTAAAATGGAGAGATCAATAATTTTTTGCTGTTGAATCCTGACTGGACTTCCAATTTATTTTTAAGAGTCAAAGGGAAACGAAAAAGTTTAATTAATCATATGATTTTAATTTGGGAAAGTTGCGGCCAACACGGGCTTGCTAATTAATTAATCCACGCTGTCTTCTGTTTTAGGCAGCATTATTCTAACACTTTGCTGCTTTCGGCCTATCCTGGGTTTAGTAATTAATCTTTTCAGAACACGCAATCTTGATTGTCCTAGGTTGCTTTTAAAATTCTTGGAGAAAATGTTCCTAACTTTTTCCTTTTTTTTTTTTTTGGATTTAAAATGTTCCTAACTTTAGTATGGATTATTTTCAAACAGGCATGTGTTTGTTTAGCGGTACAGTTGATAACTTGGATACCATATACTTTAAACCATAAATTGATATAAATATTCATTTTGGTCCTTCAAAGTGTGAGAATAATAAATTGATTCTTGAAAAATAAAAAATTTAAATTTAATTCTTGAATGTAAAAAAGTATGAAGAATTAGTCATGTGAACAATTTAATGATAAATTGATCATTAAATTTTACAACTTAATCTCAAATTAGTTTTCAAAAAATATAATTTATTATCAAATTTTCAATATTATAATTTTATGATAAAATAGTTTCACAAATTTAATAAAAAGATTAATCTGTCGTGTTTTTTGCATATTCAATAAAATAAATTTGACTTTGTAATCTTTAGAGACTAATTTAGTATCGTGTCATACTTTTAAGGACCATGTATTTATACATAAATTTATAATAATTTATACCAGTACCAAAGCGACTTGGCTTTCAACATTGCAGGATGCAACGTACCACTGTCCTAATTGCTTATCTTTTAAACAAAATCTTCTAGCAACAAACAAAATAGACATCAGAAAAGGCAAAAATTAGGCACGTCAATAGATAGGAAAAAAAACTGAAGTATTAACTCATGTATTTGGTTCCCTTTCTTTGATATATATTCATTATTCGTGAATCTTGTACCTAATTAAGCATCTGCATGCGTCGCATAAACAATACGGTGCACATTCAAATGCACGAGTTGGGTGCTAAGAGTGGGATTAATAAAATGCCATAGATCATAGAAGGGCCCAATGCAGGTTAGCTTAAGCAAGTGGCTCATTATTTAACTGCAAACGCTAGTTTGTTTCATTCAAGGCATTATATAAATTGAACGCTTTCGTGCAGTTTTTTTTTTTAATTTCCCTTTTTAATTATGGAGACAGATAATGATGACGATATTAATTTGGTGATTGACGAACAAATAAAAGATAATAAAAAATTAATGAGAAGAGGACCAACAAGCTATGAACAGTTTCACTAGATCCTCTGGCTGCTCCGCTGGCAATATAAAAAACACAAATATCAAAACCCAAATAAAATCTTTCGAACTTTCGACATGTTCATTGCACCTGTTGATGTTGTGGTGAGAATTTTCAATTCAATTATGCCCCAGCCAACTGCTTCCCAGATATATATGCTAACTAATTCTACTCTTTGACCCAGAAAATGAGCGAGTGAGGATGCATGTTTGAAATTAAAAACAAAATTATACCAAGAGATATACTTTTGTTCAAATCAATATTTTTAAAATTGAACCGGTTACGAAATCGGTGGATGATTCAATATTTAATAATTTAATTGAGATCAAATTGTATTCAAACCAACATTAATATAATAATAATAATAATATTAATAATAAATAATTAAAAATTGAAAAATTAAAATACAAACCAGCATTAATATTTTATAAAAATTCATTATAATAAAAATTTAAAGATTAAAAACTTAATTATATTTTTAGATATTTATTTATCAATTTGGAGCCTAGCTATAATTTCAAGTTTAAATTATTTTATAGTTTAAATTTTATTTAAATTAAAAATACTCGTATACTCCTCTAGACACCAAGAATATGTTCAAATTTGGTGGATAGAAATATAAGCAAATTTTAACTAATTCAATTTTTTTAATGTCATTGTTTTAAAAATATCCTTAAGTTAATTCAAACGTGAACACCATCTTTAATAAATACGATTAAGGGTAGTTTAGGAGATATATTTTGTAACAAACCTGATGTCATTACATGGAACACTAAGATTTTAATGCGAAAAGATTTGCTTTTACTCTTTATTAAACTCTTGAATTAGTTTAATTAACACAAATATGAATAATTTTTTGCGAATATAGGCATATCATATAAACATTTCCCATAAAAGGTCCTCAAGTCATAAAACATAAAGGTACGTGTACCCCAAAACACTACATCATAAACAAATCTCCAAACAAATCTTAAGGATCTCACTAAGGAAATTAAATGACTGAGGGTTGAATCTCGCCTCTAAGCCAACCACCAAGTCTGCATCAACCATGAGTGACATGCTCCTCAAAAGCTACATCATAATTTGTTCCCGTGTCAAATGACATGGTCATCACAGTTCAACAGAAAATGCAAAGGTAAGCTCATATTAAAAGAAAATCATATAATTGAAAACAACATAAGATCACCATTTCAAAAGATATATAGAAAATTATTCATATTTTTTATGACAATATAATTATACAACTCATCAAGTAGCACATCATTCTCAAGTCACAATTATTGATGCACATATCTAATTATTATATATGTTATGTCATGTTGACTCTTTACTCCAAGGAGATTTTCACCTTTTGAGCGGTTAACTCAAGTTCATCCCTTAACATAGTCACACCTTGACCATTTGGGGAGACTTGAATTAACCTTATGGAAAAAAGTGTGATTTTATCGAAAAGGGATCAATGTGGACAGTGACTTACCTCGATAAGGTTTGCATAAAGACCTTAACCTATCTAGGAATTCACTCATCTTATCTATAGGCTCATTCCCATTAGACACCACTGACAACCTTCGGCACTAGGTTGAGGGCTCACCAAGCACCCTCAACTTGCATGCCTACTCACATGCAATGTCATTCATCAATGCATGTATGTTATGATTAAACATTATATCACATCATCATTACATTCATTCACCATGATCAATATAATTCATTTCATCAACAAATCAATTAATTTTATATCAATTCAATCCATTATGCATATCTCATTCAACATATCCTCAATTCATAATCCATATATTGTTCAATTCCACATCAAGTCATCATTCATAGCATTCTCACCATCCATAAACTCTCACATAGTTCATTTACACCTCATGAGACTTTTCACACCACAAGTGCTCATGATCAATCACTAAATCTCAATATATGAATGTGAATTGCAAGAAAAAGAACAAGAAACCACCTCAATCCTTTTCATTTTAAAATTCAACAACACATCAAAGCATTTAAGATCAATTGAAATGCATGAAAGAAAATTTGACAGACAGTCACGCTTAAGCGCGACAAATTTTGTGCTTAAGTGTGGCACTTTTTTCCTTTTGACAACTCGCGCTTAAACACAACCAAGGGTGTGCTTAATTGAAAATTTCAGTGGCTGATAATTGTTATGCATACATAAAGTTTACATGTAAATCACACAGCAATTATCTTCTTTTTCCTCTTTTAACGCTTCTTTTTGTGATTAACATGTAGGAATTGAGCTTCTTTTGAGCATTTATCTGATACATTCTAAAATCAGTTGATTTATAGTGTGTTGGTTGAATTTTTTGTAGAAATTACACAGTAGAGACATGTAAGATGGATTGAAGGTCTAGAGTATCTCGCTCAGCGAGACAGACTCGCTTAGCGCATCAAGCCCGCTTAGTGCATGATCACTTATTTAATTAGACTCTACAAGTGCGCTTAGCATGCACTTGCTCGATTAGCACGCGGTCAACGTCGAAAAACACGAGTGGAATGTGTTTTAAAGGGAAAAAAAGGAGGGAATGATATTCATTCAGTCCCAGGAGCAAATGAGGCAGCTAGGTCACGAATGAGAGCATTTCTCACTCCATTGAAGCTTGCTCCACACCATTGTTTCCCCATTTTCTTCCTTTCCATTCCATTTGTCTCTTATTTCCTTTGTTTTGTAAGCTTCTCATGACAATGAGAGGTTAAACCAACCATTGTTGGGAGCTCAACAACCAAACACTCTTGATGTAATGATCCTCACTATCTATTTAATGTTATTTTCGTATTATTGTTGTTTTTCTGAGTTTATTGTGATGTTTGTGGTTTGATCATCCATGCTCATGTTTTATTATAGGGTTTATGCATTGGAAAATGTTTATTTTCTAAGAACGGAAAAAAAAATCTAGGTAATCCATATCTAGGGATAAAATGATTTTATTTAGCCTAAAGTTTTCGCCTTTACTCTTAATGCAAATCATTTGATGTGGCTCTTAAGGGATTAGGAGTAAAATTAAGTGATTTAGACTCTTTCACATGAGGAATCATGGTTAGAGTAAATTAGAAGATGAAGGTAATGTGAGAATAATGTTAAATAGAAAAAAATCTCTAATATCGCATCAAGGATAGTTTCGGTTAGTTGAGTCCCCAACATGTTTCGTATTCTGCATCAATTGTCACTTTCACCTCTCCAAGTGTTTGTGTTTACTCCCTTGCACTTGCTCTGTTTCGTAGTTTAATTTATGTTGAATTTAGTTACATACCTTATTATTCTGCAAATATCAAAGTTAATTCATTAATTGCTTAAATTAGACGTATACACACGCTGAGTACAGTCAAAATCCCTGTGGACTCAACACTTGGATTTACCGTTTTATTACTACTTGAAAAATTTGGTGCACTTGCCAAATAGTTAACAGTGGTCAACTCCCCATCATGCTTAAGCGCCACTTTAGGTGTGCTTAATGGCACTTAAGCGCGATTGACCTACAAGTTTGCATTTTTACTGTCAAATCTCCTCTAATGGACCCCAACTTGAATTTCAACTCAAATATTTCAATGTCTCACAAAAAACAACGAAGTAAAAAACATTTTTAACAGCTCAAAACAATAATTAAACACACAAAATATAGGATTTTAAAGATGGGCTAAGCTTCCCTTACCTATTCAAAGTCAAAATGTGATCTTGTGGAGAATGGAAGAAAGAAGTGAACTTTAGGTCCAAAGCCCATCTCTTTAGGTCCAAACACACCAAAACTTCACTAATACACAAAAAACGCATACTCAAATCACTAACTCATAAATTAATTCATTTATTCAAGCACTTAAATTTAATTTTTTATAATTTAATTAAATCGCTTGAATAATTGATTAATAAAACACAACATTACGTATTTTTATTTAAAATATTTTTCTTTCAAATTACCTATCCTTGAAACTTGATATCAAAGAAAAAAACAAAGTTATTAAAAATAAAACTTCAATTAAATGGATAATAATTTGGAAATGGTCTCACTATAAGTAAAATTAGTTGAGATTTACTTACATTAGAGATAAGAATAGCAACGAGAGGGGCAAATACAGGTAACAACCACATGTGACCCGTCCATGAAACAAAAATCCACCACATGCCTACCATATTACCCATGCGGGTACCTGTTAAGTGGATACCTGCAAATTTCAAATACTCACGAATATTTGTGGCTATCCGTATATTTAAAAATAAATAAGATATTTCAAAAAATACTTTTATTATAATTTTTATTTATTCTAATATTTCTTATAAAAATTATTTTTTGTAGTTTTAACAAATATTATTCAAATATGCTACACAACCAAAAAAAATCTAATTATCTATGGATAATTCTTAAAAAAAAGAATAAATAACAAAAAATTGTGATCTCCAAATAAAGTTATCTAAAAATTGCCCTCTAGAATATAAACTCAAATAAAACTACACTAAAATATAAATCTAAATAAAATTATATTCCACAATCACTATTACACACATATGGTCTTTAGCAAATTTTTTTAACACTTAGTAAAAATGTGACTAAAAACTTTTAGCAACATTTAAATATGAATAAATATTATTAATACATATTTATGACATTTTATCAAATATTGTGTATAACTCATCTCATGAAAGGTTTTAGCAATATGGGTTATACACAATATTGATAAAATATTACGAAAACATATTAGTAACATTTATTCATATTTTATTATATTTTTAAAATGTTGTCAAATAATTTTAGCAACATTTTTACTAAGCATTAGACAAAAAATATATTATTAAATGTCATATATGTAGTAATGAACATAAGCATAAAAAATATATAAAAAATACCTTAAGTATTTTAATATTAACGGATAACAAGTATCCACGGATATGGGTACCATGATACCCGTCCTAATCCATTAACAAACGAATAGTAAAAATATCCATACCCATTATTCATGGGTACCCATTAAAAATACTCATTTACTATCTATTGTGGATTTTATCCACATATATCTATGGGTGCAGATTTTTTTCATTCCTATTTGAGACTACTAAAACACAAGAATTTGTAATTTTTTTTGTTAATATTAGAGAAAAGTAGTTTTTTATTTATACTCCTATTATTATGTTTTAGAGGATTGTTGTGTTGCATTGCAAAAAAATTAAATATAAGATTAGTTTTATAAAAATATTACACTCTTTCATTTATTTATTAACTTTTTTTTATCTATGTTAAAAAATACTTATTATAAAATAGAGGAAATATTTATCTAAAAATGGAGAGATGAATAGATTTATACTCTTGAATCCTGACTAGGCTTAAAATTTTAGTCTAAGACAAACAGAAAAGTTTAATTAATCACGTAATTCTGATCGATTTGGTAAAGTTGCGGCCAACACGGGCTTTCTAATTAATTAATCCACATTATTTTTAATTTTAGTCAGCATTTTTCTAACACTTTTTTGCTTCGGTTTATCCTAGGTTTTACTCGCTAATCTTTTTCGAACACGCAATTTCGATTGTCCTAGGTTTCTTTTAATTAATTTTTTTCAGAGAACATGTTCCCAACTTTAATATGGGCTGTTTCCAAACAAGCATGTGTTTGTTTACCGTCAATAATTTGGATATCCAGATACTTTAGACCATAAATATACTAATACCAAAGCCACTTGGCCTTCAACACTGCAGGGTGCAACGTACCGAGGTGCTAATTGCTTTTCTTTAAGCAAAAACTTAAAGCAACAAACAAAATAGACATAAGAAAAGGTGAAATTAAGATTAAGCACGGCAAATAAATACAAGCTTAAATTACTAATTCATGTATCTGCATCCTTTTCTTTCACATTCATGTATCTAAGTATCTGTATACATCATAAACAATACGGTTCGCATTGAAATGCGCAAGTGGGGATTAATAAAATGCCATAGACAATAGTAGGCCATAATGCAGGTTTAACTGTTTATGCAATATTTAAGTGGCTCATTATTTATCTTCAAGTTGGTTCCTTTCACAGCAATAAATAATTTGAACGCTCTCGTGCCCAGGTTTTTTTTTTTTTTCATTTCCCTTTTTAATGACGTAGATATAGTGTACAATGAGTAGCCACACGGATGCTATTGCATCACCATATGATAATGATGACAATGTTAATTAATTTGGTGATTGACAGTAAAATATAAGGAGAAAAATAACAAGAAAAAACAACCAACAAATTAAAAACATATTATCCAATGAGTAAATCAATTGACAAAAAAACGTCAATTTTATCACTAATTTTGAATTTGAGTTTTGGATACATAATTATGTTGAATATTCTAAGATAATTTTATCATTTACAATAATTTTATACTATTTAATTTAGATAAAATTGTTTCCAATAAAAAAAATAGTTTTTTAAATTAAAAAAAAAAACGAGCAATTTCACTAGATTCTCTGACTGCTCCGCTGGCAGTGGAAAGTGGAAAGAACAGAAGTATAAAACCCAAAAAGTTCGTGACACGTTCATTGAACCCGCATTGTTGTGTTAAGAATTTGCAATTCAGTTAAGCCAAAGCCACTTGCTTCACAAATATGACAACTAATTCTACTGTTTGACCCACGTGTGCCTGAATTAACGTCTTTTGAAATGAGAGACGTATCACGTTTGGACAAAAATTATACTAAAAGATAATTTTTTGTTCTTTATTGATTTAAAATAAGTAAATTAATTAACAAAACACATTGTTAGCCGCTTCTCCGCCACATAAAAGTTAATGGTTTGTTTGGAAAAGAAAAAAATAAAAGAAAATAAAATAGAAAAAAAAACACGGATAATTATATCATTCTCTTCGATTTAAATTTTAAATTTTTTTCTTTTTCATTTTTTTTCTTTACCAAACTTGGGATAAAACTTAAAAGTGTTGCAGCTTTAACAAAATAATAATAAAAAATATGAAATTTGAAATCAGAAAATTCTAGATTCATGACTAATTAATTTGATGAAGAAACATCACATTATTTTTGTACTATTGACTTTTACTTTTTTTCAGAAAAGATATAATGACTACGTGACTATATCACATTATTTTTGTATTATGGACTTTTACTTTTTTTCAGAAAAGATATAGTGACTACCTGACTTTCTTTATATATATATATATATATAAAGCTCTTATATATGTATTTTTTCCTATAAAATATTGATTTTGTTTTGTTCCCTATGAAATTATTATTTTTAAAATAGTTCTTGTAAAAAAATTTAGTCCTTGTGTTATAGAAAAAAATGATAAGTGTTAATTAGGTGCTTAAAAAAATAAGATGTCCATAAATCATTACTCTTAAATTAAGGCGTGAGAGAGACGAAATGAGACATATCATTTGGAACAAGAGAGTTGAAATATTACACAGGTGATGATGGGAGTTTCAAATAGTGATGGTAGAATAATGGTGAATGATCAAGAAAATTTAACTGAATTGGTTGAAAAGAATGTGTTAATTGTTGTAAATTTTATGATATTATCTTTGATTCTCATGGATAAAAAAATTAACAATCAACGGTGGTGTTTATGCTTTTCATCTCTCTTCCATAGATGTACTTCACAACAAAGAAAGAGCTCCTTTGGAGGCTCAAGTTCGTGTTTCCTTCCGATGACCTCAACCTTGATATGGTAGATGAGGATCTCAATGTAACATTGATGGAGTTCTAATGAGGAAACTCCTCACTTCTGGTGGAACTCACAAAAGAATCACATTATCGTCAAAGTCACTGTGGATTGCAAATCACAATCTCTTTCTTCTCTTGATATCAATAATCAATGAGAGAGAAAGAGAGAAGGGATTCTTTCATATCTAGCTTGTTCACAATCTTCTATATGGGTCTTTGCATTTGTGTTTTGACTATAATGGAACCTCCTTGAACTTAACATGACCAATACGCACATGAACTTGTTGCCAACATTCAAAATAAAATCTCTAAAAGAAGAAAAGGAGAAAGAAAGAGGGTAATTCAGGAAATAAAGATGAAAAAAAGAGAAAAAGGAAAAAATTTGAACCATGCAGAAGATATTGTTTGGTCTCCCACCCTAGCCTTAATCATGTTTAGTAAAATAAGTCTAGATCAATTTTAAATGAAAAATTAAGGACTTAATGCATCCAAATATGTGTAGATAAATTAGGTTTTAGATCTAAAAGTACTAATGTTCAAATTTGGTCCCTCTAAAAAAATTTGTAATACTTTGGCCCCTCTAATTTTAAAATGTTTTTTTTCATTTTAAGCATTTTCTAAATTATTTTTATACTTCTATAAAGTGTTATCTAAGGACATAAAGTGATATATTTCAAATTTAGTTCAAATTTAGACGGAGAACAAAATACATTTCAAAATTAGAGGAATAGAAATAATATAAAAAATTAAAGAGACCAAATTTGAACATTACTAATTTTAAAGGGATAAAAACATATTTTATCCTAATATATATTTCAGAACACATTCATCACTTAAAATCAAAATAAATTTAAATTATTTTGTCATTACTATAAAATCAATTATCAGTTTTAACCCTTAAATCTTCTTAATCCTTGAAAAAAATAAAGCACATAGGTTAAATTTAAAAATAAAAAATGACAAAAATAATTGCTTATTTCTAAACTAAAATACTTAATTTGAAAATTTTCTAAAATGAATGATTATTAGTTTAACATTTATCTCAATTAAAATTACATATATAAAGCAACCACGTGCACACACACACACACACAATATATATATATATATATATATATATATATATATATATATATATATATATATATATCACCTTTTGTAGCACAAGGACGACTCAGTCTTGTAGAGCCCAATACGGCCTTAGGCCCACCCCAGTCATTTTAATTTTGCATTTTCGATCACCATTTTTTATCTTTTTGCTGTTTTCCACTTCTTAGAGGACACGCTCCATTTAAACTAAACGATGTTCTTAGTCTGTATTTTACTGTGAAACTAGTGTGGTGACCGTGAAACGCACAGAAAATGTATTTGTAATTAACTGTCAAGTTGAATTTTATATTTTAATTCTACAACTAATTAAAAATATTTGTAAAGACTCATCATATATTTAATTGAATGTATTTAATTATTATTTATTCAAATAATAATCATATTAACTTTTTATTATTGTTATAATCGTAATTAACTGTCAAGTTTAATTTTTTTTTTATGAATGCATAAGGTTTGAAAAAGATTATCTGTTTAGTCGAAATTTTATACTTTTACTACTACAATTAGTTAAAAAATAGTTGAAAAGATTAATGTATTTATTATGTTTAAGATTTACGATCACATGTGATTTTGATAAATGTTTGTGCATGTGTGTGTAACTAATTAAAAAATAGTTGTAAGGCATAATATTGCGCCTATTGTTGCTAGTGGTATGCTGGTCGAGCACATATTGCACCACTGTTGATGCTGCTGTTGTTGTTGAGGCTGCAACAAATGCCTCTGCACATATTGTGCCTGTTGTTGCTGGTGGTACGATGGTTGAGTCTGGAACGTGTAATGATTATGGTTCAGGCTCGGGTTCTGGTTTTGATTTGAGTTATGGCTCAGGTTCGAATTGAAACCCTCGCGCCCAAGTCTCATCCAGGAGGGTACCTCGCTCTATTCTTGTTGTTGTTGTGATGCATCTCATCGATTCAAAACCCTAAAAACTTGACAAAAAAGTTCTAACCTAAACTACTGAATGAATTTACAAATCGAAACAAAAATTACACCTTTGAGGGGGGAAATCTAGTATCATACAGAGAGAACATGTTAGGGTTTGCTCTTAGAAATTGGAGCAGAAATGGTTTTGGATTTGAACAGATCTAGAGATAGTGATCTAAAAGAGAGAGGAAGGGTTTTATGAGGTTCTTCGAGTTCAACTCAACCCACATAGAGAAGAAGAAGAGAGGGTTAATTTTTATATTTGTTGATTTGGAAGGGTTAAGGTTGAAAGAAAGAGAACAAACAAGTAAACAAAACAAAAAGAGAAAGAGAGAATGTAGAAAGAAAAACCTCTAATATTCGTTGTTAGTTTAGTTTAATTGATATTTATTTTTTATTTTAATTGATTATGGCAATTTTTAACTACCAAAAAATTTAAATTTGATTTTGAAACAAATACTGACGATTTTTGAGTCACCACAAATCGTGTTATCAAATATTTAATAGACACGTCATTACTTAGTTAACGGTAAGGGTCTAAAATAAAAATTTTCAAATATAAGGGAGTAGATCCAAAGGAAAAAATTATCGAGAATCAAACGTAAAATTTGGATATATATCAAGATCAAAAATATATTTAAATCAATAATAATTGAGTAAATGGCATCAATGCAATGGGAACCAATTAAAAAGTGTTCATCTATATAAATTTACCATAACAGGACCATTTGTGATTCAATACTTTTTATTTTTATTTTTTTAAAGCAAAGGAAATTTCATAAAAGAAAGAAAAAGCTGAATGGCAGCATAACAAATGCTGTTGTCCGGCATAAGAAGTTCTGATAGAGAATGTGTAGTTTTGGACAAGGAAACCAAAATTCCCTATTAACTAAAGGACACATACAGTACAAACTTGTGAATCAATATCACACTACATGTAACTTGAATATCAATTATATATCACAATTATGGATCGTACTTGTGAACAGTGCTCGGGTGCACAACTTGTCACATTATATGGAAGATGTTCAAGATGCATTATATATATTCATTGAAGATGGTCTTAGTAACACTATCGCCATTGTTATAGCAAGAGGAGAGATCAACTTTAGATGGTTTACCTTTCAGCACAATTGGAGAAGCTAATCCTACAAAGCTAGTAGGAAAGTTTAAAGACGTAAAAATTAAAGAAGCAATGTAGGATCGAATATGAGGGAAGCAAGAATCTTAAGCCGGATGGATACAACTTAAAGTTTTTCAAATCAGTTTTGCATATTTTTAAGGATGATATTATGAGGACTTATTATGTTTTTAGTCCCTCAAATTAGGTATTTTTTTGTTTAGTCTCTCAATTAAAAAATTGTATTATTTAGTCCCTCAAATTAAAAATAAAATCCTTTTAGTCTCTCCCTTCAATAAAAAATTACATTTTTTTAGTTCTCAAATTCTACCAGATGGATTAAAAAGAGTATATTTCGAATTTGATAGATTAATGCATTGTTTTATTTGGAGGATTAAAAAAATAGATCCCAAATTTAAAGAACTAAAAATATAATTAAATCTATTATAAAATTTATAGAGGAATCTCACCTAAATAGGGTGTTGCCCAAAGCTGGAAACTCTTCATTCGTTACTTTGATACCCAAAAAAAATCCAATTGAATTAGGAGAATATGGAGCAATATCCCTAATTGAGTGCATGTACAAAATCATTACTAATGGAGAATAAGGTAATTGATGAGAGACCATGTGCGTTTATTTGGGGGGAGGAATCTCTTCGATGGGGTACTTATTGAGAATGAGGACAAAAGGAAGAAGAAACCGGTCATGTACTCATGTCTAATTTTGAAGATTCATTATGAAAAGACATACAACTCAATGTGTTGAGAATTTCTGTACTACACGATGAATAGGTTGGGCTTTTGTAGTAAATAGATTGAGTGGATAAAAGGTTTTATTAAAACAAGAATATATGTTGGTTAATAGGAGTTCAACAAAAGAGTTGAGACAAAGGATCTAGTTGTCCTTTTCCTCTTTGTCATAGCAGCAGAAGGAATAATGGGGCTCATGAAATAAGTTGTAAGGCATAATATCTTCCCAATTTTCAAGGTAGGGAAGATATAGTCATATCTCTTCTACAATTTATAGATAATACACTATTTTGCGTAGAAGATTCGATGCAAAATGTGGTTGTTATAAAGAGTGTATCAATGTTTTTGAGTTAGTGTTCAGGCTCAAGATTAATTTTTACAAAATTAAGTTGTTAGGTATACAAGAAGAAAGTATTAACTAGGAAAATGGAAATGGAAGATGCTAAAAGAAAATAATAGCCTATGGTTCTAGGTGTCGGTGCCCAAGTATGGGACACTCAAATGGATTGGGAGAGGAAGTGGTAGGTAACAAATGGTCTATGGGGTGGTGGGTTGTAGGTAAATTATTAAGGTGTAGGGATAATAAAGAGGGTTGGATTGAAAGAAATATCTCTTGGAAATTTAGGAGAGGGAATAACGTGAAGTTTTGGAGAGAGAAATGGATAAAAGAGAAATTTCTATATAAAACATACAATAGAATGTTCTACAACTTATACCAAAAGATATGTTATGTTGTTGGAGACATGGGAAGATGGAGGGTATATATATATATATATATATATATATATATATATATATA
>CM023960.1:3589386-3613807 GCA_013407115.1 Glycine latifolia
GGTATATATATATATATATATATATATATATATATATATATATATATATATATATATATATATGAGTTTAGAAGAGAAAATAATGGTTTGAGTGGAAAAAATCAATGGAAAAAAAAATCAATGGTTGAAGATTTCGTGCAGTTCATTAATATAATCAAACACCTAAGGAAGAGGATATACTTCCTGTGACGTCTATAAATATAATTTTTTTTAACTAATTCACACTCTCTTTAAGAAAATTGATTATTATAATTAGTAGCTGATATTAAATTTATTAATAATTTATATTATTTTGTCAAAATTATCCTTAAAATTATTGAGACTCATGATCTCTTATTTTCACTTATTACTTTTTCACCTAATTAATTAATATATGTTAATCTTCTTATCCAATAAAGATAAGATAATGTATTTATTTTTTTTAGTACGTAACATTTATTATAAAGTAACTAAACATATTTAAATCAAAAAGTAATTAAAAAAGACAACTTAAAAAGAGTTTTATAAAAATAGGCAAACAAAATAGAAAAAAAAAGAGTCTTGTATATATTTAAGTTGGGAAGGAGTACATATTGATGATACAAAAATTGATTAATTTGTATGTATTAAGTAGGTTTACACCTCATTGTTATCTATTTAAAAAACTATAGCACAATTGTTTTTTGAGGCAAAAGAAATATATATATAAAAAAAACATCTTTACAATGAGCTTTTGGTAATTGGCTTATCTACTTAATTTAGTCTTCTAATTTAGAAACTAAAAATAGTCCTGATTTCATAATATAACATATTAAAAGGAGTTATAAAATTGACTTGTTGATTAAAAAGAGAAGAGAAATATTGTGAATTTGAATTCTTCCTACTAACAAAAACTAATAATTAATATTTATCGACAAAAAAATGCATTAGCTAAAAAATTAATAACTGCACAATTGTTTATTGTGAAGCTTAATTTCTTGATCCATGTATATATATTGAGAGCATGTGCACAATAATAAAGAAAAAAATTATCAAATACTGTAAGACTCCATCTTATATTCAAATAACATGAAGCTAAATGTTTTCAGAATAGTTTTGATAATGATTAATTAAATATGAGAACAAATCTCTATAATTAAGGCGTCAATATGCCCAATTTGGCAAGTTATAAATTATAAGCATGAGGTTTTCCTGAATACGAGTTATGACATACATATAGTGGGATGATTTCTTAAAAACAAGGCAACAACACAATCACTAATCAGATTGCAAATATTATGGATTAATTAATAAACTCAACTTCTCATCCCTCTTGATTAATCCTGTCTTGTTATTCCTATAGCTAGAAATGCCTATCAGGGTTTAAGGGAACCAGAACGTGCTGAAGCATAAAAATTAGAAGTAAATCTTCAAGTTTGTTAATTAGTACGCACTTACATATGTACGTGTATTCGGTTTGCCGCTGTGCTTGAAGTGCAGTTCCCAGTCATTTGTTGTCTTCATGACACAACGCCACTGCCATTATTAGCTTAAAGTTGAGACAAACAAACACTAATTAACCAGTAAAGAAGACATTGGGGTAGATGACAAATTAAAGACTAAAGAGCCTGCAATATGAGATTAGTGCTTACCTCTTTTACTCTGGTTAAATTATATATGCATCAATGTCAAATGTGGGAATAGATATAGTATATCATATAGAGAAAAGAAATATGAAATCCTCATATATATATTGCTCAAGTTAGCAGCGCCACATTCAGACAAATTAAATGTCATTGCCAACCAATTTATAACAGGTGATCTGACATACACTAATTGTGTGTGAATTTGGAACCAAGTGGTAATTAGACAGCTGCATGCATATACATTATGAAAAAGATGCAATTTAATAGTGATGAGATGAGAGGCTGCGCGCCGGTGTGTTGTGTATAGGGGAGAGAGTTATAAGGTTGATTTGTTGGTTGAAGAAATAAGTTAGGAGAGAAAGGTCTTGAATTTGAATATCTTTCACTCAAAAAATTAACAACTGACATTATCCAGATAAAAAAATTAAATAGGCAGAACAGCTATGCGATTACACTAGTTAATACTTAAGACAAAAAGAAGAATAATTTGTTTGAAGACCCGAGATGTATGGACATGAATGTGCGTATTGGAAATTTTTATGACTTGCTGCAAGTTTTGGTTAATTAATTTGTCATTTATGGTTTAATTATAATTTTAGTCATTCAAAATTTCACAATTGTTAAATTTTTAGATGATTTTTATAAAATATTTTTGTTGCTCTGTCAATAATTTTTCTGTAGTATAGTTTTGATATCAGATTAATTTGATTTTATTTAGTAACTCGTTTTAAAGGAACCGAATGAGAAACTTGTGATATTTAAAAAGATCAACTGAAAAAAAAATAAAAAAATGAAAGGCTAACTAAAGAATTATTAGTAGCAAAAAATATATTTAAGAAACTGATCCTTAAAAAAATTAAAATGATAAATTAAATTAAAAAAATCACTTTTTTAAAAGACAAATAACTTAATTATACTTATTTATTTATCAATTTTGCTAACATTAACCTTTATTTAGGGAATCACCATATTATCGGTATGAAATATCCATTAACATCAACCTTCAACTATTTTGTAGTTTTAAATTTTTATCTAGAGTCAAAATGCTCGTACAGTATAGGGATATATGCTATATATTTTAAGGGGAAACTTAGGTTTAGTAACTTAAATGTTAACCAACATCCTTAGAATGATTAAAAAAATAAAAGGCAAAATGTTTATCAATAAGTTTAACTTAGCTGATTAAGTATGATACATGAATGCATGATGTAAACTCCTTAATTAGTAATTGTGTTTAATTCCTTCGAATAAAAAAATAAAATATTTTTATTGAAATATATGAAAATTCGCTCTTCTGCTATTTTTAAATATGTTTTTATATAATTTTTAATAATAAAAAATTGATTCCTTAACTTTTAGGCATTGATTAATAAGATCCTTTTATAGTGACCCATATTTTATAGTGGAGAGATGAATAATTCTAAACAGTTGAATCCTGGCTGTATTTAAAATTTACGAGAGTCGAAGGGAAACTGAAAAAAATTATTATTCAAAAGATACGGCCAACACGGGTTTCCTAATTAATTAATCCGCATTATTTTCAGTTTTGAGCAGCATTATTCTAACATTAGCTTGCTGCTTCGGGTATCCTTGGGGTTTACTTTTAATCTTTTTAGAACACGTATGCAATTTCGATTGTCCTAGGTTTCTTTTAAATTTCTTAGGGAAAATGTTCCTAACTTCAATATAGATGGATTCTTTCCAAACTGGCATATGTTTGTTTACCGTTATTAATTGGATATCCAGATACTTTAAACCATATACTTTTTATAATTTAAACTAACACCAAAGCCACTTGGCCTTCAACACTGCAGGATGCAACGCACCAAGGTGCTAATTGCTCTTTCTATAAACAAAATCTTAAAGCAACAAACAAAAATAGACATAAGAAAAGATGAAGTTGAATAAGCACGTCAATAGACAACAAATCAAATCTAAAGGATTAATTCATGTATCTGCAGGTTCCTTTTTCTCTGATATTCATGTATCTAATTAAGTATCTTCATGCATCAGAATATTAAACAATACGGTGCACCTTCAAATGCGAAAGTGGGGATTAATAAAATGACATAGACCATAGTAGGCCTTAATGCAGGTTAAAGCAAGTGGCTCATTATTTATCTGCAAGTCGATTCGTTTCACTGCAATAAATATTTAATTTGAACGCTCTCGTACGTGCACAGGTTTTTTATTTTTATTTATTGGGTATTCCCTTTATATTGATGTAGATTGTAGAGTGACTGGATTCACGAATACAATTGCATCACCAATGGATAATGATTAATGGAACCAACAAGAAGACAAGAACAATTTCACTAGATCCTCTGGCTGCTCCGCTAGCAATAGAAACAATTAAACAAATTTCAACACCTAAAAAAGTTCGTGACACGGACACAATGCTGCGCATATGGTTCTATTCGAATGATCTTTAATTAAAATGTTTCTAAGTTTGGACAAGTTCATTGTACCTGGATTGTGTTGTGTTGAGGGTTTTCAATTCAATTATGTCTCATACATACATATATATGTATATACTGTTTGACCCTCGTGTTATTGAATATATTTTTCGGTATTAAGAAGTACTATAGTAAATTAATAAACGACTGTTAGCCGCCAGTCTTCCACATAAAAGTTAAGATGGTTGGAGCTTTACCAAAATACTAAGATGCAATATAAAATATGTATTTTGAGATCGGGAAAATTCTAGAAGCACGACTAATCTGCTCAATAAACATCACAATCAGGCTTTGGACTATTGACTACTTTTTCAAAAAAGAAATAGGTACTATACCTGACTTTCTTTAAGAAAATAAAAAGTCTGGGATCGGATTAGTGGTTTTGAGCTATGAATCACGTATACTTCATTTTTTGTTCAAAATATATGTTCGTACACGCTTCGACATGCATCTGACACGTAATTAACTTTTTAGGACATATTAATCAGTGAAACACGTGAGTTTGATCAAGTCGAACACGCAGTCAACTTGATGATAGTCTGCAAGTTGATGATAGTCTGCAAGTATAATAACTGTCATCAACCAATACTCGTAAAAGAATATTAAGATAAAAGATGACACAAAATATACCAAAGTTTGTAATTATGTGACACTCACATTCAACATGAGAGTTTGATATATGTGTTAACGTGACACTAAAAATATATTAATATGACATATTAGTGTGCCTTGATTGTCATGTTAATATGTCAATGTCACATTATTATTAACATGTTATGTCAATAATTTTTTATTAAAAATTGATGATACATTAACTATTGATCAAAATTACTAAATTTTATAAATACAAGGGATTAAAATGTACAATAAAAACTTGAGGATTGAAATTGCACAATTGTAAAATTATAGAGACCAACAATAAATTAAAGCTATTTTTTATGGGTAAAAGGGGCTCAGATCTCATATTTAAGCCAAATAATTAAAATACAAATACTTATATGATAATTTTTTCCTATTTGAACAATTTTTTCAATATTTATAGAATAATAAAATAAAAAGGAAAAAATTATTGATGAACTATTTTCACAAACGAAAATTAACTTACAACTCTTAATAAGGTTTAAATACATTTTTCGTTCCTACAATTGAGCATTTTTTCATTTTCGTCCGTGCAAATTTTATTTTTTCGTTTTAATCATTATAAAATATGTTTTTTGTCCTTAAAGTGCTTTAGATATCATTTTTTCACTATTCAAATGACTTATTTTATTGTTCAAAGCACTATCTAAAGTGTTTTAAAGACAAAAAATAAAATAAACACATTTTACAATGACTAAAACGGAAAAAAAATTGCATGGACGAAAAATATATTTAAGTCTCTTAACAATTTATTGTATTGTAGGAGTTATTCACTAAAGATTTTCGCTAAGTATTATTTAGAATTTCAAGAATAGATTCATGTGGTTAGTAAGGAAAAGTAAAAAATTATAAGGAAGTTTCCATTTATTTGATGAGATTTATTTTGATCACTATGATATGAATTATCCACCACTTTTATTGATGACTAATTTCTAATTGAGAAACTTAACTGGCTATCTTTAGTGAGGCTTCCCCTTAAAATCTCATTTTTTTCATCCACAATACTCGAATTGAGTCCATGACCACTCGAACCAACAACTTATTAGTATTTGATGAGATTTATTAAGTGTTTAGCATTTTTTTGTCTTAATCCTTCGGTTTATCAGAGAAAAATGATCTTGATTAATTCAGTATTCGACCAAAAGATAAGTAAAGTCTGATCAACAATTATTTTCGTCAAAGATTAAACTTTCCAAATGATTCAACTTTAACTTCAGTTCATTAATCACTAATCCATGATCATTTGCTTGATAAACATACACCTTTAAGCACTTACCATCTTTATCCAATTGAAATGTAGCCAAGAGTAGAAAATCACGCCTATCATTTATGTACCTAAAAGCATATTCTCTCCTTGGAGTCCTTCCAAAAAAAAAAATCAACTTCAGGACAACACCATCAAGAAGCTAGTTGTCTTTTTCATTGAAAAATGCTCCAAAGTCATAATTATACGATCGTGACTTAATTTGTCTTTTTTATAGAAAGAAAATGGATAAGAAGTGTAAAAAAAAAAACTATAAGCTTGTTTAATTTGGAAATATTTTTTAAAAAAAATTCTTCATAAAATTAAAAAATATTACTTTGTTTTTTATTTCTTATTTTAAAGGTGTATGGGAAAATGTTATATTTTATGCTAATCTTAAAGAATTCAAAATAAAATAAAAGTAATGTAACATTTTTGCAATTTTTTTTGTAGAAAAAGAAAAAAGTAGAGAATGTACGGGTTTTACTTTACCAACAGGATTTAGTTCGATTGATTATCTATGAATATATTTTTTCAAAGTTAGTTAAATTTCTGTAGATAATATTTACCCGTCGGCACTCGACATTGTTTAAGGATCGAGTATTGTTGTATAGACATATATATATCAAAACAAATCTTCTAAAGTTTATTTTAAATCAGCCCGATGTCCATGCATTCGCACGGTCATTACCATTCTCACATAGGTTTTATATATATATATATATATATATATATATATATATATATATATATATATATATATATATATATTCATTAAGACAAACATAATTAATTAATTAAGTTTATTATAGGGATGAAGTTATGTCAAATAATCAGAGAAAGAGAATTATCATCATGATTTTATCTTACTCAAGTAAAATTATATTATGTGAATAATACTTACTATATTTATCATTAAAAAACTAAAATTAATTATTTTATAATATTACTAAGTGCATATTTAGTGCTAGACATTAAATAAGGATCTTGAGCTTAAGATCTAATACTCACTAGATCTCTCGACAAAGAAAATAAACAAATCTCTAACATGTGGAATGAGTTTTCATAGAAGAACCTTGAGCATAGTGTTAAAAAAAAGAATATTTTTTTTCTCTCTCCCTAATATCTCAAAATGAGATATATCACTAAAAAAAAATGAAAAAGATATGAAGATATCTTACATCCTATGTGACACTATATACTTCACCAAAAAGTGGTTTAAGATTCCAATTTACAATCTCCTACTAAAGATGCTCGAAATAATCTAAAACTAATTTATGATAAAAATATTTTAATAAATTAGATGTAATATATTTTATTATATGTCCATGTAAAAAAACATTAAAATTACTATATAAAATATTAATCAAAAAAAATTTAGTATATGAAATTATTAAACATAGAGTGAAACTAATATTTTATAATAAATATATTAATAATTAAATTTAAATTAATGTTTAGTATAAAAAAGTCAACTTCATAATATAAATATTATTCAGGAAAAATATTTACTTATGAAATTATTTATAATTATTTTATGTGATTTAAGTACAAATAATTTTATAAAACTTAAAAAGAAGAAAAAATAAGTTGAATCTAAAAAATGAAGTTGCATTAAATATTCAGAAAAATAGATTTGTTATACATAATGGTTCTATTTGATTTTAGCATTTTTTTCGTAAATGATATTTATGATTTTTATCATTAAAAATTAAAAATAATTTAATTTATGATATTATTAACAAAGTAATTACTTTTTAATGAAAATATATTTAATAAATCAATTTTAATATATTTTATTTTATATTCATGTAAAAAAATTAATATTATTAAATAAATATTAATCAACAAAATTTTAGTGTATGAAGTTAATGAACATAGAGCCAAAATATTATTTTATAATAGATATATTAACTAATAATTATATTTAAATTAATTTTTAGCATAAAAATTTAAACTTCATAATATAAATATTATTCAACAAAAAATTTTATAAATGAAATTATTTAAAATTATTTTATATGATTTTTAAATTTTTAGGACTTAAAAGTAAAAAAAAAATTGAATCTTATAAATAAAGTTGTGTTAAATATTCAGAGAAAAAAATTTCACCCATAATAATTATACCTGACTTGAGTAGTATTGTTTTCCGTAAAGTTATACATGTAGCCTTTAACATGAAAAAATTAATTTAATTTATGATATTATTAACAAATTAATTTAAACTATTTTGTAACAAAAAGTATATTTAATAAAATAGTTTTGAAATATTTTATTTTATATTCATGTTAAAAAAATTAATATTATTATATAAATATCAATCAACAAAATTTTAGTATATAAATTTCTAACTAATTAGATTTAAACTAATGTTTAGTATAAAAAATTCAATTTCATAATATAAATATTATTAACAAATTTTTATGAAATTATTTTATATAATTTATAAGTAAAAATAATTTTATAGGATTTAAAGATGAAAAAAAGTTGAGTCTTAAAAATAAAGTTCTGTTAAATATTTAAAAAAAGATATTTATTATTCAGAATAATCCTACCTAATTTGAGCAGGATTATATCCCATCAATAATACTTTTAATTTTTATCATTATAAAAATAAAATAAAATTAATTTATGAAATTATTAACGAAGTAATTTTATACTATTTTGTAATGTAATATAATCAGTAAATTAATTTTAATATATTATTTATAAAAGACACTAACATTATTATAAACATGTTAATGAACCAAATTTTCATAAATGAAATCATGAAATCATGAAATATAGAGTTAAAATATTATTTTATAATAAATATATTAATTAATTAAACTTAAATTAATTTTTAGTATAAAATTTTTAACTTGTGATTTTTTTTCATAAAAAACTTAAATTTGACGCAGTTTATGATATTAATAATGAAGTAATTAAAAACGACTATATGTAATAAAAGTATATATAATAAAATTTTAATATCTTTATTTAATATCAATATTAACAACATTTTTAACTCAAATTAATTAGGGTCGATAGTAGATGAATTCAATGATAGATACCAAAAAAAAGAGAAATAAGACAAAAAAAGGAAAATAAGATTAAGAAAAAAAGAAGGATGGAAAAATGAATAGGAAATGAACTAAAAATGGATCAATCTGAAACATAGAGTTAATAACGGGTCTAACCTTCCACTATGCTTATAGTTTTTTTCCATTCCATCCTAAAACACATCTTCCGTCAATCTATATCTCACTTCATTAAGTATTGTTTAATTACCTTTTCTTGGGTAAGTTTCTATCCACATCTACCTCTATTTGTGACGAGCTCTTGGTAACAAACTTTTGTTCTTACATGAGCATTTAGAGGTCGTCTCATTTTGTGCTCAAACCACATCAATTTATGCTCCTTCATCTTTTTACTCACTGATACTATTGTCCAATATCTTCATTTCTTATCTTATCTATCTTCGTATAACCACACATCAACCTTAATTAATATCTTGATTTCTGCTACCCCTATTTTATGTTCATGTTGTCTATGTGTTGGTCAACACTCAGCTCTATATAACATTGCAGGTTTTACAGTTGTTCTATAAAATTTTTCTTTTAACTTAAGAGAATTTTGCGATTAAAATATTTTTATTATATATTTAAAAATTAACATTATTATATAAAAATTCATATACAAAATTTTAGTACATGAAGTTATTGACATAGAGTCAAAATAATATTTTATAATAAATATATTACTAATTAAATTTAAATCAATGTTTGTTTAAATTATTTTACTTCATTGTATAATTAACTAATTAGATTTAAATCAATATTTATTTAACAATTTCAACTTCATAATAATTATTTTTGTCATAAAAAGAAACAAAAATGTAAAAAAGAAAAAGAAAAAATATAAATAGAAACATAATAATAAAAGAATTTTAATAAAAATATAATAAGAAAAAAGAAAGAATAAATAAAAAAGGAAGAAAAATAACTGAGGAAAAGAAAAAAGAAAAAAGAAGGGAAAGGGGAAGGGAAGCATGAGATAACGTGGGAGTGAAAATAGCTGAAGAAAGAAAAAAAAAAGAGAGAGAGGAAAGAGCGTGAGAGAACGGAGCGAAAAAATGAGGACAAGAGAGTGGGAAAGGTATTTGATGAGCAAGGAACACGTGGTCTGGCCTTGGGGGTTTTAGTTTTAAGTTTCTCATATTAGGTAGAAGTAAATATTTATTTATTTCAATTTAACTTAATTTTCTAAAGAATCTTTATGTATATAAAGTTGGATACAATAGTCTCTATTTTCCCTCTAAAGTAAGGATTTTTATAATTTTTTCAAATCTTTAAATATTTGAAATCAAAACTGAAATGAAAAAAATTCAAATCACATCAAATTATTTATCATTACCAAAAAAAAATTATCTGCCATCAATTATGTTCTTGTAGTAAAATATTATCAATTACGCAAATTATTTTGCTCAAGACTATTCAGAGAAAGAAGACTTAATCGAAAAAAAGAAATGATTCGAAAATATTGCTGCTGTACAAAGAATTTTCAATGTCCCCACTAACCGCACAATATCTTTGCTGGGGACATTGAAATGTCTTTAATAATTGCATCTGTAAGTGTCCCACATATAATTGCAATGGAGCATTTTGTCGTTGCACGTCTGTACATTAAACGCTTCCATACTCTAGTTTACACATGTGTACACACACACACACACACACACACACATATATATATATATATATATATATATATATATATCAACTGCACAACGATTATTTAAGTTTAATAACTAATGATTTCGAATTTTTTGAATGTACATACAATATTTGGTATAAAAATTTGTCGCAATAATAATCTTAATTACAAGACTTGGACGGGATTCTATCCCATGGAACCGTAGAACTTGTGGACTAAAAAGAATTAATTAATTATATGATCCAAAGTGATTATATCCTTTTTTTTTTAGTAATTCTTTTGTTAAGAATTTTATTTTACACTCACTTGTCCCTTGTTTGCCGAATATATTGTTTTTTTTAGTGGATCTAAATGCATTGTTCAAGTTGGCAATAAGAATTTGGACAAACATCAGAAAATGTATGGGTGTGAACATAAAAGAAATCAACAACACACGCAATGCTTAGCAAATACCCTTTACCAAAACAAGGATATTAAATTTCCATGTCGCTTATTATTCTCACAACTGAATTCTTACAATAATAACAAATGCACAATCTCATGTCGAATAACTTTGATCAGCTACAAAAACAAAACAAAAAAAATATTAAATAAAATCAACAACAATTTTTTGCATTTTATTTCAGCTAGGTGTTATATTTCACTTGTAGAAGTGTCTGTTATCTTGCATCTGAAGGAGTTCCTCGAGCAACTTATTATCCAAGTACTCCAACTCAAAAGTATCATCAAGATCACCACCTTGCATTATTTCTCCAGGTCTCACAAGGTGGTTATTATGATCGCCAGAATAATTAGAAGTGGAAGAAGAAGAATAAGAAGGAGGAGGCACAGTTAGAGGCATAGACAAAGAAGAGTTTGGATTATTATGAGATTGGTACTCATTTGGGAAGTTGAGAATTGCTCTATGACCACGAAAATGAAAAGCAGCAGCATCATAAGCTCGTGCAGCTTGTTCCGCAGTCTCAAATGTTCCAAGCCATATCCTTGTCCCTTTCCTAGTAGGGTCACGAATCTCTGCTGCAAACTTGCCCCATGGCCTTCTTCTAATCCCTCTATACCGAACCTCACCATTCCCATTTGAAACAGATGATCTTCCACTCTCCATTTTTCTTCTCTTAGAACTTAGAAACCACAAAAAAGTATAGAAAGAAAGAAAGGAGGAGAAAATGTTGCTCTATGTTACTATTATCTGTGTTAGATATTATGATTAATTACTATGTCTTCTAGCTAGCTAAGTTGAGGAAGGTGTTATATTGGATGGGGCTAGATACGGATATGTGATAACACCATTATATATTATTTATGTATGCGTGCGTTCTTGGTACGAGGCTTGACCACAGGGTCGTATGTGACGGTTTGAAATTCAAATTAAATATATTCTGTAAACCATAATATTGATTTTTAGTGTGTTGAAGTTGACCTTTCTAGGAATATAAAAGATAGGTGCATGTATGACGATCGCCAAGCGCAGCGCAGGGCTTATTCGCACTTGTCGTGTTGCGATGGCCGCGCACGTGGGTGCATCAATGTGCATGATATGTTTTTTTATTTATGAAAATAAATTCACGGATCATGTAAGTGGGGAAAAACGGAAATATTATTATTTTAATAATTAATTATGAATTTACTCAATTTCTGAAATTATTTATCAATTTGAAAGAAGTAACACGTCCAAAATAGGTGTTTAGGTGTGACCAAGGGGCAGTCATCTTCAAATGGGACGTGTTCTACCAGATGACGACATGTGTTACGCATACAGAAGCAGTGCGTATATAAATTTTGGAAGATCATAATTTTTGATTGATTCAGTCCTCTAGCCCTGGACAAATTCTAAAGCGGATTTGGTCAACTCTTTTTTCCAAAAAATGCTTCTAAGTGCCTCAAAATTAGGATTTAAGATTCAATCATCCAAAAATTTCCTTTTTGTCTACTTTCTTAATTATTTAATTATTTAATTTAATGTTATATTTTATTTTTTTAATTATTTCTCTGAATTTCGAGCATTTTGACATATCGTACGCCTCGATCGGACATTTCTATCAAAAGTTATGACCGTTTGAAGTTTATACATATATTTAATATTTTTTTTTTTATGATTACAAAAATTAATTGGAGCTGGCAAATAAACAAGCCACAGAGCTTCCTATTGGCTGAAATACCCCACAAAATTAGGCAATAGATACTCTAAGCACATAAGGCAGCAAAGGGGACATACCAATGATGATAGAAGGAGTAAAGGGGACGGATCTATTTCGCGAAGCAACTAGAAGGGTGTTTGGCAATGCGGTCGCGACTAGCAAGGTCGAACCCGAGCCAAGGGATGCGTGTTTATGTGGTGTGTGTTGTGTTTTTAGTAAGTGTGCTTGTGTGTTTTGATTTTTATCAGTTTTATTCTTTTTACGTTTTTAGGCTTCCTTTAACTTTAGTAAAATTGTTTTTACTAAAACTCTTTATTTTACTATGTTCATTTTTATTAACTGTTTTTTAGTCTTTTAGGCAGGAATTTAACTTTAGTCAGATTATTTTTACTAAGACTCTTTATTTTTAGTAAGTTTATATTTATTTTTATTAAGTATTTTTTAGTCTTTAAGGCTTACCTCAAATATTTAGTAAAATTGCTTTCACTAACTCTTTATTTTTATTAAGTTTATTTTGTTTACTAAGTACTTTTTGCTCTTTTAGGCTTGCTTTAATTTTTGTAAAATTGTTTTAAAGAAAGCTATTTATTTTTGAAGATAAAATAACACAAAAAGTGTAATTTTTAGAAAATATATTGACCATAGTGATACACTAACACGTCATATTACTTAACAGTCAACGTTTTTTTTAACGATTAACTTAATCAATTTATTAAAACACAAAGAATTAATATAATAATTATCTGAAAACGAAAGTTGCTTTTATAAATTGTTATTTAATATTATTAATTGTTATTTTTATCTAATTTTAAAGTATATTTAGACCTTTATTTAGTATATTTTTTAATTTTATATTATTTTATTTAATATATTTTCTATATTTTTTAATATTATTTTATTTAATATAATTTCTAAATTTTTATATGGCTTTGTTTAATATTTTTTGGATTTTTTATATAACTAATTCTTAATATAATATTTTATTTAAAATGTTTTCTATATTAAAAATTTATTTACAATTTAAAAAAATAAAAAAAAATTAATTTTTTAAATATCGATCTCTATTTCAATTGCTAATACTTTTTGCAACTAAATATTATTATAAAACGTATTAACGATGGAATTAGTAACAAAATTAATCCCATTCTAAATTAGTATTATGTTTCAAAGTTGGACCAAATTCGTAATTAATTATTAAAAAATTAATATTTACGTTTTTGTGCCCTGATAAGTATTATATGCATATAGATTATAAAATATCAATCAAAATACATAATTTAAAAGGTAAAAATCTCATTTTTCAACTCTCTCAATTAGCCATTCTTAATAGTCTCTCTATCTATAGATGTGCGCATTTCACACACTACTTAAGCAACTAACTAAAACATTCTCTCAAAATTCGTACTCATTTTTTTATATCTTTGATTTTGTTAATTATTTATTCCTTAATATATTATCTTTTATCTTTATTTCTAAACTGAACTTTAATAGTTTTTAAAACTGTTTAGAATTGGAAAAAAATATATCTCAATTTAAATTGTTTACTATAACTTTAAAATATTATTTATATATTTAAAAATATTTCTTTATTATAATATTATTTAAATATTAAAATATTTATATAATATAAAATTTAATTGATAAAAATAAATCTTTATGATATGTAATGCAAGGGTTAAAATATTGATTATATTATAATTTTCAATGCAGTCTTAACACTGTTATTAATTCCTTAAACCGTCTTAAGAAGACCTTATCTATAAAGTTTCTTCTCTCAAACAAGTTGCAATACTCAACCAATAAGAAATACGACGCATTTAATGCAAAACAGTAGAAGTCTTACATTCAAAGGGCCAATAAAAGCCACTGTCCACCAATATCGCAGACAGATAATTGGTTGAGACCATTCTCATACATAACAAATTTACTATTTTTCAAAAAAAAAAAAAAAAATAGTAACGTTTTTTCAAAAAAATAGCAACGTTTGATAAATATATTAAAATAAGACTACAATAATATATATATATATATATATGAAAATTATTTTATAATTAAATACATTATGAAACATAATAAATAAACAGAACATAAAGTTAAAAATAATATATTTTGTTTTACTAAAAAAATTAAAAAATAAAGCAAGAGTTGCAAAACAAAACATTTTATTTCATTTATCTATGCAGAGATGACAACCCTTTGACATAACTAATATATTTATTTAGAGTCGCCACTTAAGAGTTTAGATAAAGTGAGTTTTGAATGTCAGTGGTAGCCAAAACACAATAAAAAGGTAGCAAGTTACCAGAAAGAATCCTTTGATAATTTTATGTGGTTAAGTAGGGATTGTATCATTGTCAAGTAAATCCAGTGGGAATATTTTAACATATATATTGCTGCCTATTCAATTTCATCAATCTTTTGACTTAATTTTCGTTAAAGGTACTATATATAAAATTGAACACTTCTCTTTACGGCATAATTAATTATTTAATTTACTTGCAATATCGTCCAATCTAGCTTTGGCTGATGTTCAGATGACGCTTTCGTACGACTAAGGTAACAATTAATCTTATGTGCGTTGCGTCCCATTGGCTTGAAATTGATTTTGATAAGTTCCAATTTTACAGGTTTAGTGCATATATTTTTTGATAATAGATTGGAATTATATTTTAGGTCATTTTAATATGATTTTTTTATCTGCTAAAGGTTAGTTTGTTAATTGTGGTGGTCAAGGTTCAAACTTGCTGATGATGTTTTCTACTCTCTTCATCATTATTAAGTCATTCTTGTAACTCTTTCACTTCAATGAATTTATTATTTTATATTTTTAAATACATTTTTTAAAGAGAAAAAATATTATACATTAACAAATGTAAAATATATTTTACATAATTATCTAATTACAATCTATTATATATTATAAGTTTTGTTAATTTTTAATATAATTATCTTAAAGTAATTCAAACAATTTATGAATAAATAACAATGCAAACTAATAATTTGTAATTAAATAAATTGTAAAATTTTAATACTATCAATATATAGATATTAAACTCTTTTTTAAAATATTATATATTAAATATTTTTAATTTAATAAATAATATTTTGCAGAATATCATATTAATTAATGCATGTTGATATTATTTATTTTGAAATATATATTATAAAAGATATCTTAATTTAAGTTTTATATGTATTTTATTCTACGATTTAATTATATATAATGTTAAAACTGATATATATTTGTCCAATAGCCAGTCATGTAAGGGATTGCTTTTGATTTTCAGGGGCAATCTCAAAGCCAGGCAGTAGGTTTTGTTTTTGTGCGTAGGCATATTGAAAATAGCCACGTTGTCAATGTGGACCAGAATGATCAACATTCCAGCTCGCACACTCTCCCTAGAGATTCAACACAGGAACCAATGCAAATTCTAATCTGGAAGACATAGTGGTTCCAGAATCACTTCACCTGTAACAAAATTCTCGTAATGGAAACGCCCTTACCATTGACCTTGGTAACTCAATGGAATTGTGGCCTACCACAGTTCAACAGGATTTTACGTTGCTATCTAAGTTTTTGGGCGAATCAAGAACCTAAAAGCTCAAAGGCGGGACCGGATTCCCCTTTCATTCATTTCTCAACCAAGGCCTAAAAAAAGAATGCAAAGTTCAAGATTAAAAACAAGTTTGGATATAAGGTTAGAAGTTAAGTAGTACGTTAAAAAATAGGAAGTGTGTAACATTCTCAAAAATATATTTAAATTATAGTAATATTTTAGATTATAAGTAAATTACAAATAGAATTTAAGAAGAATAATAAAAATTTTAAACTGGAATAAAACTACAAAAACATGAATATTTATCTTCAGCAACGTAAAAGTAGCCCATAAGCTGTCCAAGAATTCTGCACATTCTTCTTATGACCTCTGCAGGTGGCATTAGAGGAAATAAAGCAACAAAAGAAAGCCTCCAGCAGTTTCCACGTTGATGGAAAACATTAATGAAGAGAATATTAGTAATAATGAATTAGATAAGAAAGATTAGATATTTTCTCCTAAGTTACTTTCCAACCAGTATAAATAGCACGGGAGATTCAAACTCTCCGCACTCCGAAAAATCTACAGCTTCCCCTCTTCACGAACCTTTCTACCCCTTTCTTTTATATAAATCCTTCTCTCTTAAAAATTATCTCGGCAGCTCTCCCAGAAATTCATCCAATTTATCACAAGGTAGGCTAGGCTTCAATCTCTAACTTAGAAATTAACTAAGTTTATTTTATGTAATTATTAGATTCTATTAGAGTTTATAATAAGGATACGGTGATATTTTTAAGATTACACAGGAATTTATAAATTGTTAAGGACCTAGAATATACGTAAATAATTTTATGGTTTATAGATAATTTAGGCTTAGCTACTAAAATTAAAATAGCATGGATGAATAGTACGTAGGTAGTAAATTGAGATTTAAATATATTAGGAGAAAATATGAGTATTAACAATGTAATATACCCTCACCTCTGCACTGCCAAATTAAATTTACGTATCTTTTCCAACCACCTCGGTTTCAGAAACTGCAGGAATTATATTGTATTGTATATATACACCTCGGCACATAGGCAGCCGTGCAAGCCAAGCCATACTTTCCCACGTAAATATATTTCACTTATAATTAATCACCTCGGCACTTGTCAATTCTGCTGGATATACCTCGGCACATCGGCATGGCTGAACTTCCCTCATTATACACTCACTTGTTCCTCTCATTTATTAAATATATATTGCTGCAAATGCTTAATCCCTGCACTCCGGATAACTTCACGTACCATGAAAGCTCTATAGATTTAATTCGGCATCCATGCAAGCTTTATAGCTTTAGCCCGGCCCATAATATACTCGGCACCTATATACGTTCTATTCCCTTGAAGTCATAACAGATTTATCCGACATCCCGGCATTTCCTTAGTTCAGGTTACACACTTACCTCGGATATCTCGGCTTTTTCTTCTTGATTACCCCATCACCTCGGCACCCTTGCATAACTGAAATCCTGCTCCTTATACAGAACTCGGCCCACACTATTAGTAAACTAAACTCGGCACCCATACAAGTTAAGTCACACTACACCTGCACAAATCGCTGCACCTCGGCCTCACCTCTATTATCAGCCGTACCTGTTAAATTAAGAACCAGGCCTACATACCAGTAATCATACAAGCCGAGTATATACCCCACCTACCATGCAATACCTCGGCACACTTGCAGATTCTGTCATATACATCATATTCACACCCCTGCATATCGGCTTTCCGGTGAATTCACGAATCATGCACACACATCTCGGCACTTATATATGATCTATTTCCTTGTGAAGCCAGAACATATTTATCTCGGCACCAAGTATATCGGCAACATGACACGAATGGCCGAACAACCATACAAATCCCGGCCAGACCCATAGATCATATGCACCGCCGAATTCATGCTCCTTCACTATACATACTTACCTCTGCACCTACACATGGTCGGACTTATACTTGAACTTCGGCCACCCACTCATCTCGGCCAGTCCGAGTTCGGCACCAACCAGCTGGGCACTCCCACCAGCTCGGCACTTCAAACCACTCGACCTATATGATACACCGACCTCGGCATCTTTGTATTTCGGCATAGCCGAGAACCTGTACCTCGGTATGGAGAACCTGTACCTCGGCATGACCAAGAACCTCTCACCTCGGCAAGTCCGAGCTTAGTTTCTATTCAAACCCGACTATAGTGCATATGTAGGTTGTAGTTACCTCGGCATCCATGCCACTCAACAAATACCACAGCTTAAATATCTTGGCCTGAAATGCATAAATTCACGGAACAAGCATAGCATATGAAATACCCGGCTAGCCCACCAACCACACAAATAACTAGCATATATACCTCGGCCTCTCTATCTAAACCCCTGGATATACTTTCCATAATAAAAACCCAACCGTTCCTAGCTGCACTTAGTTAACTATATCCCGGTTCCATTCTTATAGTTATATATATAAATATATATATTTATAATATCAACAGAAGTATATCTATATAGAAATATATATATAATAAAATATATATATATAGGAAAACTCTAATTAAATCACACTTAATTTACTAAGCTGATTATCCAGGATTATAGCTATTGTGAGGACAATGTTTAGTATATTTCTATGATAATTATACATGATGAAATCATTTTTAATTGTTTCATCAACTCGGTTTTGGCTATATATATATATATATATATTAATTCATGTATATCAAAGTATTGATATAAGATCGGTAGCTCGTGAATGATGAGTTTAATTTAGTTGGTACAATTTTTACATAGACAAGGTTTGAAAGGATAATTACCTTTCGTTGTACAATTAGACAAGGTTTGAAAGGATAATTACCTTTCGTTATGGAAGAAAAGTTGACAAGGTTTGAAAGGATAATTACCTTTCGTTATGGAATGACCCGAATTGTGAAAACCGGGCCTATGCTACTATCAGAGATCAGGTGCTAATACATGGAAATTCATGCATGTTTGCGTAAGACGATCGCAGCGTCTACATCCAGTACGAGGTGTAGCTACATACAGTACGATATGTAGAAACCATGTGCACCTGTGACCATTGCATTTCATCTCATGCATTCATACATTCATGCATTCATTTGGATTTATTGAATTATTCTGTTAACGTATGTAATGTATTAAATTTGTTTACTAATCTTACTAAGGTGTCTGATGGAATAGAATTGCCTTATTTACTAGCCTTTCTAATATGTTTGATAGATTTGTCTTATTTACTAATCTTCTAACGTATTTGGTGGTTTAGATTTGCCTACTGAGAAATTTATTTCTCACTAGATTTATTTTATTTTTTTAGATGGCAATGATGATCAGATTTCGTGAGGCTCTGGAGTACTATTGATATATTGAAGAAGCTAGATACTAGGCTGGATTTTGAAAAGAGATTTGTACTTTTTATCATAAACCTGGACTAATGAAACAGTCCTTTCATATGTAATGACAAAGAAGTTTTATTATTACAAGTTCCTTGTAAAAATCTAGTTTTCTTCAATTTATATTTTTCATTGAAAGACAAAAGAATAAAATAATAAAATTTAGAATAAGTAATTAAATAAATAAAGAAAATTAGTTGGGATGTTACAAAGTGTCATGTTTGATATGCTGATACATTCCGGCACGTGGTCAACAAACCTGATATGTTGACCATTTTTTACATGCTAATTTAACCGTGTCCAATATTGTCAAATGATATTTTCGTAAAAACATAACATTTTTTTAAAAAAATTCAAATATATTAATAAAATTATAATTTAAAAAAACGGCCTTCAGGAAGTTTCTAGAACTTATTTGCCACAATTTCTCCACGAAATTCGTGACAAATAGGATGAGCTCCAACGACTCAAACCACCCGTAGCTGTTGTCACCAAAGAACACCATCAACATGTGGCCCTCCCTCTTGGTTCTTCGCACTGAGGAAAACAAGAAACCTTCATTGTATGTGCCCCGACCACCACGGGGGCGATTTCACCTTCCCCCACAACATGTCACCAATTTCGAAGCCGTGCCCTACATTCCTCGACTCTTCGCCGACTGCTACAGGTTGAGAAGGTGAGTGTAGCATGGTTGTTGTGATGTTGACTCATGAGTGGGTGTGAGGAGAAGCTAATTGGAAATGGAAAGGGACAGTATCATATTGCGTGAAGGGGAAAATCACATTAAGACACAAAAAGTGTAAGTCTTTGGATGGAATTAAAGGTTTAAACCCTAATTGTTGCACAGAGAGAGGTAGAGAGAGAAATGCATTATTCTGTATATCATTTTTTGGTGGTGGATCAGGTATAGTGGAGGAAAATCATTTCTTTCTCACTTTAAAATAAAAGTTTCAAGTTTTAGTTACACATTTTTTCTAAAATATTAATTTGATCCTATATTTAATTAAATAATTAATTTATTCCTTTTATTATTAAAATTTTCAATTTAATCTCAATTTTTTTTACATTGATGGGTATTATTAGTTTAGTTTAATTTTTTTGTTAAATTATTAAATATTGAATAAAATATACACTACATAAACTAAAAATATTATTTAACATTAAAATGTATTCCAACGTGTTGAAATTCATATTTTTTTAAGATTGACGTGTCAGAGAGTTGTGTTATATCGTGTCGTGTCCGTGCTACTTAGGGTCAAAGTGATTATGAGAATTTTTTTTACTAGAAAAAAAATTTTATATTTCTAATAGAAAAATTTTCAAAAATACTTGTATTTAAACATGTCTTAATACAACATCTGAGATTCATCTTTCTTGGAATCGTTCCAAGGGCTATTGCGGCAGGAATACGTTTTCCTCTTCTCTCTTTGGATTGCTTTTCCTGGAAGTTTCTTATCTCTTATTACTCCTTGGAGCTTTCGACTTAAATGTATAGCTTTTAGAACAAACAATAGTAGAAAGGATCCCAATTAAGTTAACGCTCTTGTTATTGCTGTTGGAAAGCTACACAAACCAATAATATATTCCAATAAGAAAGACAAAACACGGGGGGAGGGGAAATTAGACCATGGATAAAACACTAGGTGTCGCTTAAAGTTACTTAGCTTTTCTTATGTCTAATCAACGCAATTTCGAATTAACATTCTCTTAGGTGCTTGATTTTTTATTTATGATAAACATTTCATATTGTCAGTCTTGTGACTAACGCTAAGCCAATGCTAATTCCACATTTAACATTGACTTTTTCTTATCAATACATTTAACATTGACTTTTGCATTACAGATTTGAATTTTGACCAGCTTTTTTTTGCGGTGACTAATATGGGTTACACTAATTATTAAATCTTTCAGTATTGTTTTTGTAAAGAATTTTATCCTAAAACCTATTGTTGAATTGATTCTTTTCTTTTAAATCGATTATATGTACGAAATCTTGTATTAATATACATAAAAAAAATGGTGTACATAGTATATACTTTTAAAAAAATATAAACATATGCACTCTTTGGTTACATATTTATAGTTGTTGATTTTTTACCCCCAAAATTCAAAATAGTATATAATTATTATAATTAATGGTTGAATTGATAAAAAATTATATTATAATTATTGATAGTGTATTAGCAACACACTCTTATATGCCATTTTCAATACATCTTCTCATTTCGGTTAAAATTTATGTTGGTCTTACTAGTTACTAGTTTTGAAACACAAAATAGAGAATAAGACTCATTATTCAATTTATACCCCCTAGCTATGTTCCTATATAAGACCATCTTCAGAAAAATTACTTGTCCACTTTTATAAGACCTTGTCTCTATTAATTTTTTTCCTAAAATATCCTTAATAAATTAAAAAATTAGCTAAAAATAATGCGGAAAATTAATAATATAAACTCTTTCTCTTTTATTTTAATCCTTGTAAATTTTTGCTTTTTTAATTTTAGATTTTTAAGATTCTAATTTTTCATTTATAGTCCTATAAGTTTGCACTTGCAGAGACTAAAATTGGAAAAATGTCTTTATAAGATCTAAAAATGAGCAAAATATTTAACGGAGACCAAAATTGAAAAATCACAAACTTAAAAGGACTAAAAATAAATAATTTTTTTGCAAGGACCAAAAACATATTTAAGTATCTCAAAAAATATTGAGGAAAATTTTGAAAGAGAAGTATAAATTGGGATAAATTGTCATTTTCACCCCTGAAAGTGTAATACGACGACAATTTAGTCCTTGAAAAAATAAAAATAAAAATTGATTTAGTTGCTAAATGTTGAAAAAGTGAGACAATAGTACATTATGTCTTCAACTTAATATCAAATTGATCCCTAAACTTTAAAATTTAGTAATGTTAAATGGGTTTCAAAAAATACAACTTAATGTCTAACTAGTACATGAACATTACAACTTAATGATAAAATTGTCTACAAAACTTGATAAAACTTAATTGTCACATTTTTTACCATTTAAGGACTATAAATTAAAATTTGCGCTTTTAATTTTAGAGTCTAAATTGTCACCGCTTTATACTTTCAGTGAAGAAAGTGACCATTTTTCTTATAAATTATTAACAAATTAAATATTACTAACTAAATTGAACAACCTTTTAAAAGGTTAATTTAAGGGAGTACAACCTCCCAAAAATAAAAGGTTTAATTTCACTTTTGGTTCTTCAAGTATTGTAATTGGTTGATATAATAACCTAGGTTTAATAATTAAGAGAAAAAGAAAGAAAGTTTAAAATTTGCTATATTCCGTCAGAAAAAGCGTTAGCGACGGATTTTGCGACGGAATTAGCGACGGATTTCTGCCTGTGAATAGTGCCACGCCTGGGGCGTGGGGAGCCACGCCTGGAGCGTGGGAAGTGCTCCAGAAAGTTGATTTTCACTGGAAAGCCACGCCTGGGGCGTGGGAAGCCACGCTGGAGGCGTGGGAAGGTCGGCAGACCTCGTATTTAAAGGCCATTTCACGAAATTTTGGCCAAAACTCATGGTTCTTCTTCCCTGGACCTCCAACCTCCATTAATGGATGTTTCAAGCTCCTTAGTACCTTATATACTAGCCTAAACACTTCCCGGTGACCTTTAACCTTGATTGAACCGATTAGAAAGCTATTATCCTTCATCTCTTTGCTTAAAATCCCTTGTGAGTGAGAGTTGGGATTCTTGAGTGGAAACCTCAGAGAACTCAAGGATAGACGAGACCCAAGGCAGGAGACAGGCACCAGTGCTTGGGTAAAACAGTTCTGAGGTCTTCTGGGTCGCCAGTGAGGTAAGAAATTCAAGTTTTCTTGGGTCTCTGTGATTTTGGGGTTTTCTGAGTTTTGTGACCCACGCTGTTCTGGGGCTAGGATTAGCCCAGGGTCCAGTTGAGAAACTTGTTTAGGACGTTGAGTAGATGAAGGAATAGCTTTCAGTTTTTGATTCTGATGACTTTGGATTTTGGCTCTGTGTTATCTGTGTGACCTGTGAAATGGTCACTTGTGATTATCTGTTAATATGCCAGAGCCTTAGTTATGCTTATGTTGAGCCTGAGAAAAAGCCTTGTGTGGGCAGATATTGATTAAACCCTAGGATAGGGGATTTCTGATATGATATGTACTGTGAATTATATGCCTGAGTGCTTAGTTTAATATGAAATTACTTATGCCTTGATTAGGCATTGATTCTGAGACTGTTGGGGGTAAGAGCTATAGACCTGGAAAGGAACTATTAGCTGAGACCTTACCAGGTAAGTTCTGAGTCCCTGGGGATTGATTCCCATTTGGTTGCACACCACACTCCTGGGGAGTGATGGTCATATTCATACTGCATGCATTGGTTGTTGCATACTGATATGTTACTGTATAAATGTGCTTGGTTCTGCTAGATTTGTGGGCATTGAGTGTAACTCTGCCAGGGCATTGAGTGTAACTCTGCCATATACCGTGGGCATTGAGTGTAACTCTGCCATATATTGTGGGCATTGAGTGTAACTCTGCCATCTGTTGATAGCATTGAGTGGAACTCTGCTAGATTTGTGGGCATTGAGTGTAACTCTGCCATCTGTTGATAGCATTGAGTGGAACTCTGCTAGATTTGTGGGCATTGAGTGTAACTCTGCCAT
>CM023960.1:3617707-3635141 GCA_013407115.1 Glycine latifolia
TTGAGATGGAAGTCCTGATGGATGGTGCTCCCTGTGTGGATTGACTCCTCAGGCATGTATTGTGGAAAGTCCTGGAGACGATTGCCCTATATGGATGTGCTCGCCCAGGCATGTGCGATATAAGTCCTGGAGAGGCCAGGCAGTGGACAGATATGTTGTATCTCTAAGATCGGGCTTCCCGAGGGGATGAGAGCCTAAGGCCTCTTAGATGAGCCATATCTGGATTTCTGGAAGTCCTGAGTTGAGGGATTCCTCAGGCATCGTGTGTATGTGAAGTCCTGAGTAGATGACTCAGGCAATGCTTGTTCAGATAGGTGAGGCGGTGCCTCTTTGGTATGGAAAGTGTCCAGTGGTAGACACTTATGTGATGTATCTCTGTGAGACGAGTGCTGCGATGGCTTGAGAGCCTGTATGAGGTGGAATACCTCCGATGCTGGTAGCATCCAGTTAGTACCCAGAGAGCTGGGGAAGGTGTAATAGCCAGGATGGTGTCCTGGGCTTTATTATGTTTCTTTCTTTGTGTTTTGTGCTTGGGGGTGAACCGGGGTAAGGGAGGATCTCCCAGAACCCTGAGCTTACTGAGATGTATATCTCACCCCTGTTGTGGGTTGTGGTTTCAGGTGCTCTAGAGTAGAGGAGCAACCACAGGGCAGGAGACCCTATCAGAGTATGCTGGAGTGTCATGGGCTGCAGATGAAGATTAGAAGAATCTTTATTTGATCTATGTCTTGTATAGGGTGTGAGTATACACCCATAGTTCTGTACATATTTTGATGTATGACCCGATGTGGTCTTGTTTTGAGCATGTATATGTACAGATTCTGAGTATGTTCCTCCTAATTATCTCTGTTTTAGTTCTTATGCTTTCTGCCTATGTTACTATAGGTTATGTTATCTGGATCAGTAAGAGGCTTGTTGATGATGTCTTGTATGTGGTTTTATATTCCATGCATAATGAAATCAAGAAAAACGTTTCTGTGGTTTCCGCACTGCGTCTGTTTAACTCTGATAGCACGCTTATGATATTATTAATGATAACACGTCCGGGGTGTTACACAGGGAGTCCAACTATGAAGATAACTGCATGTCCCTGTTGTGTGCTATTTTTCCAGAAAAACTATGTCTTTTAACGAATGGGATGCGGAATGTTGATGTTTGGTGGTGTTCTTGTGTGAAGAGTTTGATGTCGTAAGAACTACCTGCTTGTGAAGTTGGTGTTGTCGATGTAAACTCCCAGAACACCTTTTTAGCAGTGTTTGTGGAGGTGCCGGCTACCGGGTTGGGTATGCCGGGTTGAGCTTATTATGTAGTATGTACATGCGGGATGTAACTCTTAGTAGTCCTTTGTTGGCAGACGCCAATATCCTGGGTTCGAGGACTCTTTCTGACAACCAAGGGAGGGGTCTGCCGAGTTGTAGAATCTAGTGCGGCTCATCATCTCTTTCGAGCTACTGGACTCATTTATGTCTTTTCTTTTAAGAGAGCTACCGGGTTTTCCTACTTGGTTGAACGCGTGTTCCTTTCTTTAAGAGAGCTACCGGATTTCCTACTCGGTTGATGTAACAGCCCGTATGCATCCGGTTGTTAACATTCAAATACGATCATTAAGTAGTATTTAAATTAACAACAATTAATTTGGAAGCAACAAAAGAGTGATGTCATCACACGTCAATACTGTATACAATAATATAGTGTACATTATACAGGGCGAATTCACTTAAAACAACACCCCTCAGGGCCGAGGTACATAACAAGGGACCGGATACATCACAAAAGGGTGTCGGGTTACTAAAAATACAAAAGTTCATATACAATTATAACCGGCATACCCCAATAACTAATCCCCACATAGAGCCCGTCCCGACTCGGCCTATGGTCCGGGATCCCGCGGGCTGCCTGCTACTTGGGCCTCTTGCCCCGGGATCCTCCTTCCTCCCTGTGCTCATCACCTGCAAACACATATAATTCCCAACCGGGCTGAGATAATAATTTCAGTAAACTCCGGGTTCTGGAAGGCCTCTCCTTCCCCGGGTTCACTTCCACGATACATAGTATTAAAACAGACATTACACAAATTAGGCATCCCGACTTTCAGAAAAATAACACATGTATACAATCACACAGATCATACAAGAGAAGATCATCCAACTTAATGGGCACATGCTCCCATACATCTCTTGCCTGAGAAAGACCATCCAACTTAATAGGCACATTCCCCCAGGACTTTGGGCAAACACCACCGGCGGAACCGGGTTCTGCGTGGACGTATATGAATTTTCCAAGAGAGGTTCATCCAACTTAATAGGCATTCTCTCTCAGGGTGTTCGTATATACTAATTGACCACTTAGAGTTGTTTCACATCACTTTGGCTCTAAGGGAAGTTCATATTTGTCCATTCTACTGGCCAGATAATTCTCACACAATCACAACATAGTATCACAATGCAAATCATATACATGTTCTTAATCAAAATAGTAACACACAATTTCAATACATGCATCATGACATACAATAACCATCACTTCATCGGAGTATGGTGGAACGCCGTCGAGGGGAAGATCTCCCAAGAACAGAGAACTTATCTGTCCGAAGCTTTGCATTGGTTCTTTCGTTCTCGCGTTTCCGAACACCACTATCCTCAGTGTCACACCCTACATACATGCATACAAGAGATTAATAACGGTTCTCAACCGTTGTGTGTAAGGAACTCTTCTTTTCCAGGTTACAAGAGTTTGTCACCCAACAGGTGACATGCAGACCCCCAAAAAGGGCCCAAAGTCCCTAACAGTTAGATTTCGAGGTACTTACCTGCGTTTCTTACTTCAAAGGTGTTTAACAACACAGGCGAATAGTTTTCCCCAAACTTAAACGTCTTAAAATCGCCTTCTCTTCCATAACTTGAAGCTTTCCTTCGTCCGTTAATGGAGGAAGTGAAAAGAGGAAGATAGAATGTCTTTGGTGAAAGGTCAGAGAGAAAATGAGTTAGGTAGGGGAATGACCCAACTCACGTTACTTATATATATCCACTGAGTCAACGCACGTCGTATACGTCACTGAAGTCAATACGTGTCACTTAAGTGGCCTGGTAGTCAATGTGGATCACGAGCACGGTATCAAGTAAGTATTGGACGTCTTTAATCGATTACGATTCTTATGTAATCGATTGCATAACATTAGAATCCGTCCAAGACACTTTATAAACCCTGAGGTCCATCCTTGTCCGAGATTATTAACCCGATAATTCGAAGGGAAGGATACACGAGCTCGTCCAAGGTCGCTACTCAGTAGCTCGAAGGAAAGAAAGGCACGAGTCCATCCGGGATCGCTACCCGATCACTCCTTCCTTCCTTGTCTGGGCTCCTTTCTTTATAGCGCTTGTTCCCAGAATACATAAGCAATAACTCGGTTACTCTCTAACCCGGTCTCCTTATAAATACTAACGCACCCAGCATGATCCCGACTTTAAAATGTTCTATTTACACCTCTCCCTTGTATGACACCCCGATCACACAAACCCGGATTAGACACAGTCATTGTAATTATTATTATAACTACTATGTAATTACAACATTACAACGTTAAACTGCCACGTGGACACCTGAGACCTTACAGTTGAGCTCGTGTTCTTTTCTTTAAGAGAGCTATCGAGTTTCCTACTCGGTTGAGCTCGTGTTCCTTTCTTTAAAAGAGCTACTGGGTTTTCTACTCGGTTGAGCTTGTGTTCTTTTCTTTAAAAGAGCTATCGGGTTTCTTACTCGGTTGAACTCGTGTTCCTTTCTTTAAAAGAGCTATCGGGTTTCCTACTCGGTTGAGCTCGTGTTCTTTTTTTTTTAAGAGAGCTACCGGGTTTTCCCACTCGGTTGAGCTCGTGTCTTTTCTTTAAGAGCTACCAGATTCATAGATAAGTGATCTATTTAAAATGGCCCTAGCGCGTGTGTCACGCACCAATAGTGCCAGATGTCAAAATTAACTAGTTATCACACACACACTCACTGCTGGGTTCAGAGTACCCACCAAAAGCCTACCTTGTACAACTCGGCATTCGTAACCCGGATAACCTTGTGCAGGTTCATGGTATTAATACAATCAAATTTCTTACCTGTTGTATCAAGTAAGTGCTGCCTGTTTTAATCGATTACAAATGCTTATGTAATCGATTGTATAGTGCTGAGTCCGTCCTCGATCTTTTATAAAATCCAAGTTCCGCCCTTGTCTGGGGTCCTTACTCGACGTTTTATAAAATCCAAGGTTTCGCGCTCGTTCCTTCTCTTTAGAGGTGTCGAACTCGCTTCCTTTTCTTTAGAGCGATCGGGTCCCTTTCCGAGCTTGTTTCTTCTCTAGAGCCGTTGAGCTCGTTTCTTTCCTTAGAGCTGCCAGGCTAGTGATGCTGGGCTCAGTTTATTTTTTTCACTAGTGATGCCTGGTTGATGAACCATCTCGGCTCATTAGTTTACGTTGTGTTTACAATTGATGTGCATATTATGATCGTATATGATAATGCTGGGATAATGAAGGTTGGTTTATGATGTGACAATATTGATACCATGGTTACGGTATGTGTGTGGATATACATGAATACCCACGGGGATGTATGACGGGTTATCCCTTCGATGAAGGATTTGTTCCTGGCTAGGTCATACATTGATGCGCCTGTGGTCGTATGCTATGTATATACACAGATTGTGTAATGATCGATTGGTTACCCTTGCAAGGGAGGATTTGTTTTTAACCACTGTCATTTCATCGGTGAGCCCATGTTGGGGCGGTATGTATGTACATGAGGGTGCATGGCGGGCCACCCTTGCGAGGAAGGATTTGTTCCTGGCCGGGTCATGCATTGATGATACACATGTGACATACTTCATTTGCACGAAGGAAATAGGATGATTGACTTCAAAGTACAGAAGTATTGAGGGTGCACGTCTGTTTGGAACTCCTTTACTTAGACCCATGGCTGATCACCAGTGGGGGGGGCAGCCTGTACACGACAGAGTGACCCTGACATCTTGCTACATCATCTGCCTATAATGGTCTATTTCCGGGATGGTACCAGATTGCATGCTGAGAGATGAGTCAAGAGCATGCATCATTTTAAGCATTATAGGTTGACTTATGGAATGTATTTGGATGGTTTGCCCATGTTGGTTGCGTGATGAAATGCTTGGGTGTTGTGATGACGTCGTGATGTTCAGAGTGCCTTCTCTGACTATTGTTATCTATAATTGTTGTTTTACATGATAAATTCACATTTTTTTGTTTGTACCGTTTGGATTGGTACCTGTGATGATCACGAATTTTCATTCGTGTGAGCAAACAGACAACATTAGGTGACTTGAAGGGAAATATCTTTTTGGTCAGAAGCCGTCAAGCTGTCGGGATAACGCTGGATCAAATCCCGACAAAGAGTTGTGTTTTGAGAGTCAACTCTTTCGTAGATTAGCCTCTTGTTTTCTTTCAAAAAACTTGTACCTTTGGATATTTATAAACACAACTAAATCACATTTCTACCTGTGAATGAATCGTAATGTTTTAGAATGTACTTTTATTTATGTAATTGCTTCATGGTGATGATTATCATGTTTTCGAAAAATTTACTACTATTTTCATAATCAAACGTAATGAATTCTCATTAAAATCTATATTAGAGTAATTAAGAGTTAGTGATACAGTAGCGACAAGGCAGGTCGTTGCATAGAGTGCCTTCTAGCATTGTTTCTGAACAATATCTGAGTTTACCTTAAGGTTTTGGTGGAGTTTACAAGAGCCTTTAAGGATGAAGTTGACACTCAGTTCGACTTATCAACCACAGACAAACAAACAATTCGAGAAGATGATCCAATCATTAAAGGATTTGTTTGGAGCCAGTGTCTTGGATCACCTTGAGAGTTAGGATAAGGTTCTACCTTTTGTGGAATTCACCTACAACAACAGTTATCATCCTAATATTGGTATGGCATTGTATGGTAGGAGGTGTAGGACACCTCTTTTTGGTAGCAATATGGTATGAACATGGTTGTGTAGCTAGAGATCTTACAATAGACTATAAAGAAGATCAAGTTGATTCAAGAAAGGATGAAAGCATTACAAAGTCGATAAATCCTTATGCAAATAAGTGGCGAAGACCACTAGAATTTGAAACGGAGGATCATGTGCTCGTGAGGGTTACACCTACAACAAGTGTAGAAAGGGAAATCAAGTCCAATAAGCTTACTCTGAAGTTCCTTAGACCTTATTAAATTCTCAAGCATGTAGGTCCTATGGCTTATGAGATTGTTTTTCCACCTTTCTTAGCTAACCTACACTATGTATTTCATGTTTAACAATTGAGAAAGTATATTCCAGATCCTACACATGTTCTAGAATCAGACACGGTGCAAGTATGTGAAGATTTGACCTACAAGACTCAACCCGCAAGGATAGAGGATCAAAGGATCAAATAACTTAGAGGTAACACCATCATTTTGGTTAAGGTAGTATGGAGCGACACTATGAGAGGTACTACATGGAAGCTTGAGGACAAGATGCGTCAGCAGTATCCGAGTCTATTCCCTATTCGAGGACGAAAATTTTATTGTTGGAGAGTATCGTAACGTGTTTTCGTAATTGTTTGTTCAAGTAATTTAATTAAATTGTAAGAATAATTAAATTTATATTTGAGTGCCTATAGTTAATTAATGATTGATGTGATGGTGCTTTGCTTATATTTGTATGTGTTTAGTGAGTTTATGGTGAGTTTGAGCTTGGAGAAAGATGAGCTTGTGATGGTTAGTGAAAGGGGTGTGAGTTTAGCATAGACTTAGGTGTAGGAAATAAAAACCTTTTCAGCTCTACATCTTCCTAAAATCCTCTTTTATGTTGAAATTCTCTCTCTCAACACAATTTTCTTCACAATTCTTTATTCTCCAAGAAACCACCATTAGAGAACCTTGAACTTTGGTGTTGTGTAAAAAAAAGATCTCATTTTTCCTCTCTTTAGTGGTTGTTGACTGACCTTAAGTGCAATAATCTCCTGTTTTTCCTCTCCTTGAGTTCATGTTCATTTTCTTTAAATCAACCATGAACTTTAAGGGAAAATCTTGATTTTAAGGGGTTTTGATTCCATTTTTGGTTGGCTTTGGGGTTGAATTGATGTTGGTATAGTGTGATTGTTATGGGATTGAAGAAAAGTTCCTCACTTGGACCCAAAACACACTCTTTTTTTCCTTTCTTCTTCAAAGAGTCATCATCTTGGGTTTATGTAGGTAAGGAAAGCTTTATCATGTTCTATGCTTAGGTTGTTGTGAATTAGTTTCAAGGTTGATGGAAAATAAACCATGTTGTTAAAAAATAGAAGTTTGAGCATTTGAGCTTTTGAGTTTTAAAATTTGGGTCGAGATCGATCATTTGACATTTATTTATGTTTTGTTTTGGTGGAGGCCGACTTAGGATTTATATATCTTCATGAATTTATGTTGCATTTATTCCCTAAATTGGACCCTTGAGTTTTGTTTGGAGATTTGTTTATGGGGTTTGATGATGTAGTGTCTTGGAACACACGTATCTTTATGTTTTATGACTTGAGAATCTTTTATGGATGAAGTTTATATCACACACTTGTATTTATGAAGAAAAAAAAAGTTACATATATTTTCATTAATTAAACTAACTCAAGAATTTTAAAAGGAATAAAAATGAATTTTTTTTCAAATTAAAACCTTAGTATTTCATGGAATAATATTTAGCATCGTTACAAGCATGACTTAATTGAACTTTTGGTCTATTAGAATTATAATACCAGAGGGATGAAAAGTTTAATTAATAAGTCGCATTACTATATGTTAGGGAAATTATTCAACAAAAAATTGACGGAAAAAAATCAAGTTTGTATTACTAATATTACAATAACTAGAGAACATAATTCACATAATTTTTTTTTGAAAGGTCCTAATTCACATAATTAAAATTTGATTGTCCAAAATAACATAATTACGATATTTTGGTAGATGAAAATTTCAATTAAGCAAAAAATAAAAAGATCTTACCGACATTTTCTTATATATATATATGCATCAACTTACGTATCTCGAAGCTCATTCTGATCATGGTTCTATCTCCTCCATCCCTCCTTCACAAATAATGCGAGGAGATACATTATACATTCAACAAAGGCTTCTATATGTTATTCCTCTTGACTTTGAACTTTGAAATTGAGTCCAGACGATCTGGTGGACCAGCTGATCCTTGTCTGAAGCAATTGTTAAATGATAAACCATCCGTCCTTATCAGTGAAATGAAATGTCAAATTTGTTCGTTGGTGACAATGCAAGTTGTAGAGATCATAAATGCAAAGATGCATGTATCTTCTTCCGTTTATAAACAATTCCAAACATTTAATAGCAGCAAGTGGCAGATGCTTTATTACAAGTTGCTGATCATAGATGCCCAACAAAAAAAGTTTCAATCATTCATATGTATATCAATCGTCTGCATTCTCTTAATATTTTTAAAATCATTTAAACGGTATCCATTATGAATCTTTTTCATCTATTGATCATAGATATAATGATTATAAAGAAGAGCGTTGATTTGCCTATATATTACTTTTGTCTTCCAGAAAAACCATATTTTAAATTACCTAACATCAGTAAGAAAATGAAATTTAGCAAAGGTTTGACATAATACAGTGTTAATTAACTCGTATATATAACTTATAAGAAAATTAAAACTAACTCATATATATGCCCTTGGAGCTAAGCGAAAAACAGGGCACGCTGGCGGCTGATGTGACATGTAGCATGTGTTTTGGGTCCCAACTGTTTAGGGCAAGGAAATTGGAATTCACTAATTTAGATAAAGACAGAGGCTGGTTCTTCGAAAGGAAATGTCACACAGACACTGTAGTGCACTCAACCATATTCTCATCATATGGAGTGAAGTCATATGAATATAATGTTACATTATGTACCTCTTAATTTAAAGTAATTATGAGAATGTTAATTTAGTCTTCTAGAATCATGCACATTATTAATTATTATATTATGAGAATTTTAATTTAGTCTTCTAGAATTATGTACATTATTATATTAGTTTTAGAATGATATTTGTTTTCAAATTTATTTCATAAATATCTATATTATTTTTTGACAGGAATAGTTCTATTATTATTATTATGTTAGTCCTTTTTGAATTTTATCATTTAATTAGTCACTAAAAAATTAAGATAAAATGGGTTTTTGTCATTTTAAATTTTATGAATGTGGAATTAATTTCCCAAAAAAACCCATTCTATTTTAGTCCTTCAAAATGCAAAACCTATTAGTATTAGAGGGACACAACATACTTTACCAAAAACTTAATATATTATAAAATTAGTCTTTAAAGATATAAAAAGTTACCACTTTTAAATGACAAGTGTAATAATACATAAAAATACGAAGGACCAAATTAAAGAATTTACTCTAATTACTAATGTGAAACTGATATATAAAATATTTGAATAATTCTGTTTTATTATTTTAAGACTTAAATATATTTTTGTTTATATAAAATGAGATAGTTTTAATTTTGATCCCAGTAAAAAATAATTTCATTCCTCTGAAATTTAAAATGACTGTTTTTTGTTTTTTAATGGGTAATTTTTTGTTTCACTCCTTATGAAAAAAATATTTGATTTTCATCCCTCCAAAATCTGAATTTTCAATTTTTTATCCCTAAAATTCATTTCAAGATCGATAAATAACACCCAGTTTAGACATAGAAAAAAATTTAAAGGTATCGCCTGCTAACATGGTACTGTAGACACTAGTGAATGTTGCCTGGAATGATCACTTTACCTTCCGTTAAACAAAAAAAATTAATGAGTAACATGCATGTATGTACCAAAAATAATGTATTTATATTTTTGAGGAATAAAAATTACAATAATTAAAATAAAAACTAGCTCATTTTATAAATATTACATATTTAACTCTTATTTTAATAACTTCCTTCTATGTTAAAATATTCATACAATTGGAATTTCTTAAATATTGTTAAGAATTATTTTCATGTTATAAGTTTTATTTCAACATTTAACATAATAAATTTTTTATACTATTAAAAATGAAAAAAAGACATTGATCCTATAAAATAACTATCATCTAATTATTAATCATCATATGTAATAAATTTATTAATTTTTATAAAATTATCTTAAAAATTATATAATACAGAAGTAAAAATTATAAATGCAGGTACCTTACTTCAAGTAGGCAACTTTATTGCTTGTATTTAAGGTGTTAATGAAATAATGACGGGTGAATTAGTAGAATTTGAAAAGGATACTGTTGGCATTGCTTTGAATTTGGAATACAAATATGTTGGTGTTGTATTAATGGGTGAGAGTAGGGGTTTCGAATAATCAAGATATCTAAGTTGAAATTTCTCTTCCACCATCAATAAGTTTAACCATGACATTTATAACATGATTCAAATAATGGATGATAGTGATTAGTTTTTTTATTGATAAATATTTATTGTGAATTTTAAATTTTTTAATAGTAAATATAATCAAATCACAATTTTTTTTTCTTTTTATTATTAAATTAATCTTATAGTTATGTGATTTGTGATTAGAAAAGAATGAAACGGGAGATGAAAAGCAAATTAATTCCCCACTTCCTGGGCATATGATGAGATGGGGCTTGGTTTGGGTGCAACATTATGCTGTGTCACATTAGTGGTGTGTGTGTCAAGTGGTTGCAATGAATACAAAGTCACTGGTCCATCCTCACTCACAAGTCACAAGTCATTGTTGAGAGGTGTATGCAATGCGACAAAGCAGGTGAAAGAGAAAGCTTGTGAGAGTGAGAGTGACACGCAGACAAAAACAGACACAGCTTGGTTACTATGCCCTTCGACCGTTTAGGTTCGTTTCTTCTGAAATACTATGAATTCAACACTCGCGCGCGTACGTTGCTTCCTCTCCATCATTAGAGGAGTCGCCAACCTGTCGGTCCAACTAAACCCTTCGCCCTCTCGAGTTGCCCACGTTTTTTTATTCTTTCTTTGACGCACGTGACTTTACCAATGAGTTCTAGCACCTTCAATTTTTTTTAATTATGTTTATAAATTTATTATTACTACTATTTCTATTCTTTAGATCAACCGGGTCAGGCTTATTTTAGTTTAATCCATTATTGTGAATTTAAATTTAAAAATATAATTATATTAAATACTTAAATGAAAATTTTAACTGCTTATGTATATTTTACCTAATTCAAATTATATTGCCTCAAATAAAATATATTATGTGGTGTAAATTTCGTTGTATTTAATTTATTTAATGAGATCATTAGCAACAATAACATACTGCAAGTGAAATTTGTTTATAATTCAGTAGGTTGAACTACCCCTATCTAAGACATAAGACAAAAGAAAAACTCGTAAATTAATATTTTATTAAAGAACGTATTTAATTTAAAGAACTTGTCTCGTAAAAAAAAACATTTAAATTAAAAAAAAGTATTAAATATTTTGTAAGTCCTCAGAAGTTAAAGAACTTCTTTAAGGGTGGTTTAACATTTCCTTAGATCCTCAGGCCATATATAGGTCCGCTCTTTAATAGTACGGTTCAATAACATAAAAAAAATATCCAAAGGCATCCTCCTTGACCAAGATTCCAACTTCACCTTTAGTATAATTCATCTATTCATTTTTTATTATTAATTCCATTTAATTATCCATTATCCATGGATCTTTTAGGTCATCATGTTTCCTTCTTTTCAATGAGTATATAAAGGAGGCAAGCACCCCAAATATTTGTTCAAGCCCACAAAAGCATCCCACACAGCCACACACATAAGAGGAGAGGGAAAGAAAGAATAAAACACAAACAAAACAGCTGAATTTGGTGTCTAGTCTACTTTAAGATTGTCAAGAGATGGATTTTGATTCATCTTTCTTCCAATACCAAAACTTTAACTCTTCCTTTGTAGATTCCTCTGTTTGTGCAGAACCATTCTCTTGGGAGGACTTTCTTTTCTTCAATGAAGAAAACACCACCACCACCACCCTTAATTCCTTCACCATCACTGACCACTCCTCACAATCACAAATCAAGAAGGAATCATCATCCTCAGATTATTCCAACTCTTCGGGCTCCTTGGTCAGCACTGAGTCACAACTAGAAGTGTCATCCAATTTAACTCATGCAAGCCATCAACTCAAAGAAACATATGCATCACCACAACCACCAAAAGAAGGTAACAAAGACAAGAGACCCTTCAGAGGAGTGAGGAGAAGGCCATGGGGAAAATTTGCTGCTGAAATAAGAGACTCCACAAGAAATGGGGTTAGAGTTTGGATTGGCACATTTGACACCGCTGAAGCAGCAGCACTTGCTTATGACCAAGCTGATTTGTCCACAAGAGGGTCCATGGCAGTGCTGAATTTCCCAGAAGAAGTGGTGAGAGAATCACTCAAAGACATGCAGAACAATAATAAGCCATCATTGGAAGATGGTTCCTCTCCAGTGTTGGCACTCAAGAGAAAACACACCATGAGGAGAAAATCCAAAGCCACCAACAAAAAAACCAAAAGGGACCACGGAATGGAGTTAGAAAATATTGTGCTTTCACAAAATGTGAATATTTCACAAAATGTGCTAGTTTTGGAGGACTTGGGTTCTGAGTACTTGGAGCAACTTCTCAGCTTGACTTCTTCTGATGATGATTTCCTTTGCTAGTAACTAATTAGTTTAATTTAATTAGGTAATTTCCGGCATTTGAATTTTGTTCATTAATTTATTTAATTAGGTAAATTTGTTGTTGTTGGCATTCGGATTCGCCATTTTTCAGCATCTCTCTCTTGGTGGTGATTTGTTTTTTCCGGTGTCGTCATAAAGTAATGAGAGAGAGAAGAATGAATAAGGAGTCCAATTGTATAAACAAATGCCATCAAGAAAAAAAAAAAAAATCAAACCATTGATGTTGAAATTTCTGACCATGCTTTCTTGAACTCGATGGAATTCTTAAATGAGGGCAGAGGGATGTAATGGTGATCGATGACCTTGACTGCCACGTTTCATTTTTTCCCCTTAATTAAAAACTTGGTAACTAAAATGTCGGCTTAAATGTTTTTAGTCTCTATAAAGTTAACAAATTTTGATTTTTGTCTCTAGCTATAATTTATTTTATGTTTTTCATTTTTCTAAAGTTTAAAAATACTGTTTTGGGATCCTACTATAAAATAAGTGAATTTTATTTTAGTTCCAGTAAAATATTTCTTTTTAATTTTCATCTCTTCAAAATTTAAAATAATTAATTGTTTTGAATTCAAAAATAAGTAAATAATATTTCTTTTAAAGATTTTTTTTTTTCAAAAAATAGAGGTATCACGTATGTTGGCATGATACTAAATGTCATCTGAAATGGTTATTTAATCTTTTGTTAAAAATATAAATATATAAGAGTGTTACTGATGTAGAGAAAAATAATAATTATTTGAGATTTTTTTAAATAATAAAATTAAAGAAAAAACATTATAATGACTAAAATCAAAACTTACTTATTCTGTCGGGAGTAAAATATATCTAAGCCCTTAAAATGTTATATAATTAATTGAGAAATTTTCTAATCAATTCTTGTACGTACAAGAGAATTATGTTATCGACAAATTTGTTGGATAGTTTTGTATATTATAATAGTTTTGATGAAAATAAGTCTTGTATTAACAATAAGATGAGGAGTAATTAAATTATTTTTAATTAGAATCTTTATCTTTTATTTTGATAAAAATTATGGGATTAAATTTTCACCTTGTCGGTTAGTCCAACCTATATTTTTTTTTCTAATATTTTGATTTTTTTTTCATTAGTGTTACTTAGTCAAATCTTACCTATTATAAAAGACAAAATTTCTTTTTTGCAATGCTTGTTTTTTTCTCACCTCTCTCTCTTTATATATACATGTACGTATCTTTTTCTTTCTTCACCTTTTCCTCATCCTTTTTTGTCTGAGACTAATTTGATGCGATTTATTTAATTATATGTTATTTTGTCATTCATTTTAAAAGAGCTATACTGTACTTTAGAAAAGTTTCCCAATCTAAAAGTTAGCATTGTGAGGCGAATAAATCTTTAAAACAATGCTATCACATACCTCTATATGTTAAAAATCTTATCCTCATTTTTAGGTTCAAATCAACCCATGCAAGTGATGAGTATATACTAATAAATCTATACTATGTTATTAATAAATATATCAATATTTCAGATATATTTTATAAAACATAAACGTGGATATGATTGAAAAAGTAAAAAATATTTTTTAATCAATATAATGATATCAAATTTTAGTATTGATATTTCTAAAAAAATGGTTAGTTTCCTAATTATTTTTCAAAACTGAACACTTTCGGTATCTACATTAATTTTTATACATCTATTAATTAATTACATGTCACTTTTGACTCACTTATATGCATAGTTTTAAAAACAACTTGGTGATTGACTTGGTCATGATATTTGATCACTAAATCAATTGTCAAATTGATGATTCACTAGTCGACTTATATGACTTGGTTTATAATAATAAAAATATAAAATTTTTATAATTTTCTTAAAATATTTAATAAAATATCACAAATTAATATAATTTCATAACTTAGAGGAACTTTTGATAGTTTGTCTCTACCGACATGTATTGTGGACATTATATTAATAATAATTCAGCATAATCAACAATACAAAAGCTTCTCCTTAGTATAAAGATGAGTAGTACGAGGATATTCAAGGCAAAAGAGCATGTTGAAATTGAGTTCATAGTAGGTTACCTTCCATATTATCCGATTGGAAGAGTAAATTATTGTTTCATTTCTATTAAATTGTTGAGGAATAGTTGAGAAGTTGCATCTTAAATTTATATATACATATGTAGGTTGGCCTATTCCTGTGGATGATGGCATTAAGAAAGAAATTATTATGCAATTTAAAACTACAATGAAGACTGACAAGACATTCTACACCGTCAAATTTGCTCATCTAGCATCAGCCTATTTACTTATGAAGAGAAGAGTTCAAATTTCTAAATATAATCTTCTATAGAACCTAACTGCTTTGAGGTTGCTACTTCCCCGTATGAATTCTTAAATATTCTTCCTCCAAACCTTGCAATCAGAAGCATTTTTAATTTCACTCAACTGAGATAATTTTCTTTTTCTCTCAAAAAGATTAATGTATTAATTATTCAAAATCAAAAGAAAAAGTTCACAAATTCGGCATAAGGGGTTTTCATCTCTTACGATTTCTCCAAAATTTACATATGGCTTGAATTTAAATGTACCTAGCTTTCATGGTTGTTATTGTTATTTGAAATAAGGGAAACTTCATAAACACAAAAGCTGCGACTAAGCAAGAATGAGAAGAAGATGATCGATGGCATCACGAGAGAAGCCGCAAGAGAAGCTACGGCTATGAGACTGCGAGAGAAGCGAGACGCGAAGTGGTGAAGACGACGGTCGACGGTGTCATGAGAGAAGCCGCAAGAGAAGTCGCGAGAGAAGCAAGGACTACGAGAGAAGCAAGAATGTGAAGCAGATAATACGACAGTCAACGACGCCGCAAGAGAAGCTGGGACTGTGAGACTGCAAGAGAAGCGAGAATGGGAAGTGGCGAAGACAATGGTCGATGTTGCCGCCAGAGAAACCACAAGAGAAGCAAGAATGTGAAGCGGCGAAGATGATGGATCAGGATTTCTAAAATCAAAAACCTACAAAGCAAAACAATGCCATTTTGCAATCCAAAGAGGAAAAAAAAAGTAAATGACCCGGTCCAGGTCGGCAGGTCACTGGTTCGACCCCAAACCCGGTCGAGTCATTCCAGGTTGATCCGGATTAAAAGTATGTCTGATCTAATAACAGACTCGATCCGATCTAGTCGTCGAAAAACAGTCTGACAGGTTCGACCAGTCGTGTCGGTTCAAATTTTAAAACACTACTTATATGGATTGAAAGTCCTTTAACATATGAGTAGTTAATGAATTGTGGAATTTTTTATAAAAAAAAAGTACTCACTTAGGAAACAAATCAAAAATTAAATTTTATATGTATTGAAACTAAGATTTCACATATATATAGAATCCAAAAAAATTATGAACTAAAATTTAAATATGTAAAATAATTATAAGGGTGAAAGAGAGAAGAAAAATATATATATCAGGAAAAGACACATGGCATTCGAATAGAAACGTATAATATCAACATAATCCACTCAAAAAATAAAATAAAAAATATAGAAGTAGATCAATATAAAACAAGTTCAAAAACCATGTTTTAGCATCTAAACAACCTATCGTATACGTCTTATTATATGAAAAGAAAGATGAAGATGTGTGTTGTATCGTGGAACTCTAATATGTTCTTTTGTAAAAATAAAATAAAAATAGCTTCACTAAGAATTTGACTCCATATATATACATAGGGAAGTTTGAAAATAAGTTTCTGACTAGTTGGTGATACATCAACATAATTTAGTTAGCTCCAATAGTGATAGTTTTGACGTTATATATTCTCGTTTCTGGCGAAAATCGAAACCTCTAACCAAACCCTGCTAGAGTCAAATTCATCAATTTTGTGCCATACGCTTACATTTTTATAGTTTCCAATCCATATTTATTCAAACAACATTTTCTAAAGGAGTAATCCTTTTTTAAAAGAGACAGATGGAAAGACATGTGGAGAAGTACTGCAAATTAGAAGTACAACTAAAAAAGAAAAAAGAAAACCTGTTTGTTTATATTTGTATATAATATTCTAACAAATTTATTATAAAAGAATTTATCATCATAATGATTTTAGAATTTGAGGGTTTATTTTTAATATTTTAAAGTGTAGTTGAAGGTATGATGAGAAACTTTTGGCTCCACCATTAAAATTAACACCACTATTTTTTTATAGAAAAATTAACACCAAAATAATTTATTGAAGTAATTTAGTGTCAATTTATATACTTTGCAAATTAGTAAATTAATTTTTTTTTACAGAATTAGTGAATTCATTTGTTCTTTCGAATTTTTATATTCTCGTTATTGAACATTCAAGAAATAAATTAGCACTGAATTTATTTTTTTTCTTTATACAAACAGGTATTTTTCAGAGGGTACATCTCATTCCAATTGAATTGGGCATTACGAGTAGGAGAATTTTTCCTCCGAGTATTAAATGTGATTGCACATCTAAAGTGTTTTATCTTGAAACCATTGATTAAACTGTAATAGTTTTATATCAGTTTATTTACGTGTGTTTAGTAGTAACATTAATAAATGTCATTTAACTAACGGGATAACCAATAACAATATTGATTAATGGGGATATTAATTATCTTCTTCTTTTTTTATTAATATGGGGATATTATCTCAATTAATAGTATTATGATATATATATATATATATATATATATATATATATATATATATATAT
>CM023960.1:3635241-3679853 GCA_013407115.1 Glycine latifolia
ATATATATATATATATATATATATATATATATATATATATATATATTGATTAGTTTTGTGTTAATTTAAGGATCTCATTTGTTTTCCTAATTTACCCTGTAAAACACAATCCCTCGTCTCTATTCCGATCCCACCACCAGAAACGCGCAATCTATCTATATGCAAAATTGTCTTCATAATAATAGGCGAAAGAAACCGAATTCGTGAAGAATGGAAAGAGAGACACAGATTTGATTAGATTGGAAATAGGAACCTGAGGGAAGAAGTTGGAAACATTGAAGCCCTTAGTAATGAGGGCGAGAAGGCACTTGAGGAGAGGAAAGGGTGATTTCACGTCTTCGCTCAGAACTGCGTGATCATCATTGCTTCTCTTTTTTCTTTTGATACATAACATCATTTCTTTTCTTTGTTAATCTCTCTCAGAATGGAATCAACTGTTTTCAATCTGTTTATTGTTTTGAAAGCTCAAACTACACTCGACAGGAGCTAGCTACAAGAGAGAGCCCATTGAACGTTTAGATACTCAGAAAAGCAAAAATAACATTACTATTCGATACAGTAATGTTTTTCATCGTTTTGGGTTAATTTCTCTCTTACTGAGGAATGTATTCTGGAATTTTGATTTTTCATATGGAGTTGGGATAGATAGAAGATGTGCTAACTGTAGGAGCAAGGAATCAGCCATGTACTCAAGCACAGAATCATCAAACTGGAAATTCATGTCGGTCCCGCATGAGAAAGGGGTTTTAGGGTTTGAAAAATTAGTGAGTTTGAAAATAAGAGGAATGAAAAAAGGGTGGAGATTTCAAGGTTGGAAAAGTTTTTCTCAAATTGTTGTTGCAATTTTTAATGTTGGTATATTTGATTTTGTGGCTTAAATTTTCATTTAGCATGGAATTTAAAAGAAGGGTGCGCTTCAAGTTGAAGAGTGTATTAAAAACGGGTGTTTTTTTAGACAAGGAGAGTGTGTTTATTTGGGTAGTTTGTGAAAAAATAATAGGAAGGGGAGTGCATAAGTAAGAAAAACTTTTTGTCGTTGTTCTTCTTTGGGCCTTGAATTTGTGCTTTCTGTTCAGTTGCTTTTACCACCGTTTAATGGACTAAAACACAGAGCATAAAAACAGACGTAAGAGGGAAAAAATAAATAGAAAGCAAGAGATTATATGTTTTAAATAAAACTTTACAGACTTTAGGTCCGTTAAAAAAACTAAGTTCGTTATTATTCTCAAAAAAGAAAACACACCTAATAGATCATTTGTTTTAAGGTATCAGTCATTATATTTATAATTTATAAATGAGCTTTTTCTAGAAAACACACCGGATATTTTATTATATATACTGTTTTTCTAATAATATCTAACTTTATTATTATACATCACTTGTTTTTTTTTTTAAAAAAATTATTATAAGCTATCTTCAATTTTTGATTTTACATTAATATTTTTCAAAATTTTCAATTCTCAATTTTAATTAGTTTGAAATTTTCATTTTCGTGCCAAATATCATTCACTTATTTTTCTCTAGGATTTTTTTTAATTATTCTTTTGTCCCTAAATCTAAAGTCTAAACTATTTATATTTTTTCTCTAAAAAAAAAAACTAATATTTTTTTACATAGTCTTAGGAGTTTCTTTTGTTGCGACTTGGGAGCAGGTTGGTCTTATCCACGAAGCTACCTTGTGCCGCGAGGTTCCTTTTTATGTTGCTGGCATGGGGCTTTATGCTGCATCTAAAAAGCTGTGTAATTTCCATGATCCAGTGTGCTTGATCTTGTGTTTGTCAATGGACAATGGAATTTACATTTTTTATTTATGCATTATAATATCTCTGATTTAGCCGAATTGAATAACGCGTGTGAATGTGTGACCCGTGTAGCTGATCTCACCTAGTAGTATAAGATTTTGTTATTGTATTATATAACATTATTTGAAACTTAATTGTGTGGTAAAATGAATGTTTACATTCACCAAAATATAAATATTAACTTCGAGTTAGCAGGATCATGTAGGAACTTTGGCAGTTTCATGGAGATAGACATATCCAGTTTTCTCTGGCTACAGTTTAATGCAACAAATTAGCAGCAGTAAATTTTAAGATTGTTTTAATATCATATGAGTTGTAATACATCTAGTTAACTTTAAGCCCTGGGATATTGCTGCTCCTTAAAATAATGTGACAAATGCTTTCTGAAATCTGAATTGATTACTCTGATGTATGTGAAAATATACACAACAATTAACAGGGAATAACTCACTCATAAATTGCATGTACAGTACACTTTTGCGTAGTATGTTTGATTGGCTACCAGTGAATCTTCTTTATTGCCACACTGCAATGGTTAATTGTCATGAATAGTAACTGAATGTTTTCTTTTATCGGTATATGTTGTTAGTTTGTTAGTGGAAGATTCAAACTCACGACTATCTTTCCCTTCTTTCGCTCTTTATCACTAAATCAATCTTATATTTCCGATTCTAACAAATGTAATGCCATTGACATTTTGATTTTAGGTTGTCAAACGACTTCTAGAGCGGGAACTCAGTCCCTTGGAAACAATTGCAGTTGGAGTTTTATAGCCTTTTCTATACTAGAACATGAGGGACCCCTTGGCTTGTTCAAAGGAGCAGTAGGTTCTTTTGGATTGCTCCTCTAGGTGCTATGAATTTTGGAGGTTGAGTTGGTAAAGAAGGCCATGAATAAAATGAGGAGGGCAAGGCAGGCAATTCAGAGTAATATCTCTAGACTAAGTTATTTCCACTCAGGGTGGGGAGTTATTTACTTTAGGTCTCCAAGGGTTTCATTTTTTTTTACATTTTAAATATTTTATTGTCAATTTAAATTATTAAATGATAAATTTTGTTAAGATATGATCAATTGTTTAAAATTATTTTTTTTATTAATAAGACTACATAAATTTTAAGATATGAATGTAATGATTATCGTAAATCATTTAGTAAAGTTTTAATTTTATTTCAAAAAATTCGAGAAAACTATTTTAGATTTATTTTAAATTCAACCTCTGCTTGACCTAACAAAATTATTGAAATTAGTATAAAATTTAAATTTAGTGAGTGAGTTTATGGTTGATATATAAAAAAGATATTTTGATTAAAAAAAATATTGATTATAAGATCACACATTTAACAAAAAATTTATTTCATACTGATATTTTGTATACATAGATTAATGTAAATCTTTAATAAAGATTCAAATTAAAATTTGAATAATAATTAAAATATTTTAATTTGTTAGAAGCTATTTTGGACAATTACCATTGGAATTGGGCTTTTTCCATATCGCATGTTGGCAGGGAGGCCAACACGTTGCACACTTCTGGGCTACTCATGGAGCGCGTCAGGCTTACGGGTTTACTTTGTCGCAGGAACCTATTCCACCTTTAGAAACTCTTCTGTTACGTTAATTAAGAGATAAGCTAATCTGTTTTGTAACCTCTCCAACGAAGCTAAAAATTATTTGAGGGTCTCGAGCACGATGCGACAACAACGAATGAAAGAATTTGAAGAATTTAAGTGTGAGTGAGAGGAGAACAGTATTATTAAAATCGGTCTGATCATTCATCTAGTTGAAGTAGAGAATTAGTGATTCAATTAGTGAATCTGTAATTGATACAATCAAATTTAAAATTATATGTGTATCTATTATATATAATTAATATTATTTGAGTAAAAAAAGTTTATTCATACTCAAAAATCCAAAACAATTATTGTTAATAATTCAAAATTTAAAAAAAAATCCAAAAAAAAAAGTGAATCTGATTGGATCCGACTTGTCCAACTGGTCAGATTTGACTGAATCAACTATATAATCAATCCAATAATAGAATCAGACCGATTATGTTATATGGTCTCGGCTGGACTAGTTTTGATAACTATGGAGGACATGATTAGTGTCAAAAAGAACTACATGAGACTCAGAAAACAATGAATTAGTAAGGCACTACAAATAACTTGTACCATTCAAAGACAAAGACAGCTTTATAAAATCATCTTTGTACAATGGGTTTAATTACGACGATTTTAAAAAATTCATCGTTGAACTCAGTCTTCAAATACGATTTTTCGAATAGCCATACTTAAACTCATGATTCCACGATGGTTATTAGAAAACCATTTTCTCATTAATCCACCTACTTAATGGATTGTCATCGCGTTTTTTTTTACATCAGTTTCTTGAAATCGTTGTTATTGGTGTATCGTAAAAAACATTTTTTAATGATGACAAGTAAAGTAATAAATAAAACAAAATAGAATACTTTGAATTCAGTTTGTCGCATGCCAATAACAACCTTTATGTGTGTGTTTTATTCATTATGTGCGCTGAATTTGTTGAGCATAGCAGCTGACGGTGCTATGATCAATTTCTTTTTAAGTTCTAATGAAGTCAGTTTCATATTCACTATATAGTTTAGGGATGTGCGTCATCTATCACTCATCAATAATATAAGTTTGAGTGGTCAATTGGTAGAAATTTTTAAATTTGATTTTGTTTCGTTAACCTATGTATTGATCTAATTGCTTCATTGATGATAAGTGATTTTTTTATTTTATTTAAGTTGGTATAGTAAGATTCTTCAATAATAAGAGTTTGATATAAAGAGATGTAGATTGAAATTTATTTGAAAAAAATAGTTAAATAAGATTTAATGAAACGACATATAAATTGGTAAGCGATATATCTTAATAAAAAAATTATAAGTTTGATGAAATGTTAAACTCATTGTTATCTATATATTACATACAATTCTTTTTTAGTCATTTATCTTTCCTTTTTTTATTTTATTTTATTTTATTTTCCTTTCACTTTTTTTTAATCTCTTCACATTTATTATTAACTTCTGTCATCGATCTTAATTAATTTAAATTAAAGATAATGTTAATATTCACGTTAATGTTAATGTAAGTTGGTATAGTAAGAGAGTGTAAAAATAAGAGTAAAGACTAAAATCGGTATACCTCACAAAAATGCAGGAGTAATAAACACCTTGAACTGGGCGAGAGGTTTTGGCATCTTTCCCTTCCCCTTATTGCTCATGACTTGATTGGCCACCCACTAAAATTTCGTTCTTCATGACTTGAATATATGTCGTTTTAATGAGAAGGTTAGGTGACTTTGACGTTACACACACCATTGTCAAGCCATTACCAACTATATGCAATTTGAAGTGTATTATACGTGTACATATTCATCAAATGCAATGAAGCTCAATTGATAAAACAACGGTACGGTCGTGGCTCAAATGCAATATTGTAACTTATTACAGTATTTTTAGTAGTAGATCTTAAATTGATATCTTAGATCATTTTTTAATAGTTCCAATAGAATTATATAAGGTTGAAGATCTCTTAAAATCTCTCTAATTTTTCTTTAGTGATAGATCTTATTTTGAGATCTTAGGGAGAGAGAAAAAAAATAAAAAATTTATTATTTTTTGAATTATGTATAGATCTTGAAGATCCTTCTCTTCACGTTAATGCGGTCATATGACAGTCACTTTATAAACGAATCATATCTTATTTGTGACACCCAACTTTTTCAGTCTTACTTCTTATTTAATATTTGTATTTTTTTTTCTCTAAATCATATTTTTTTTATCAGGGAAAAACATATATATTATATGAATCGGTATTAGAGGTACCACAATCAGACTAAAAAAAACTGTGATCAAACTCTAACTCTCCCCACAAATCATACTACTGAGATATGTCTTAACAACATATATTTTTTGTTTGGAGGTAATTCTAATTCTGCTCAAGTTAAATATAATTATTATGGATGCAAAGCTTTTCCTATATTTAATTTACATAATTGTATATTTAGGGCTTGAAAAAGAAACATCTGATTATATTAAAATAATTTCACGTTAATTAATTTACTTGATATTTTATTTAATATTTATATGAACAAATAATTTAAAGTTATCCTAATTAATTAAATGAAATAATTGAAGACTAAATGAAAAATCATTACTTTTATATATATATATATATATATATATATATATATATATATATATATAAAAGTAATGATTATGTGTAATAACTTAAAAGATAGTGGTAATAGTAAAAGTTTCTAAATGAAGGGAGTATATTTGTGGCAGAAAGCTCCACTTTTTTTGTCGTAAAGAATTCACAAGATAATAATACCTTTCTGTCAAGGGCTTGTGCTGTTTTGGAAGAGAGAAATGATTGCTTGTCACTAATGAAAGTGGTCTAAATCAAAAGGCATAGTTAATGCGTAAAAGTCACATGCTTCGTCCTCCATTTACTTGCCATGTGTTTTTCCTTTTAAGCCTAAACTACTTCGGCGTTCAATCATGTGTCCATTTTTTAGGGCCATGGTTTAAAGTAGATAGAGCTCGCTGAATTTTTCAATCATCCATTCTTAACCTCAAATCAGAGCGAAAGTTAGGCTCTCACCATTTTTATATAAAATATCCCACGCACTAGGTTGGTAGTTTTTGTCCTTCTTCTAAGCTCTTGATATTGGGTATGTTGGAGATCACCATATAGCTTAGTGCGAGAAGTATAATGAAGAGAACAACTGGACAAAAAGGGTCACTCATTTTATCTCCTTTTAAGCCATTAGAATTGGCATAACAGTATAGTATAGTGAGAAGTTTGAGTAACTTGCACTAGCTATATAGGCTTTAAGTTCTACTTTCTCACCGATAATGTAAAAATAATAATAATAAAAAAGAATTGGTTTAACAGTGATGACTTTGAGTGGTTTACATGGAATCGTTTCAAATCTTATTGCCATTATATGTTAAGTTTATATCACTCTTTATGTCCCCCTTATCTCTCTCTCTCTCCCTCTCTCTCACTCTTTTATCAGCTGCAACTAAAACTTAAATCCCTAAAGTCTCCAGCTCTGTTTCATAGTTTGTACCAAGTGATTTGGCATGGCAAAAAGGACGTCCAAATATGATTGAAATTATAGGCATTTGGGGTTATAATTTTATAAAATTAGAGAATGAAACTGAAAAATAAAAATTAGAGTAATTGAGATTTATAATTTTTAAGATCAGAACCCATTGGGATTTAATTTACTCCACATATGACTCTATTTTGTTACAGAAAAATATTTAACATACATTTACTGTTTCTTCTATTTTTTTTAGATCAGCAAAAAATGTATTATAGGCACAAAGTATTCCATCGTTATGTACACAACTTTGGAATTTTAATAAACCAAATAAAATATTAAATAAACACCAAACACATTACATCATATTATTGATAAAAGAAATTAAGACATACTTATTCGACAAGTTGTTTTAATTAGTTTATAATTTTTTATATTAATTGAAACATTTGTTTGAGAATTCGGTAAATAAGTTTTTTTAATAGTTTTTAGTTTTTTTTTAAACACTAGTGTTTAATTTTTTATATTTTATTTTTTTTTATTTTTAAAATATTTATTCAATTTTCTTATTATCCTTTTTAAATATATTCATTTATTTCATTTTGCATTTTGAGTTACTTCAACTCCTGCTAATTTTATTAAACATATGCAATTTAATAAAAGCCTAAAATGTTCATCTACCCACTATTAGTTTTCAACTAATGTTACTAAGAGTTTGTTTGAATAAAAGACTATAAATATTTTTGAGAATTTTTTTATTGAAATTTTTTTTATCTTTTCATTGGAAAAACTCTTAAAAGAAAAACATGTAACTTATATTCAAATAGGTCCTAAATATAACATTTGTGTTTAGTTTTTTTTATTTGAAATACATAATAAAGCTTATACTATGTTTACTTTATGATAACATATTATCAAATACCACAAAAAAATATACTATGTACAACATGCAACCAAAGTGGCATATTTCACAAAGTCAAATAATAATAATAATAAATCCAAGACCAATTAATTAAGGAAAATGGCGTTGTTGGAGAACAATAGAGGTTGAATGGAGCGAAGAGGGCGCTAGAAAGAGGGGGTATATGCTTGTGGAATATTTGGGGCAACTTTGGTTTTTCCCTTTGCATATATTCTGTTATATTCTCATGTGTTGCCTATAAATCATTGGCCCCTCCATTCACATCTTTTGCGTACAGCCAATTCTTCTCTTTTGCTTTTTCTCTCCGAATTCTTCTCAACTTCTCTCAGGTCAGCTTCATAAGCATTGTCCCTTTCCCGATATATATTCTCTGTCTTTTTTACATTAAATCGTTCTAATGTCGCATCCCATGCATGCATTATGTGACTACAACTTGATTATTTTATACGTCCACTCTATATGTTTCTTTTTTCCATTTCAATACAAAAACATTCCGTGAATAAACTTGTGTTTTCTTCTGCTATTATATATCCTAATTTATATTTGTGTATGCCATTTATTAGCTAAAGCATTGTGGGTACCCTTTGTTTTACGGGGAAAAAATATATGAATCTTGTCTTTCATTAATTATCTGGATAGATGTAACATATATACATGACTTAGCTTGACAAAATTTGAATATATGTAAATATTAGGAAGGATATGATCGAATTATTGTCTGAGCCTGAAAAATGAAAGCATGTATGTATATATGTATATATATATATATATATATATATATATATATATTACAGTAAACTTTTGTGCATGTATGTCATATGTGTTTTGCTTCTTTGGGGTTCAGGTTATGATATTTTTTTATATTTTCTCGTGGCCAACCGCACTAATGAGATTATAATTTTTCTTCTGGTCTGTGTGTGGGAGCTAGTAATTCATATTATATGAATTCAGCTGTTTGTGCGCCTGTTTCCTGAACTTCTTTATAGGAAGACATATTTGTTCCATTAAAACTTCGGAATGGAGTTTGAATAATCTTACATAATGGAATAAGATTTTATTGTTGAGTTTGGAATACGTACGTCATTTTGTCAAACATACCCCATACCCGCTACATATCGAGTAACAATACATTTTTGGTATGCTTAGTACATAATAAAATGATTTATTTTAAAAAATTATAGGCGCTTGATCGGGTACAACTGTAATGAGATTAGCTAGGAGCAGCTTGAGATATAGTTGATATGCCTTAAGTACTAGTCAGATCTTTTGTCAAATGAAAAATGAAAATTTTCAAGTACATTTGGAGATTTCTTTACTTTTTTATATAAAAAAAATTACTATTTACTTTTTATTTAATCAAGCTCATTCATCCTCAATCAGTATTATCAAATCTGACTCAGTCGAGGTAGTGAGTCATTGGGTCAGTGATTTAATCGATGGGTCGATAATTGGTTTGATTTGACCTGATCTATATTAAAAAATTCAAAATTATATTATATATACGTATATAACTAACATTATTTAATTAAAAAAAAATGGAAACTGCAAAAAGTAATAAAAGAGGTACAGAAAGCAACAATCTAGATCTAACCAGGCCCAAATAAAAAAAAAACCCTAATGTCCAAGTACATATATTCTTGTTTTCCTTCATGTGATTCTCTTCCTTCCTGCTATGGCTGACTTTCTCTTCCTGTTGCAGTTGGCTGCTTCTCTTCCTTCCTGTTGTTCCATGTTCTTCGAATAAGAATATATATTAGATGATAAATTATTGTTTTTCATGTTCTTCGTTCCATAGCACGTTCATGTTGTATTATGTATTTTCATTTGATTCAGAGTTCAAACCTTGGGCTTTTCTTTACCAGATATAAGGATATATATATATATATATATATATATATATATATATATATATATATATATATATATATATATATATATATATCAGTACATTCTCTTGAGTAAATGAGAATTACAGTTACGGATAAGAATTTTTATTATATTTACTATGATTCCAATTCAAATACATTCTCCTGGTGATCTGTTAGATCGTGAAGGATGTCTTTACACTCTCAAACGAAGCCCTTTTTATGTCAAAACCCGGTCTGGGTTCTAAAAAATCGGTCAAGTTTCACCGGGCAAAATCGGGTCAAATGCATGGCCAGTCCAATTTACAACCCGACCCGAGTATGGCACCGGTTCCCTGTTCGACCGAACCGATTTTCACAACAATGTCCTCATCAATGAAATTAAATAATGAAAATAAAAAGGTGAGTTTATCAATTTCTTTTGTTAAAAATATTTTCACAATAATTTATAAATATTTTATTGGGTAATTCATGATGCTATAGTAGCTGGATTTTTTTGCTTGTATTTATGTCTTAATATGTCTTATTGTTAAAATACAAGTGTGAGGTAAAGGTTCAAATTTGGTAGAAATAGAGAGATTAAGCACCATATAAGTGAACTTGACAGCATACTTTAATCCAAAAAAAGTTTAGATTTATAGGTTTTATCCTCACTTATATGGTTGCTGATAGGTGAGTCCATGCATGGAAATCAAGCAACCGGTCCCACAGGTGTTGTGGTGGTGCAAGGTATTAGACAGCGGAACAGGTGGTGCAAGATACTAGAATATGTTGGCGACAATGGTTAGGCAAGCCAAGGACAATCACGCTTAAACTCTAAGGACCATCATTGAATACTCATGAATTAAAAATGACTTTCACTCTAAGGGGAGATTAGCATATAAGTGACAATAAGACTCGTAAACTTGAGTCTTAAGATTTTTGGTTAAAGTGTAGTGTCAAATTCAATTATATGATTGCTCATGACCCATTAGTGTAAATTTATCCGGTGTTTATCTCTCTTATTGTTCAACACTTACCTTTCTAATGTTCTGTAACCACAATCTGCAATAGTAGTTCTATCTTTGTTCAGTTCATAATTTGATTATCTCATTGCTTGATTGAGTTATTTTGGATGGTTCTAGTACTGGCATAATACAATCGTTATTGATTTGTTAGGTTCAACAATGTTCATAGCCATCACATGTTAATCACTAATTAAAAATTACCCTTCAATTTCATAATGGTGCTGTGTTTTCCCACTTGATGCTAGGCAAGTTTAACATAACATTTTGCAATTTGTTCCACTTTTGCAGAGAGAAGTGAACCAATTTGGAGAGAGAAGAAAAGTTGGGTAGTGATGGGGAAGGAGCAAGTTCAGGTGCTAAATGCCCTGGACGTGGCAAAAACACAATGGTATCATTTCACGGCAATCATCATTGCTGGAATGGGCTTCTTCACTGATGCCTATGATCTCTTCTGTATATCGCTTGTCACAAAGCTACTTGGCCGCATTTACTACCACGTTGATGGGGCTGCAAAGCCTGGTTCATTGCCTCCCAATGTGTCAGCTGCAGTTAATGGCGTAGCTTTTGTTGGAACACTTTCTGGGCAACTCTTCTTTGGCTGGCTCGGCGACAAAATGGGCCGAAAAAAGGTCTATGGCATGACCCTCGCGCTTATGGTCATAGCTTCCATTGCTTCGGGTCTTTCCTTCGGGCGCGATGCAAAGACTGTGATGACAACTCTTTGCTTCTTCCGCTTCTGGCTTGGTTTTGGCATTGGTGGAGATTACCCTCTTTCAGCTACCATAATGTCTGAGTATTCTAATAAGAAGACTCGCGGTGCCTTTATAGCTGCAGTGTTTGCTATGCAAGGATTTGGAATTTTGGCAGGAGGCGTGTTTGCTATTATCATTGCATCTGTGTTCAAGGCCAAGTTTGATGCTCCATCGTACGAGGTTGATCCGTTGGGTTCAACTGTTCCACAAGCAGACTATGTCTGGAGGATAATTCTCATGTTTGGAGCACTTCCTGCTGCAATGACTTACTACTCGCGATCGAAGATGCCAGAAACCGCGCGTTACACTGCCTTGGTTGCCAAGAATATGGAGAAGGCTGTAGCAGATATGTCTAAAGTTATGAACATGGAGATTCAAGCTGAGCCAAAGAAGGAGGAGGAGGCACAAGCTAAATCATATGGATTGTTCTCCAAGGAGTTCATGAGTCGTCATGGACTGCATCTGCTTGGAACAGCAAGTACATGGTTTTTGCTTGACATTGCATTCTACAGCCAAAATCTGTTCCAAAAGGATATCTTCAGTGCAATTGGTTGGATTCCTCCAGCAAAAACCATGAATGCTCTTGAGGAAGTTTTCTTTATTGCAAGGGCTCAAACTCTTATTGCTCTATGCAGTACAGTTCCTGGATACTGGTTCACTGTGGCCTTCATTGATAGGATAGGAAGATTCGCCATCCAATTGATGGGATTCTTCTTTATGACTATCTTCATGTTTGCTCTTGCCATTCCCTATGACCACTGGACTCTTAGGGAGAACAGAATTGGATTTGTGGTCATTTACTCTCTTACATTCTTCTTTGCAAACTTTGGGCCTAATGCAACCACATTTGTTGTGCCGGCGGAGATTTTCCCAGCTAGGTTTAGATCCACTTGCCATGGAATATCTTCGGCATCCGGGAAGCTCGGGGCTATGGTTGGTGCATTCGGGTTTTTGTATTTGGCGCAAAACCAGGACCCCAGCAAAGCAGATGCAGGGTACCCTGCAGGTATTGGTGTGAGGAATTCACTGCTTGTGCTAGGTGTGGTTAACATTTTAGGCTTCATGTTCACTTTCTTGGTGCCTGAGGCAAAGGGTAGATCCTTGGAGGAGATTTCGGGCGAGCATGGAGAGGAATCTGAAACCAAGGTGTAAAAATAATGGCAACACCACAGCAGTTAAATGCTTACATGCAGCAATGGAATAATGCCAATGTCTTTGTTTAGGTTATGAGTGTTATTATGTTACTAAAATAAAGTTGTGCCTGCAATTCGGCTAGGGAAATTGTTACCAAACCTTTTCCCTTCCTGTTTGCTCTTTCTGTTTGGTTGGTTGGTTCTTCTTTATCTTGTAATAATAGTTTGTATCAAAAAATAATGTTGTAATAATAGCGAGCCAGGGTGTTGTTTGTTCTATCAATATTGGGAAAATAGATATTGGAATGTGTAGTTCTTCCAATAAGCTTCATGCCGGTTTATATCATTAGATTGTTGTCTACATGATATTGTCTATCAATATTGGCAACCAATGTTTCTATCAGTTGTTTTGTTTACATGATATTGTCTATCATTAAATAGTATGTATCACTTTTGTTTTTATACCTACACTAACTCCCATGTTTGAAAATATTACACTACAGTTTCTTATATGTTACATTAACACTCCTTTAATATTAAAAAACATTACACCGGCACCTTTTATATATTAAATTAATACTTCTTACCAGAAAGACTATTGAAATGGTTAAGAAAACATAAAGATATTTATGTAATTTCACGAAATCTCTTATTAATAAAATGTATTCCTTATTTTATTTGTCTTTTAATAAGTACTGGTTATTGATAGAGTTGCCCCAGCGACAATTTTCTCTCATTGAAGAAATCAAAAGAAAGAAGCTCGACGCAAGTCACAACTAATACTTTTGGAGCCTCCTATAAGTACTAGAGATATCAAGCAAAACCAAGAAAATTTGCTAAAGTTTAACATTCATTTATTTGCGTGTGTGTATCGTGAGCCTAGTTTGATCAGAATACACACCCAAAGATATCAAGCACATGCCAAGTGATAACAACCTATGCATTTTATAAAAATCTGAGTGTGTCTCCTGAACCTAATTTGTACATCTATATGATAAAATAATAGACATGAGTGAATTTGTTTAAACTTAAAAAAAAGTATTTTTTTATATAAGTGCTTTTATAAGAAGTAGATAAGATTTGTTTATTAAAATAAACTAAATTTTTTTTTTTAAGAAGAAACGGTTTAGACAAATATACTAAAAAATAGAAAGTTGTTTATTTTATTTATACACTAATTTTAACAAATAAGTTTAAACTAATTAAATTAACCCTTAATCTTATCCAAATTTCTTAGTAATTTTGGTTGAAGTGTGAAAAGACTTTGTTGCAACCATAAGTGATGTTTGCTTGGAGAGACAAGTGAAATATTACTTGGGTTTAAGTTTGAAGATGTTAGCTGAAAATAATATTTGAAACTTTGCAAAAATTAATTATAATCTAGAAGTGAAACAAACTCATATAAAATATCTTATGTAATATTCTTATATTCTTTTTATCTTATATATGTAATTAAGGTATATGTTTTCTCTTCAATATAAAATACCTTAATTACATATATAAGATAAAATGAATATAAGAATATTACATACAGTATTTCATATTAGTTTGTTTCACTTCGAAACTGTATTTAATTTTTGCAAAGTTACATATATATTAATCAAGGTAAACATCTAGCAATAGTTATTGACATCCAAATAGCATGAAGTAATATTTATTACTTGCAATAACCAAATAAAGAATGATGTAATATTTTCTTTCATCATTTACCACTCTAAATTAACTCTAAAGTATGACATTTATGTCAAACTCAAATAAGTTAATAATGTATTCAGTAATTAACTTAAGAAAACTCATTTCTTCATCCATTTAATTGTCCTGACCAAAATCTTAATTTTATTATAGAGCTCAAAACTCATTATTGAGAGTTGATGAATTTCCTTTCGATTAGTTATTAATTCTACAAGTATTTAGTTATATTCAATATTTATTCAACTAGTATTCTAAAGCATTAGGTGTGCAGAATCAAAATATAACTAATGACATGTCAATTACTATGACAATCTCATATCAAAGAAAATTTTACATTTTTTATTGAGAATGTCCTATTGATAATTTAAGGTAATATTATTTATCATGAAATCTCAATTAAGTCAGTTTAATGATGAAATTCTTATTCTTATGTACATTATTTTATATATATATATATATATATATATATATATATATATATATATAAATTAATAAATAAAATCTATTAATATTCTTCCAATGAATACTAATATATATGTGTGTGTGGAATACTAATATGTGTGTGTTTGTGTTTTTGCATGCCATAATTGAAGTTTGCAAGCTGATTAAAGATCGAAAGAGACATTTATGATTATTTGAGTACAATTAATTACAAGTTACTTCTCAAATTGTGTGATTGGAATAGCAGCATGATCTTTTAGGATCGATTCTCATTGTTACTATTGTATATCAGAAAAAATTATATACAAGTTAATTAGATGATTTAATGGAAGAAAATATTAGTAATTTACTCTTTAATGATTTTAGATGAGTAGACGCTTTAAATACAATTTTTTATTATTTATTAAAAATTATAAAATTATGGATCTTACACTTTATTTAATGAATTTTATTTATGATTTTATAAATTTTTAATAAATTTTAACGATTATAATTTTATAATTTTTAATAAATTTTAACCTATAACAAAATGCATGTTAAAGATTATATTACCAACGTTCTTTTTTATGAATCATCTCATTTTCAATTATTATTGGGACTTGAGTAATGTGGTCCAATTTTTATTATCATTATATTTTCTTTAAAAGTAGTCGGAGTTAAACGGATATCTTTTTAAAATTCTTAAAATATTATTGTTATGATGTTGATGTTTCAAATGAACTTTGAAGCTATAAAATAGTGGAGATAATAAAACTAGGAAGAAATAAAGTGATTTAGCATGAATTTGGATTTTAAAAAGTCACAAATATTCATAACAAAGTAAATGAAATGAAACGATTTATCCTGTAAATAAATATTAATTTATATATCTCAACTAGACAAGACGAATAAAGTTTTAAAAATGTTGAGATGTATGAATCAATTTTAACTTGTACAAAAAATTTATTTTATTTTTTGTTTCTATAAATATTTATTTTAAAAACTATCCAAACTAAACACTAAGAAGATTTAATTTGTGTCTGAGAAACTACAGCTAATTGATATATGAGAAGCAGTGTCCCTAACATTCATCTTGATACATTTGATCTCCACCTTGGCTACCGGTAGCATCGCAAATAGATATTATTGCAGGGACCACTATGGCAGCTACAATGGCTGCAACACCAAACAGCAATGCTACAGTGTTCAAATGACTGCTCTACTAACCCACTAGCGCACCAAAAACTCAAAAGACAGAAGAAAACATCAATCTATGAGCATAGGAACTCAAATTAGTTGAATTTATTTTCTTGTTCTGTACAGCATTGCTACAACACTATCAAATCATGCTAGAAACGACAAGTTTAATACAACACTCATCAACTAACCAACAAAAACTTGTGCAAACTAACATTTACTGCATATACAACAGGTCATCCGTGCCTTATAAAACGTGAGTATGTGGGCTTTGTTCACCCAAAATGAGCAACTATGGGGACTAGAATAATAATATATACATTCAATGAGGAACCGCAAAGCACCAAGTGCCTATGCATTCGGTACCGAAGTGGATTTTTCCATGCTCTCCCTTCGCACAATGTATAACAGAAAGTTGGAGCGGCATTTTCAATCACAAGGTCAGGTCAGGATCATCTTCATAATCAAAATCTTGTTCACTTGAAGCCCTTGCTCTCTTTGCATCTCTTGCCCCACCTCTACCTTTCTTTGGTTTACCCCTATGATATACATGCAGATATTTTAGCTCATACGGGCATGCATTCTTTACATAAGTGCGAAGATTTATGGAACAGTTTCTGTAAACTAAGCTATTATTTAATTAGTTAATTCAAATATAATAGTGCAAAGATAAAATAGTTGAGTGCTTACTGTCCATTAGCATAAATTCCTCCACCTTTTGAACGACCAGGACCATAATCTGGTCTACCATCTGAGACAAAATACAATGAATGAACAACAAAATTCATGCCAATAAAGTAATAGAAACACTTGACTATATGAACTCACCATCTCGTCCAGCTGCAAGCTCTTCTGCCTGTAGTAAACAGGTGAAGAAAATCGATGATAGTGTTACAAGTCAGAAATAACCATTTGTTGAAAAATGCTGACACTAAATAAATAGACCTTGAATAATTAGAATTGGAAAAAAAACAAACATAAAAGGATGATTTATTTTAAGGATAGGTGTCAATAGAATGGAAAGATTGAGCCTGGAAAAGGATCCAGCCTTGGAGAGCTTAGAAATCTATTTCACCAACTTGAAACTTCGGTGTATCCTATCCGCCACAAAAGATGTTATTATTTCTTAGTCAAGGTTTACATTTTGATACTCAAGTTTGAAGATTTCAAATATATACTGCTCTAATTTGGTAACATGCGTAACACCTGTCAAAATTGAAATCAAATGACAGGACCTGACCTAAGAACATGTAAAACATTTAACTTCTCTTCTTTCAATGGAAATAGACTTCCTCAACCATATATGACAAAAATTTCAAGTACTAGTTGTAATAAAACAAAAAATACAGTACAATCATATATCTAACAGTCTAGCATGAATTGCCAAGTTCAATTATTGTTTCATATATTTCTGCAAAAGAATGCCTCTGCATTATTTTCTGCTCCAAATTGATCAAAACGGTACCATCAGTTCAGGTATTCTTTGCCAAACTTCTTCTGCTATTACTTTTGAGTTTTGACTGGATTAATCGAGATAGCATAGAATTATGGATGCACACTAGCCCAAAAATGTCAGAAGCTAACGCATCCAACATGTCCTAATCACTCTTATCTTCCCAGGAGATTAACATGCTGATGCTCTCATTATCAAAAAGTATTATGACCATTTTTTCTAACAAGGGTGTAAAACTGAACAAGAGATGAACTGCAAAATGTTCTCTTTTTCCTATCCTGACAGAGAAAAAGTATTTAGTGTTCACTAGTGCACATTCTTTTTTCTATTGCTGGTTGGAAGCATATCACTGAATATCAGATATATATTACATACCGCTGGCGAGGTCACTGAAGATAATGAGAAGAGCCTATCTTCAGGTTGAAACTTTCTAGACCTCTTCAGGCTGCCATGAAGAAATTTGATTCACCAATGTCATGCAAACATCAACATGGAGCCAAACTATGATAAAAAATTATATCACACTTAAAACAATTGAACACATGCATGCACAAAAATTAAGTCATCTCTGAGACCCTGATACATAAAAACACAGAAACACAAAAATTGATCATAAGAAAATAATCATGAATAACAAAACTGCACTTCATAAACTGTCCTTGCTTCTCAACATTTCACACAATTCTATTTCATTATCTAAAATCTTGGTAAGATTCAATTATCAATGCATCTAGGCAAGTCCCAGAAATGTATCACTTTATATGGAATATCAGGGATCAATACAAGTAACAAAAGTACCAGACTCATGAGATAGCTTTTCCAAACCATCAATGAATCAAGATTTCAGAACACCCAAATTGAGGCCCAATACATATGGTCTGTGATCAAGTATATCACATACTTGGAACTTGAAAGTTCATCCTTAAACTTCCTATTTTCCTTAGGATCATGGTTATCAAACTCGAGTTAACTCCCTAACTCTTACCAGTTTATGAGTCCAATTACCCTTTGCGAGTTGACTCATGTGCAAACTCTCTTTTTAGTAGACTCTAGGTAGACTCTATGCAAACTCGGTAGACTCTTGAGTTTACCGCCAACTCAACGAGTCAGCAAGTTAAAAAAATTAAACCAAAACACAAGTCATTTTGGGTTGTTTTCTTTGCGTTTAGGGTTCAACATACCTCTGTTTGGTGTGTTGTTGTTGAATCGAAGAACCCTCACCTCTAGCAACATCAAATTTTCCAACAACATCAAACCCTCAATGGTAATACTCTACGACTACTATGACATCTGCTAGTTATTTTCTAGTAGTGATGCATTACTAGAATTGGTTATTTAAGTATTGTGGAATTTATGGTTTACTATTTTGTTTTATTATGTTGTTGAAATGTTTACTTGGGATGTTATTGATAGGTATTTTGTTATTATTATTATATGAAGTAGACTCTTACGAGTTTACGAGTCGAGTCTATTGAATTCCCACGAGTCTACATAGACTCTTGAGTTTGATAATCTTGTTAAGATTATAAGAATCACAGATTCTGAAAGAAAATATGGGTGCTATTTCTTTTCAGCAGAAATGAAATGAACTCCAGAAACTACATGTACAGAAAGAAAAGGTTGTTTGACAACAAGAAGTCAAAGTATGGAATAAACTATTAGTGTCTAGAGAAAAAATAAAGAAAGAAAACCAGAGAGAAAAAATCCATACAGTGCAGTGTTCTTCGATGAAGATAGGAATCCTTCAAATCCTTTTAATACATTTCCACACTGTCCAGGATCCTGTAAGTAACTTGTCTCCATATCATAAACCTGTGTTAAGGGGAAAATATCAGCTACTGCTCGCTATGAATCACATGGAATGTTTGTTTTACGAGCTTAATTTCACTTTTTATGTGAACTTGATCAACTCAACCATGGGAATGGGGTTTGAGCATCATAGACATTGCACAAGAAGTGCATCACTACATGCCCAATTAAGCAAGAGACCTCAGTAACATTATAATTTAAAATCACGTGAAGTGCCCAATTTTAGATTAAATTACATTTTGCCCGATTATCCTATTGCACACGGAATTGGTTCAACCAACCAAACAATAAGCACACTTTTTTAATAATTTAAATTTTTTTAAAAATCACAATTTTTTTTATAGGAACCAAAAAAAAAAATCATTGTAACTGTGCATACATAGTGAGAGAAAGTTTTTGCCCCTTTCGAAGGGAACCCAGATGCGAACGTTGAAAATCTTACCTGCTTTTCAATGCTGCGAAGCTCTTCGTGAAGTTTGGCTCTCCTACTAAGCAGAGAAGCTAACATTGCGGACGGGTTCACCGTACCCTTTTGCCCTAAAACAGAACATTGTGTTATAAGTTTAATAACCCGGAAAAAATTCAATTCAATCAGAGGGTAACGGGAATAGAGGGTTACTACCTTCCGGTTCCATGTTCGAGAGAGCGAATAGCTTGAGTAATATGAAAAACGAAGAAGAAAATGAAACCCTAATTCCCCAATTGATGCCTTCTAGTTCTAGCGTTCGATCCCCAAAGTCTATTTTCGTCTGCGCTCGATTACTTCGAATTGCAGAGGATTAACCAATCATATTACACCAAGTCAGCAACTGCTTTGAGAGTTAAATGTCGAGTGGATCTAAATTGAGAAAGACGCGGCGATTAGATCACCAATGGATTCAAGTTGGGCACTCCCACAAACGGTGGAGATTTGTCGCTCGATTGCTAGTTAACTAGTATGTATGTGTGTTAAAGTTTTCTTATACTGTATTCATATTTATTTATTTATTATTATAGGAGTAATTATTATTAAATATTATATTATTTTAAATATTTAAAGAAAATAATTAAGTATTTTAAATTTTTAATATAATAAATATTTTTTTATTTAATATTTTTATTGAACTTAAGAGTCTGATTATTTATATTTTGTAAAAAGTTATTTAAAATATGAAAAAAAATTGTATATATATATATATATATTAAAATATTATTTTATTGTAAGAATTTAACTACAATATATTTACAGTATAACTGTTATCCAATGATAAATTATTAAAATTATTGATTTTTATAATAAAAAATCTTTTAATAATCATATCATATATAAGATAATTTTTAATTAGTTAACAATGTAAAAATATTTATATTACAAAATATAAACAATAAAATATTTATTTGAAATTTATAAGTAGCCATACGAAAATTCTTATAAATTATATCATAAAAATATTTTTTCATAGACCCTTCAAATTTTCTAATAATGCATTTTAATTGAAGAGAGAATTTGAATTGATGAAGATAAAAGAAAATAAATACGTCAAAGATTATTCTAACGAATTAATGGATGTTGTGATTTAAATGTGATTTCTTGATGAGACATCATTTACAAATTAGAAAATTATAGTAAAAATCATAATTTCGGTTCACAACAAATTTGAAGCCAAGATATCTACAATTGAAAAGTGGTGTGACTTGTAAATTCTCACAATTACATAATTAACTAGCAAATTGGTTTATGCACAAGAGTAAAGAGTTTCAATGAGAAGTCATAAAAGCTATTGAAGGTCTTCTAATAACAACAATGCGGGAGAGTTGAAGATTCTTCAAGAAAAGGAATGTTTTTGCCTTGTTTTCATTGCCAAAGAACTAGCCATGTTGAAGAAAATTGTTGGTACAAGGATAAATCTCTATTTCACTAGAATATTTGCAATAAACATGATCACAATGAAAATTATTGCAGATTAAATAAAAATGAGTCTGAGCAACAACCAGAACAATAGGAAAAAAATTATTAGAAAAGATAACATTGACAATGAGTAGTTATTTATGTCATCACAAGATTTCAATTCACATGGATTGAATACTTGGCTCATTGATAGCAGCTGCACCAGTCACATAATCAAATGTATTTTAATTATTACCGCTATTGACCAATCAATTCAACCAGAAGTCAAGCTAGGTAATGATGATATTGTTCAAGCACATGGAAAAGAAAAAAAATTCTATTTAAACCAAGGAATGTATGATAGTTGTCAAAGATGTTCTTTACATGTATAATTGGATCAAAATTTGCTTAGTGTTGCACAAATGGTAAGACATGAATATGAAGTTTTTTTCAAAGAAAAATATTATTTTATCATTATTGATGAGCATGAAGTTGAGATGACAAAAATTAAAATCATTGATAATCATTTTTATTAGAAATTTGATTTAATTGAAGATCGTGATTTTAGTGCTAAAATTGATTAGGGTGATGTTTGGCATGAAAGATTTAATCACATCAATTTGAAGTCATTAAAGTTAAAGCAAGATGTATTTGAGATGAAAAATTCTAACATATGATGTTTGAAAAACAAAGAGTTAAATTAAATAGATTTGATACGTTTTGAAAATTAAGTTTATGAAACTAATACTTAAGATTTTTATGACAATCTCAAGGATGAGTGTTAGAAATATAAGATTTTGTCTTACTTAAATTTTGAATTTAGAATAAGTTTTAGATAGAGTTTTATTATCATTACATATTTTATCTTTAATCTTTTGTTTTAATTAGATAATTTAAATTTCAAATAAATTAGATAGAATATTAGATTATTTAGGAAGTTTACCGTGTTGTAAGTTTATATAGACATTTTCATCTTATATTCCCATGATTAATTTCCTTCACTTTTTTATTTCTCTAATTTCTTTGCAAGTTTCAATATTTTAATATTTTATTTTATAAAATATTTCTAGCAGTTACTTGATAAGATTAATAATGTGATATGACATGAAAAAATTGATAAAATTGATAATGTGATATGACATGAAAAAAGAAAGTAAAAAAAAGAGAAGTATTATGAAATGTTTATAAATACTAGATGTCAAAATTTCATCTCTTTAATAATATTTATTTATTTTTAAATATTTTTTTAGTTCTTACAATTTTTTTATCTTTATTTTTTATTTTTATAACATTTTAAATATCACTTTTTACTATAAAAGTATTAACTAAACTGGTTTAAAAATTAAAAATAAAATATATATAATTTATAAGAACTAAAAATTAAAAAATATTTTTGTAATGATGAAAAATAAAAATAAAACATTAAATTGTAAAGATTAAAAAAAAAATTAAGAAAACAACATCAACATCTATTTCTTCCTGCAACCACCAGATTTCCACGGCTAATCCTAATCTTGGGGCACTGGGTTGCATCTCTCGTCAACGCTGTTCCAGTTTCAAAGATTAAACAACAATCAGGTCCACAGCTCAAAGTCCTTACCTTTTCTGTCCAAATTCTGATTCTCTTCATGGATTTCCTGTTCCTGGTATCTACTTTTTAATTTTTGGTTCTTTTTCTTTTCCTGGTATCCTAATCTTTGGTTCTTTTTCTTTTTCTCTTTCCTTTTCTTTTCTTTTAATTTTGTTTTTGTCTTGCAAAACTAGGAAAAGCTGAAAATTTGGAAGAAAAAAGCAGAGCAAGAAGAAGAAGGTCCTCCTCTAGTGTGGTTCGAAACCTCTGCCACTGTTTCTCGCCGCTTCCAGTTTGAACCCCATGGCCAACTTTCTGTACTCTCCTACTACTCACCCTCTTTACAAAGTTGTAATTTTTAAATATAAAAAAAAGTTAGGAGTTAAAATATTGTTACTTGCTCTAAGGAAATGTTTTTTGTTTTTTTCCAATGGTAATTACAAAAACATTATCTTATTTCACTTTGTTTCATTTTTTTCCAAATATTGGTACAATGGTGAAAACAACTTGTGAATTTATTTAAAGTGTCTTTTGGTCTATCTGTAGGTAACGCTTGTTGGTGATTCTAGACCATTATACCACAGGATTGTTGACTCTTTCTTGAATAAGTTTTTCCCTTCAGGATATCCATACAGGTTGTTTGGTCTTTTCGTGAGTATGTTGTATGCAATGGTTATTTGTTTGACTAGCTATTTCGTTTTTTTGGTGTTCGCCTTGCAGTGTAAATGAAGGTTACCTCAGATACACGCAGTTTCGAGCACTGCAACACACTGCCAGTGCCGCGCTATCAGTGTTATCAACTCAGGTCTTCTTCTAATAACTTGACAACCTCAGCAAATCATGTAACTGCTTTCCTAACGACTGATGCTAAATTCTTGTAGAAGCTAGGTGCATTTTGGTTTGGATTATCTTTTGGGGAAAGTTGCTTTTTTTTTCTTGTAAGCTAATTCGAACACAGTAGATGTTGGCTTGTGCTAGCAGATATAACTAAAATTGATTTATAATTTTATTATGATGTATAATCAAGAGAAATGAATAATTAAGAGGGATCTAATTTGACTGCTATATTGCCTCTTTGCCAAACTGGAAGGTTAAAGTTAAGAGCAAAAGAGCATTGATTAGTTTGAGTTGGTGTGAGAGTTTGTGATTGAGAGCTACTCATGTTGAGAGAAAATGCTAGTGAAGGAAATTGGAAAACTAAAGGAATAGTTAGTGCAATGTATCACAAAGAGTTACTCATTTTTATTTAAAGAAAGCTAGAAAGACTTTAAAGGAAAAGATGAGTGGATGAATTTTGCTGGAAAGAGGATTGCTGGCATGACTTGAATGGAGTTGAAGATGAGGTGGCATGAGGGTACAAGTAATGAAGAGCTCGTGTAGCAGTCTTAAGGATCTAGCAATCCTGATTTGGCAATGGTACAATCTGTGAGCCTATTTTTAATATTTTGTAATGCCTGTATATGTAGAACATTCCTTTTAATAACTGTAATTATTTACAGAAGGATCTCCACAAAACAATTGAGTTTGAAGTGGGTGTCTATTAGCAGACCTCCAACAAGAGAAGTCTAAATTTTGAAGAATAAAGAGTGTAACCATTTAGTCTGCTATTACACAGTTTGTTATAAGGTGGCAGGAGGAGATTGGGGGGATTTTTTGCATAAAGAGAAAGGGGAGAGGCAAGGTGTCACAAATTCCTTCAGAGAGTTATACTTTTGTATTGCACAGTGTTCTTAGTCTCTGCTGTCTTCTCTATAGCACTCTGATACCAATTCCGAGATAAATTATCTAGCAATAGGGATTACATGTTTGCCTCATTTTCTTGTCCAGTTCTGTTAGTATCCTTGTTCTGTATGCTCATTCTTCTGCAGTCACTGCTATTTGCTGCAGGCTTGCGGCCCACTCCTGCACAAGCGACTGCTGTTAGTTGGGTAATTGGATACTACTTTGCAAATGACAATTTCTCAGACCAGTTATGCTGGCTTGCATTTAATGTATAATTTGTTTCTCTTACTGATGTGCAGGTTTTAAAGGACGGTATGCAACATTTAGGGAATATAATATGTAGCAAGTTGGGTGCAAGAATGGATTCTGAGCCTAAACGTTGGAGAATCTTAGGTTTTCATTTAAGTTGGAACTTTTCACTTTTTTTTGGTATCTCTTATTTGCCACGTTCTATGGTGTATGACTGTGATAAGCCTTCCATCTTGCAGCTGATGTGCTCTATGATTTAGGCACTGGTTTGGAAGTACTTTCTCCCTTATGTCCACAGCTTTTTCTTGAAATGGCAGGCCTAGGGAATTTGGCCAAGGTACTCACTTTTATTGAGTTTTTAAAATTAATTTACATGTTGGCATTTGTTGTTATACAAAGTGGATACAATACTAGTTGTTCATTTTTATTCATGCCTATGCAGTGTATGTCATGATACAGAACATTTCTTGTTCCAGTGAAAGTAACTGTTCGTTAAACCATTTTATTTTTGGGTATAAACTTACCTTTTCATTCATTTTGGAATCAACAGGGGATGTCAATTGTTGCATCACGAGCTACAAGATTACCTATATATTCTTCATTTGCTAAAGAAGGAAATCTAAGTGACCTATTTGCTAGAGGGGAGGCTATTTCAACTCTCTTTAATGTTGTTGGAATTGGAATTGGAATTCAATTAGCATCTACTGTATGTGCATCAATGCAGGGAAAGGTATACCCATACAAAATTTTAGCGGAGCAACATATCCTGTAAAAAATTATGTGATTTCTGTTAGGTTTTGTGATAACCATTTTGGTTATTTGCAATTAGAAGCATTATTAAAAAGTATGACAGCAAAGAACTTTATTATTTTATCTTCTTGAGATAGAAATAATCTGGCCATGTACTGAAATAATAAATATGCATTTATTTATGAATCCAAACTGACAGATTATGAAACATTTCTTTTTAGTTGGTTGTGGGGCCTCTACTGTCAATTATACACATATACAGCGTTTCTGAAGAAATGAGAGCAACTCCTGTCAATACCTTGAATCCACAAAGAACTGCAATGATTGTGGCTGATTTTCTCAAGGTGTGGTTTGATTTTTTTTGTAAATGAATTCTCTCTTGGTTTCTTTATTTGTAAAACTGAAATGCTGTTGGACTGTTAATTGAGTTCAAGTCAGGCTGGAAGTGTATCAAGCCCAGCTGATCTAAGATATCGAGAAGATTTGCTATTTCCTCGGAGACTCATAGAAGATGCTGGAAATGTGAGAGTTGGTAGGGCTTTGCACAAGGTTATTAAGCCTTCAAGGCTTTTTCAATCAATACAAGTATTCCCTGGGGAGAAGTTTATTTTAAATGGTGATAATAGGTGCATCGACATGGTATTGGAGCAGGATGCTATCGGCGAAGATGCATTGAGAGGGTGGCTAGTTGCTTCATATGCTGTACAAATTGACAAGTCCTCTCATGAGCTCAGTACCAGTACCCTGCTACAGGCCTATGAGAAAATGAATGAGGTCTTCCCTGCCTTTATAAAAGAATTGCAGTGCAAAGGGTGGCATACAGATCGGTTTCTTGATGGAAGTGGTTGCCGCTTTGCATTGTAGTATACAAATTAATCCTATATTGGCTTTAGTAGGTTTTTTACCTATTGTGAGAGATTGGATGCATTACATGTGATGGTTCAGGTTACTTCTTCTGGTTAATCTTAATATAGCAATTTGTATCTAACTATGCTGCTGCAGGATGATCAACGGTCCATATCCTGAAATGTAGGATGCATACAGTAGCAATGCCTTTGTTTTCTTCTCTTGGCTTGATTTCATCTCATTAATTCTATTTTATTGAATAAATCATCTTTGACTTAATGATAGTGAAATAGAGGTTTTTCCATAAATTGATATAACACATCAGAATGTATCTTTTTTATGATAGACATAATTTGATAAATGATATACCCTTGAAAGTTGAAATAGCTTGTGGGATGTCTTTGATTTATGAGAACATAGGAATGTAAAGAGACAAAGTGGAGAATCAATTAAAAGATATAAAAGGAGTCGATAAAACATCTGAGTATGATTTTGATATGGATTTGTGTCTCTTATTCTGATTTTGGACCTGGGTTTATTTTTTAACAGAGCTTGCATTGATTGATAGAGGAAAGGAGAAAATTGTAGAAAGCCAAAGCAATTTATGGGGATTTTTAAACGTTTGTTTAATTCATTTTAACAAAACAATTTATAACTGTTTTTAATTGTAAGAAAATTAAACGTCACTAAACATAATAAAATCAGGGTCATGTCATCGTTTAATGGTACTTTTTTATGGCAAGGGCTAAAAGCATTAACGGAATAAAAGTTTAGCGACTAAGACAAGTTAAAATTTTGTTCAGGAACTAAAAGTGAATCTCAAAAAGTTCAAGGACCAAATACATAATTAGTCCATTTGAAAATTTTAAGAATAGGCTTAAGTAATCTTTTTTGGTCCGGTGAAATAGCATGTTTCAATTTTAGTCATATAAATATTTTTGTTTTGATTTTAGTTATTTAAAGTTTTTTGTTTTGTTATAATTTCTATTGTCAAGTAACAATAATTAAATATTAAATAATGATGTACAATGACATTAATAACTTATTGACTTGTCACGTCGTCAAAAAAATTGGTAGGATAAATATATAATTTTTTGTTTTGGTAAACAATGTTTTAAAATTCTGATATGTTCAAAATAATTATGATGATAGATTAGTTGGTGAAAGGTTTAAAACACAATTTACAAAATAAAAAAGTCCACATGATTGTCATATTATACTCTTTGATGATGTGACAAGTTAATAAATTGTTAACATCATTGTTATATCATTAGTTGTATTACTTGACAATTGAGACTAAAACTCTAAATTTTAAATTTTTAAAAGACTAAGAGATAAAGAATTAAATTAATAAATATCCTATTTCATATTGGTTTGGTCAATACAAAATTAAAGAACTAAAATTAAAAAAAAATCATCTAAGACCAAAAGCTTTAGATAGGAAAGAAGTTCATAAACATTTCTTCTAGAAAGAGAACGTGAGGAACAAATAGAAGTCAAAGCATAAGAATACAATGTGATTTTATATTGATTCACTAAAACTAAGGTATATTCAGTTTTCCTTCAACCTTAGAAAAGTTATGCTAACCAAATCAAGGTTACAAAACAAGTATTCTTGATGTCACTCTTGATTAAAATAACAATCTCAGTCCCCAAGATCGTAAAATCGAAAGATTCTATTATAACTCTTGTCTTTTATAACTAACAAAAGTGTTAGAAAAAATTACAAAAATCTACTCACAAGTGAGAATATGTAAGTTAAGCACAAATACAATGACTTTGCAATGCTAATGGTAGAATGTTTAATCACATATGTTTCGTCTATAATAGTCTATCATAATAGAATGTTTCGTCCAATATGATTGTTAGACACGCATATTTATTCTTTTCAAGTTTTTATATAGGCTTGAACGAATATGTATCTGTTGGGTGTTGAAGCCCTTAAGATTTTTCTGATATGAGTCTTCATTTCATGCACAAAAACTTGACACATTTCCACTTTTTCGCATAGGAGATTTCTTAAGAAGTACTCACATTTTCTGAACGTATGTATTACTTTTATGCATTTTCCTACTTCAATCTTTTCAGTGCATTGAACCTCAAAATGTAATTTGCTTTTGATTAAAGGTTGTACTTATACTTTAACTTTTTGGTATATATTTTTGCAAATATTAAATAAAAGCGAGGCCTGTGTTGCTTCATTTCCAGCTTGCGGGAATAGTCAAAAACAACATGAGAGAGCTCCTTGCTGCGAGAAAATGGGATTAAAGAAAGGATTATGGACTCCAGAGGAGGATCTGATTCTCATCATACATCATATCAACACACATGGCCACAAAAATTGGCGTGCCCTACCCAAACAAGTAGGTAATTCTAGAGAGTCTTATTAACACATTTCTAGCTAGCTAGTCCATGATTGAGGTCTTTTTTTTTTTAATTTTTCTTTTTGTAATAATCTCCTCTTTTTTTAATAAATAGGGTGGAAAGAGTTGCAGACTCCGGTGGATAAATTATTTGGAGCCAGGTATTAAACGGGGCAACTTTACCAGAGAAGAAGAGGACATGAATAATCCAGTTGCATGAAACGTTGGGGAACAGGTATATCTAACCACCTGTGTAGGTATTTCTTTTTTGTCTCTCTAATAGACTGCATAATTTTAAAACTATTATATGATTGCACCAAATGTGGAAAAAAAATATAATTATTGGTATAATTTTTTGTTTTATAAGGTTGTGTAGATTTTTATTCATTTTAAGATTTTGTATCGTTTGTCACCATCAGATACTCCCCAACATCACACACAACCTCTCACATTGGACCATCGACATTTAGAATAGAATATTGAAGTTTGAATCTTTAAATTTTTACAAAAAGTGGTTTTAAACGTTGTTGACGTTGCGGTTTCGTTGTGGCTCCATTGTTGATACGCTATGACACAACCTCTCCATTGTTGCTAAAAAAATGGCCAATATATTTGTTTTGTAAAATTTCAAAAATTGTAATTGTGAAGAGAAAGAAGGATAAAATCATAAAACTAAGATAGGCTAAGTGGCATATGACACAGAATCAAAGGTCGGGTTCATCATTATATTGCTCGTTTTTTTAACTAAGTCAACTTTATTAAATTGAAGAGCTTTCGAGATATGATTTCAGCATTTAGTATTTATTGTCCAAATGTTCCAGCTCCTAGTTATCATGATATTAAAGTTTCACTCCTCAATAAGGAGTTGTAATACAATAAAATTTTGTTTAAGGAACAATGGAGTAAACGTGATTGTCCTATTATGTCAAATGTGTGGACTGACTGAAAGCAAAGATGCTTGATTAATTTTTTGCGAGCTCTCGTGCAGGGACAATATTGTGAAATCCATTGATGGCTTTAAATTTGGGAAGACAGGTGAAAATTTGTTGAGTTGCTTAATTCCTTTATGAAGGATGTTGGAGAGAAGAATATGTTGTTTGGGTTATCATGGATAATGAAGCAATTATGTTTTAGCTGGTAAGATGTAGGAAGATAAAGGACCTCATCTTTACTAGACTTTTGTGTAACCCGTTGCATAACTTGATGGTTGAAGACATTCAAAAGCTTCATTTAATAAAGATAATTCAAAGGGGAGTTGATCTTGTTGGGTTTATCTAGTCATTTTAGTACCTTGAGTTCGTTGAGACATTTCACAAACAAGAGGAAATTGGTAAGATTTTCTACATCCTTTCTACCATTAGATCGAAAGACTTCAATCAAGAGAAAAGAAATTTGAGAAAGATGTTTACTTCTGATGAATGGAGTAAAAACAAGTTGTCTAAGGAAGCTAAGGGGGGAGACAGGCAGCAACAAAAGTTGTCCTTACGCCTTCAATTCTAAATCATGTGATTTTTACTCTGAAATTCATGGATCGTCTTGTTTAGTACTTTTTTAAAAGGAAGCAAAAGATTAGGAATATCCACTTTTCTAGTCTTTTTCTTTTTCTTTTTGGGAGATTAAAAATGATGAACTTGAATAGCAAGCATGACTCGTGCTCATGACTTAAAAGAGAATGATAATTTATTTTACTTGTACCTTTTTTTTTATTCTTTGCATCTCTCTTTTGATTCTTTTTAATACTTTGAAGATTAATTTCTAAAATGCAGAAAATAATTCTAAAAACTAATTTTAGAATAAGAGTTTGGAAAAAAAATGCAAATAAAATAACCCAAAAGCGTTTGTTTGAACTCATTAGATAGCCAACAAAATGTCAATTGGGCTTTGCAGCTATTTCCACCCATATTTTACCAAGTTCATCCTTAAATTTTCAACATATAAATTGACAAAATTACCCTTAATAAACATATTTTCACTATATATTATGTGCGTGGCAAAACACAATGATTGTGTTAATTTACTTTGTAAAAATTTAACACTGCAAAAGCATATTTCATTGTCTATTCAGGTAAAATAGACAACGTAAACTAATTTTTGTTGTGTATTTAAAAATTTATTTTATAATTGAAGTTAAATTAATTATAATATAATTTAAATTTGTATTAGTAAACAAATTAATTATGATACAAATTATCCTAATGATTATATAAGTTACACTTTTTAAAATAATAGAATCAATTGTAAAATAATTTTTTAATTAAAATTGAATTATAATGACAGAATTTACCTTTTTAAAGAACAATTGAATTAATTATGACACAAATTAATATCATAATTAATTCAATTATTAATAGAAAAGGTAATTTTATAATAAATAGTTTAATTACTATTATAATGATAACTTCTGTCAAATTAATTCAAATTCATTTAAAAAATATCTAATTTATATCTTACTTTAAAAAGTTAATTTATATAATCATTAATTTGATTACTTAAAAAAGTTACCTACATATAAAATTAATTACTCAAATGAAAACATATTTTTGTATTTTGTTATGAACCAATACAAAATGGAAATACATTTTTGTTTCATATTACATCAACACACCCTTACAACAAAACATAAATGTGTTTCCATTGTCTATTGTGAAAAACACAAACAAATTTCCATCAAAGATATTTTCAGGGGGGGAATTACATACAAACATGGAGGTAAATATAGAAAGAAAAAAATTGGGGTTGAAAAGTCAAGTGACTATTTGATTTTTGGGCCAAGCATATATTTTTTCAACCTTTATTGGGAGCAGAAGTTCAGTTGTTAATATTGATTTTCGTTAATAGACATATCGAGTTATAAGCAATTAAAGCACACAACTTCACCAAACAGAGAATAAAGACAAAACTTGAAGACTGACCTTTTATTCAGGATTTTCAAAGGTACAAAGCCATTCAGATATTAACATAGGCTCGCTCGGAGGATGGTATATACATAGGCCATAATATTATTATTACAGAAAATTTATTTTGTTATTATTTCATATAAGATGGCCTCAACGTACCACACCTTGATGCATGTTATTTATGCGAGGGGTGAGCTTTGTTGGGACTTAGGGTTGACCAAAGGGCCCCAGTTTCCTTGATACTTGAGCTCACGCACTTGACTCAGGCGAAGGTTGTAAGAGTTGGCAAGAACCTCTGAGGGGATTGCCCTAAACACATCCTTCATGTAGCTGGTCACGGCGTTGTGGTGTGTCTTGAACACTACGTATTCGAATCCTTGCTCTCCGGCTTGCTCCGCCACCACGAAGTTCTGCGGCACCACAAACAATTGCCCCCTCCTTAGCTTACCGTCGAACACTGCATTCCCTTGGCAGTTCACTACTCTAACTCTTCCTTGCCCTCGAGTCACATAGATCACACTGTTCGCGTTCAAGTTCCAATGTGGAGAGTAAATTCCATCCTGCATGCATGGATATAATAATATGTTACATATTATTAATTTTTTTCTAGCTATCATAGCTACTCTAATATATATAAGAATATCTATTTAACATTGCTTGCATGTGTATATTCCATTCTGAATAATAAAATTTTCCACAAAACTTAAAATCACTTAAGTTCTTTATCTCTCTGTGAAGATCGATGATGTATTATATTGGAATTAACTATAATTTAATTACTTTTTTAATGTTATCAAATAAGTCAAACTTATTACATAATCTCTTCTTATAATATCATATCTGATATTATCATTTTACTTTTTCCTATTTCGTAGACTTATTAATTATATGGGAAAAAAACATTATTCTTATGTGCACATGTTAGTTTCATGTTAATTAATTATTAATATGCTAAAACATGTTTGTAATTTTCAATAAATACTCAAATTTTTTATGTTTGTTTTCTAAGAAAAGAATTTATCTGTTATTAGTTTTTTTTTAAAAAAGACTAATAACAAATAAAAAAAATTATTTGGAAATAAATAAAAAATTTATTAATTTATCAGGGACTAAAAAAAGTATCAAGGACAAAAAACAAAAGTAATGTTTTATTAGAGACTTAATGCAAAGGAATTTTTTAATCAAGAAACAAAAACAAAATTCGAGTACTTATTAGGAATCAACAACATATTTTAGCATTATTAATATTAATGAAGTGCATTACCTTGTAGAGGACAACATATTGAGCACTGAGTCCAAATTGTCGAAGGGTAGGGAGGGTGAGGCTGTTAAGGGTGCTAATACGACCGGCTTTAGGGTTGTAAAAGTCAACGTGTGAAGGGTGAGCAATGTTCTCATGAAACTTCAAGGTGCAAATATTTTCCTCAATCCCATTTCTTCTAAATCCTGAATCCCAATTTTCTTTTTGTGTTTCTTCTTCTTTTTGTCTAGGTATGGTGGGTCGAGTCTTTTTGCACCTCCATTCACATGTCTTCTTGTATTGTGGCTCATCTTCTTCCTCTTTTTGACCTTGCCCTCTGTGGCTTACTCGTCCAGGGCAATGTTTTGGCCCATCTTCATCTTCTTCCTCCTCATGTCCACTTCCTTTGTGACTTGGTCGTGTTGGACGGTGTTGTGGTTGGTCTTCTTCCTCTGCATGTCCATGTTCTCCATGACTTGGTCGCCATGGACGGTGTTGTGGTTGGTCCTTTTCCTCCTCCTGTCCACTTCCTCCGTGACTTGGTCGCGTTGGACGATGTTGTGGTTGATCCTCTTCCTCCTTCTGTCCACTTCCTTCGTGACTTGGTCGCGTTGGACGATGTTGTGGTTGATCCTTTTCCTCCTCCTGTTCACTTCCTCCATGACTTGGTCGCCATGGACGGTGTTGTGGTTGGTCCTCTTCCTTCCCATGTCCACTTCCTTTGTGGCTTGGTCGTGTTGGACGGTGTTGTGGTTCATCTTCTTCCTCTACATGTCCATGTCCTGCACAACTTGGTTGCCATGAAGGGTAAGAGTGAGACTCTTCTTCTTCTTGCCACTTGGGACTGATAATTCCGAGGCCTCCCTTCACTTTCACGATCTGCTTCCTTTCGTCGTCTGTAGACTGAAGTTTCTCGGCGATGTTGTCGGTCGTGTTGAACGATTGTGCTAAGAAGTGTTTGCTGAAACCACTGAGCACGCTGCCACCTTCATCTTCCTTCTGTTGCTGCTGGTGTTGCCCATGCTTGCGTCCACCAGTGCTTTTATGCTTACTTTGTTGTTGTTGCATGGTCTCTGGGTGCTCTACACCTGGGTTCCCAGCAAGATAAAATACCTACAAAATAGTCACCCGTTATTAATTACCATATAAAAATTGATTTTAATTTAACACATGCGCAGCTTACGAAAGAAAGATAAATATAAAATAATAAACTATAAAATATTTTTGGTAAGTGTAGCTTTATTCTGTGGGAAATTATAGGAATTGATTAGCTTTTGTATTGGTGACCCAATCTAGTGTCATTAACTTCGTAGAGAATGTTTGTCTTTCATTTATTTTTGAAACAAAAAGTGAGCTCAAATTCGCAAGTTGGTATAATACTATATAAGTGAGCTAGCATACCCCAAGAAGATTACGTGTGAAAAAAAATAAAAATTAAGAGAAGAACATCTTTTATTCATAATAAAATACTAGTCATTGTATAGTAAATTAATTAATTACCCTGGGGTTTTGATCAAGCTGGTTGTTGAAGTTAGAGGTGTCAAGAAGACTGACAGCAACAAGAGCTTCATCGCCAGTGTTATAGGTCCAGTAAGGAACACCAGGGGGAATCAAGAGTACATCACCTTGATTGAAGTGACGAATCTTCTGGTGGCTATCTTGTGGGTGCTGAAACCTTGATCCTCTCTTCCTCCATCTAGATTGTTCTTGTGCCTCATCCTCAAACGTCTCTGGACATCCCGGAATAGCAAGTCCAAGTGATCCCTTCCCTTTACATCATGCACATTATTATCAACTAACCTCTTTAGTTATATATAGTTGTTAGAGTAAATTAACCAGATATCTTCATTGTTAGAGTCAATCAATATAGATACTATTTAGAAATATAAGATGAGTTAAATGATTAAGGGAGAAAAGAAAGTTTGAGGGTTCCATATCCATCTACTGATAAAAAAAACTAATGGCCTATAAAAAAAATATGGGTTTTGCTATCGAAGTAACTCTTGCTTTTCGAATACAAGTGTGTTAACAAACTATAACTAAAAAAATATCTTAAAATATACAATAATAAAGCTTCTTAATGCACTCATATTAAAAAATAATGAAGTGTATATTAACAGTAGAATTTATTAAGGTACACACCCTTATCTTTTTATAGCATGAAATTGTTAACAAGTTATAAATATAATTACTATTTACTTTTAATCATTATCATCTTTGGTAAATGATCTATGATAATGTGGTGTTGAAATTTGTAAAAAGTGGTGACAAATGGATCAACATATAATTAATAAATTACGTACCTTGGACGATGATGATCATCTGGGGATAAGGTGAGTAAGATGGCAAGTGGAGGCCATTGCGGTTGAGGGTGCGTTTGCAAACAGTGACACCAGCGCATTGCAGCTCAGGGTGTTGAGAATTCCATGTTTCAATTAGACCACCTTCGGACTCAACGCGGTGGTCGGGTTCCAACGCGTTGAGGTTGTTGAGTTGGCACTCGTTGAACTTGCTGGAGGTAATAGCCAAGCATGCACTTGACAATAGTAGCATGCAAAGGGAAGAAAGAGAGAGAGTGAAGAAGGGCTTAGCCATGTTGAAATGGCTTGATGAAAAGATGAACATGAGGAGTGTGATCTTTATAGGGACTAGAAGAGAGTGAGTGAGGGACACGTCAATGAAGAAGGTTTGATGAGTTGGTGACATTCTTCACCTTGCATGGCCATCGTTTCCAATTTTGTTACACCTCACATAAGCTTTGTATTTGTTGACATGCTTGTCATGACCAAAGAAGCAAATTGTTTGTATACTTCGTGTTTATAATTGAGCAGTTGAATTAACAATACCAAAATTGGAGACACCCTGGAAGGACCCCCTCCTTAGATTCTCAGCGTCTCAAAATCTATCCTCTTGTACAAATAAGATCAATATCTAGTTTTTTTTAGTATTTTTCAACTCATACTATATATGATACTAATTTCATCTGCATCCAGTGATTTTCTTTCACTTATAAACTTAGTACTTTTGGATTTGATATATGAAAGAATATTATGGGTGATAAGTTAATGGATCTATGATAAACTTTATATTATTTTAGAATTATAAATTTTATTCTAACTCAATCCCAAAAAGTTAATTATAATATTAAGATTGTTCATCATTTATATACTCTATCTTAATATTATATCTAAAAGATGTGACATTTGCATTTTTTTCAATAGAAATAAAATGAATAACATTGGGTCACACGTATACAGTATAATCACACTTCAGTGGCATATACATGCGTTGCTATCATATCATATTAAACTTACACGTGCCTCGTTTATATTATTCGGATTGTGAATTTGGGCTACCAAGTCCAGAAAATATATAGAGGCGTCGATTTCATACGTATAAATACGATTGATCGGTGGATCTAGCTATCTTGTCAGGATTATATAAGCATGCACAGTATAGTGATCAGTGAGAGAAAGAAAAGCAAGAATAAATCTTTCAAGAATCGGACCATGTATGTCTGAATTATTTTATTGGTGGAATTTTTGTTACTAAACATTTTTTAATATTATTTGTTAATACGATTGCAGCAAGGAATTGCCAATTACTACATCTATTATAGGCTAAATTTTTTTTATTTATTTTACTAGTGTATTATTAATATAAAATATTCATTAATTTTATTAATGATTAATTTTTATCCAAAAATTTAAACAATCATTTTTATTAAACTTCTCCTTTCATAATCTTCTATGTTTATGTTGTTTTTTAATGAATGATTTTCTTTCTATATATTTGTATGGGCTGCATGTTTGATCAAGATTGATTCAAAAGCAACAGCTAGGAAAGTTACTGAGTGGTTGTCATTAATTTGTCAAGGGTTTCGAAGAGGAACATGAAGACTACAATTATGTTGTTACGTGGCATGTGAAATCTCAATGAATCGCAAGATGCATGGATTTTGTGCGTTGCAATTTCAATTTTCATTTTAGCGTTATTCTATGAGAATGAATTTAATTTGTCTTGTACCTGGAGTGTCTGCCATGGGTTTTGAATTTGATTGTTTAATGTTTGATTGCCTCGCACGCAATCATGTGCCTTGGGTCTCGAGGTGTGCTTATGGATGGCGAATTTTTCATCCAAAAGATATAAAAAAAAACAAAAAATTATCCAAATAATATAATTCAAAAAATACATACATAATATAAATCATTATTCAAGATAAAAAAATAGATTCTTTATTTTTTATTTAACGTCAGTTAGTACTAAACACATGTTTAATGACTAGATTCATAATCATATTTTTATTTAATTTAGTATCGATTAAGCTGAAAAAATATTTATATCAGATTATAAAAGAAAATAAAAAATTGTTTATTTTATTAAAAAATATTTTTAAAAATATAAGTATTTTTTATTCATATGTATTTTGTTAATCTTTATTTCAATTTTTTTTGTTAAAATTATAAAATATAAGTAAAAAAATGAATAGTATATATAATTACAAAGTTTATAATGAAATACAGATATAGATATATATAGGGAAAGGTTGAAAAAAATTTCTTATATTTTGTGTTAGCTTAACTAGTGTTAAATTGAATAAAAATGTGCATTGTTAAATATGTATTTAGTGTCAACTTAACCGACACTAAATAAAAAATAATCGATTTTATAACATAAAAATGAAAAATAAAAGGTGAGATTTTAGAGAAATTGAATTCTCACCTTAAATAGTAATTTATATCATTTATGTAAATAATTTTTGGGTTATATTATTTGGATAATTTTTTAATTTTTTTTAATTACTAGAATGAAAATTCTATGGATTGCTCGGATATGTCATAGTGCTACCACAAAATGTTATTGAGCATTTTGACTAAACTTGGCACAAGATGTGTCAAAGTTTAGTATAAAGATTACGAAGTTTCAAGTTAGATGGAACTAAACTTGGAGCAGTTATAATGCGGCTCTTTTGTTTTCCTTTTGAATCTTTTCGCTTCTTTCACAATTTCAACAGAATTCTTTATATTCAAATTTCTGAATTTACTTGTGATTTATGATGCATCCTGGTAAAGGAGTTTTAAAAATGGTGTAGGCTCAAGGTGTGTTTTGTTTAGGAAATTGGTTCCAGAAAATTTTGGTTGAGTTTGTCACCGACCAATGTTTTAATTAACTTCCATAAGCAGATTCAAATTGCTTTCACTGACCAGCAACCAGAATTAAACATGATTTATTAATCATGTTTTTATTCAGAAAACTTAATACACCCTGTTGCATTTTCCATTTTGCTGATGCAACCAATTGTCTATATATATTTTGACCACGTTCCTATCTATCACTAGATAAACAAACTGTCCCCCCAAAATTATCTCCAACTAATAATATTACACAATCATCCAATTAAAATGGTCATACAACCAATTGTGGATTTTTACAATAAAAGTCATTTTTATCAACAAAAAATGTTGATTAACAGTTTAACAATTTTTATAATGACAATGAAATTGATCTCAATAAAGAATATAAGATTTCAAATAAATCAAACTCACTGTGGTTGAACTAGGCAACTAGCCGCAACACAAAAAAAATTCTATTCCATTAAATTCTTGTGCTTTGAGTTCCAAGTGTTAAAAAAACCATTAGAAACATATGGATACGCAAAGAATCAACCTTTGAATCTTTAGCAATGAGTAAAACGGGTCTATTCTGCCAAGCAAATTCATGTTGGTAACTGAGTGAGGAATGAAGAATATCTTCAAATCAAATTGCTACTGTAACAAGAAGAACATGGGAACAGTGGTTCTAGCTTTAGATCTATAGAACATTTTCTTCTTCTTGTAGGTTCCATTTTCAACTGTTATCACTATCTTCCCAGGTTCACTGATGAAAAAGGAGTTTCTAGTGCTGCTACCATCTACGTTTTGGTTTTGCAGTAGTACACTGTATGAGCCTTCATCATCTGGAATGAACTCTTCCTTGTAGGATACATCCCATCCCACCACAGTTACATCCCACATTATTGTCACTCCAAGCTAGACACATTCCAAAATCAAATTACAACAAATAAGCCAATTAGTCCAACATGGTAAATAATAATAATACTTTTAGGTGCATGAGCATAAGTGCATTCAATTTGGAACCAAAAAAAGATTCATGTTGTATATACCTGTTGGATCGGAAATTCAACTTTAGAAACCGAACTTCCTTTGATTTTAAGCTCTGAAACCTTATCAGAAGGTGAGAAGTCTTCATCATTGTTCCTCCTTAGACCACCATATTCAGTTGGAAGGTGTTCTGGGGCTATAAACCTTCACAAATGACAAATGTTAATTAACTGTGGTTGAATAAGATTGAGAGAATGGAACACTAAGGCTCATGTTAAGCACACTTACTTGAGAAGTGTCTGTTTGACCTTGTGTGACCTAGCTAAGATGAACTTCTTTTCATTTCTCTGGTTCATGAACCCTGATAATAGCACTTGAGAAGTGTAGAACCAAAATGGAGCATATACTATAATCTGCAAATTAAATCAAAAAATGGGGGGGAAGAAAAATCAATCAGCATTCTGCAGTTTCAATTTAGATTAAAGCCTAATAGGCACTAATACCACTATGGTCTATTATACTTTTATAAACTAACATTTTTGTGAATGATCTCAGGGTAGTAGTTCTGAAACAATATTAGAGCCTTTTTGCTGACTGAGTTGAGCTCCTTGGTTCCTTGCATTGGTGTGTTCCTCAAATCAAAAACCTGAAGTACGGATTCCACCCCTCCTTCTCTAAAACAAAGCTTCTTCACAGCCTTTTCAATCATTTGAATCCTCCACCTCAAATACTTGTCACATTTGTTATCTGATCCAAATGTCTTCTTGTAAACACGCCTGTTATTGAAAATCTCACAAACATGGTAACACACAGGACGACCTTCCCTATCCTTACTGCACAAGAATCCTGCATTATTTCCAAACTCAGAACCCAAATCCTCATCGGTGATCCCATCAACGTTGTTCTCGCGGCGCCACACGAGTGTCTTTTGCAGCATGTCAAAGGCCTCATTAACCTTGAAATCCTTGGCCTTTAAGAATTTCCTCAAAACAACATCAGTGCCCTCATGAGCCTTGCTTGGCAACAAAGGGACACCCCAGAGAGTAATCTCTCTAATCTGTTCCCTTGCCACTGCTATTTCTTGTGGTGCAAGTTTCTCATGATCTTGTTCTCCTAACAAATGGTTCCCAAGAATGGCATCCTCAACCTTGCAACGAAACTCGAGCAATAACTTCTTCATCTTGAGTTTAATCTCAGCAGGACTAAGCGCCCCTGCGTCTCCCAAAGCTGTGGCATGAAGATCATCGTCATCATCTTTTTTATCACAATCACGATCTTCTTGGTTCTTCATCTCTTGGACCTTGAGACTCTTCTCGTCATTATTGTTGCTCTTCTCAAAGAAATTGATAACTAGGGGTACCCCAACAACGATTTTCCCATATTCATCATTACAACAACATTCATTGGCGTCTTTCATGGTTGCAACTCAAATGTTGTAATTAATTCTTCTCCTGCATGCACCGATCCTCCTCCTCCTAGATTAGAGAGGTCCACAATCGTGATTTGGACTGCAATATAAAGATTTTTCATCGACTCAACGCGATTGCAATTGGAACCACATCAGCTGCATTTGTCGGCGATTTGCCGCGATGTCAACAAACCCGACGAAACCACGGTAACCGATATTTAAAACCTTAGAGCATTTGATGGAGGGAGGGGGTGGAGAAGGAAAGAAGAGAGGAAAAGGTGGCATTTACATTACATTATTACATGCATGAGAATGCCTTGTTAATTTGAGACAACCCAATAATGTTAGTGATGATGGATCACTTCCCTCAAATTGAGAATGCTCAACCGTTAGTTTAGGCGAGTAGAGCCAAATATAGATCATAAGTAATGGCTTGGTTTCTTATTCATTGGCAAATAATGTTTTTGAATGATTTAAACTAAGTTGGCATGGCAAGAGGACAACTCTCTTTTTCATGCAACAAAATTAATTCACACGGGCCAACCTCGTTGTAATCACAACAACCGTCTTTGCTTTCTTCTTTGCAATCTTAAAAGCTGCCTCAAAAAAAAAAAAAAAAAAAAACACAGGGAGCAACTTTTAATAGATCCACTAGCTTAATAACCAGTGCCTTGCACTTGCACGCACAGGTGTTGAAATTTTAATATACAAAGTATTTTTTAAATTATATTAGAGTAAATATATAACCAAAATATATTGGATTTGCTCATAAAATTATTTGTCTTCAACATTTCACCTTTATCAAACACTTAAAAGTGAAGAAAAAAAAGTTAAATGATGAGATATGCAAGGCGTGGTCAAAGGAAAAAAATATATAGAAATATGTGATAAAAGTATGAAAAATGAGATGACTAATAAAGAAAGTAAAGAGAAACATAAACTTACCCATAATTTCTTCCTTATTATGCAATTTAAATGGTAAGCCTTTACTGAAAAACTGACAGTAGAGTAATAGAAAACACAGAAGCATAATGCATGCAAGGATGGTCTAGGATCACAAAGTGCAATCCAATAGTATTGGAATTGGGTAGGGGATGGATATATACCCAGAGGCGGAGATAGGGGGTAGGCCACCTGTACCCCTAAAATTTTATTAATATAAATTTTATTTTATATATATATATATATATATATATATATATATATATATATATATTAAAAATTAAAAAAATAATTTGATAATAAAAAAGGTTGCATGACATAATATAATAAGATATAATATTTTTTAATATTATATTAAAAAATAAGATAAAATATTTTTAAGATTGCATTACATAATATAATAGAAATATTTAAGATTATATTATATAAAAGATAAAATATTTTTTAAGATTGCATTCAAAAATAGGATAGAATATTTTTTAATATTGAATTAAAAAATAGGATAGAATATTTTTAAAATCGTATTGCATAATATAAAATATTTTTAAGATTGTATTGCATAATATAAAATATCTTTAAGATTGTATTGCATGATATGATAGAATATTTTTATGATTGCATTCAAAAATTGGTTAAAATCATATGCTTAAATTAGTATAACTAGAAACATATTTTTGTGTTTATAATATACATTTCATTCCAAATAATATTAGAGCTTTAGAGAGTTTATGTTTGCATCATTGAGAGAACTGTTATGAGATCATATAGAAGCATTTGATAAGTCTGATTCTTAACTTTCCTTCGGGATTGAAAGGTACTTATTTATTATCATAGTGGAGTTGTTCATTGGATTGATTATCCAATTTGGACATCGTGATTTTTTATCCAATTAGGTTTTTTATGCTAAAACTGATTGTGTCTTCTTTATCTCTTATCTCCATATTATTGCTTTGAGTTTGATTTGAAATTATGAATTATTTTAGTAAGACTCATTAGACTTTGTCAGCTTGTTCATCAACCAACCCTGTTTGCAATTTGTCTGTCTATGATTTGCGGTTTGCCTCATTTTGTATATTAGATTTGTATTGTTTTTAAAGTACTTTTATTTATTATATAGTTTTTTTTATGTTCGTCCCCTCTCAAGAAAATTTCTAGCTTCGCCACTGTATATACCCTTAAATTTCCGTGGATATTGGTGTAGGTATGGTTACTATAATATTTATAATACTCAACCTCTTCCGTCCCGCATACATCATATATATATACATAAAATTTTATGTGCAAAATAATTATTTTTTATGACTAATACTTTAAGTCTTTGATTTTTTTACCGTGTTATTATTAAAGATTGAAAAACATTAAACATTTAATTAGACTTTTAGTTAAGTGATTAGAACATTAACTTTAACAATCATTATATTAGATGATTATTTTTGTAATTTTGTTTATTTATGATTTGAATTTGAAAGAATCAATGTTATGTTTGTTTGATTTAATTAAATTTTAAATATTTTTATGATTTATTATTATTAACCTTATATATAAATATAAGTAAAGTGTGAGTTGCGGATAGACATGGATATATAGATATCCAGCAAGTAGGAAGATGAAGATTAAAATGACTCGCACGGATATAGGATCACATACCGTATTATTTTTAAACATGAGTGTGAAAACAAATATTATAAGACCCTATCTAGACTTTACCGAGATCTTATCCATTATCATCCTTAGTATGATTGAAGGAAAGAAGAAGTAGAATATATATTGATTATAGTTATAATTACCCTAATAAAATTAAAAAAAGATTGATTTAATTAGTTTACTTTAAAATAATCTTATTTACCTCAATTAATGTATATTATAACTACCTTAATTTTAAAACAGAATATACATTGTTTAAAATAGCTTATGTCAACACTTTTATTTATAATAATAATAATAATAATAACAATAAAATTGATTTAGAAGTTATATTTGTACAATAATTATATTTTGAAAAAATAAATTATAATAAATTAATCATTATATTATATAATCAAAATATTTATAATTTTTAATGATTTGATCTAGATGCATACATGTTGTAATCACCTAAATTACTATAATTATCTATTTTTATAAATTAATAGTGGATTAGTTTGAATGTTCAAATAAAAAAAATCCCATTGATCATAATTTTCTTAATTTTATATATTAGAATATTAGAATATATATTAGCATTATCAATTAATTTGAGAAACAAATACTTGTATTATTAGTTTGAATTTTTTTAATAAAAAATTTATACTGAGCATACATAATTACTATAACTACTATGAATATAATATACTATAATAAATAATAGATGTAATAATTAGTTTAATTATACATTTCAAAAGAGTTTTATTTTCATGTTAACTTGTTTAAATTTTCAAAGATAATAATGCGAGATTATCATCCTATAATATATTTTTGTCACAAAATTATCATAAATTTAATGAATTTTTTAAAATTTGAATCTATTATAAATATGAAATTCGAAATAAAATATATGTTATTTTAATTATATATAATAATATATCACAATAATTACATTAATTATGTATTTTTAAAATGTTTAAATGACCAATGATCAATCATAAAAATAGATTAATTGTCAACTTATATATAAATTCCCAGTAACATATTTATGTCACCAAATTAATATAAATCTTACGCGATTTTTAAACATTTGAATTTTGAAAAAATTTAATTAGAATGTGTTATAAATTAAAATGTGATATTGAAAACACGTGATATTAAAAAAAAAGTGCCATAATTATAAACGAAGATCTATTTAAGATTTAATGTTTTAATTGATTAATTTAATCAAAATATATATACATGTTATAAGTGTCTATGTTACTATAATTAAATAAAATAGTGTATTTTCATGAATTAAAAAATAAAATAAAAAACAATAGAATTTAGGCAAGAAAAGAATGAATATGATGATTTCAACCGTGCACCATATCAGGTAGGCACTAACCTTCCTAATTTTGACCAGTACGGTATGCACGTACGAAATGTTAAACTATTTTTCTATATACGTCAGAAATAAAAGAAACGTTAACTATATAATGTCAGCGGATCCTGGGGCTAGCTATCTCATAGATTTTTTCCTTATAGACTCAAATGTAAGCCTTATTTAAAGTAAATAATAACATATGCCATGTGCAGTCAAATAATTTGGCAGAATGCCACGAGAAGGAAATAAAGTGCAAAAGTGTCACACCTAGTAGTTCGCAGCAGTTCCAGGCGAAATAGGTGCAGCAGCTGGCGTCTTTTTTTTGCCACATGACAATCACCAATTGGTTGCATAATTTGGTAGACTGGTCACCAAATTAGGTGCTGATCGGACAATGTTGGATTGGGCAGGGCAGACACGTGGCTCACTGTGGATAATTTGGTATGGTAGCCAGCGAATTTGGCATTGTTTGGTGGTGGCCCCAGCAAATTCAAATAGATGCTTCAACGAATTAGCTACACAGGGTAAGTAAAT
>CM023960.1:3689853-3703400 GCA_013407115.1 Glycine latifolia
TACCTTCTCTGCTTAACCTCATTGAATCTCTGTGTTTTTTCCCTCTCCTCTTTCCTGACAGCTTCAAACTCTTCAGTTACAACTCTCTCTTTTTCTAGCAGAGCTTCATATTGGTCTAATGCCTTCAAATTTGGTGCTGTTCTTTCAATCTCAGATATCAAGGCATCCATTTTTTGCTTAAACTCTACCTCAATTTTATCCCTATGTGAGTGTCTCCTATCTTTCAGTGCCCTATTTAGTTGATCAAAGTCAAAAGATGGACCTGGAACTGAGCTATCAGTATCCATAGGATCCAGTATGATCGGGAGGCTAATCTGTTCTAGTTCACACTTTTCTAATATTTCCTGCTTTTGCACATTCAACTGATCAATCTGTGCCTCCTGTAAAGACAAAAAAAAATGTTGGCTATCTATATTATGCGGTGCAAGTTACACAAGAGACAAGAACTGTACCCATCTAACCTTAGAGTGTATCAGACGATTAAGTTTGGATATGTTTGTTGTGGCAGCAGAAGCTTTCTTCTTCCACTCTTGGATTTCCTTTTCACAATCTTCTGACTTTGATTTCCACTCTACAAGAGTAAAAAGAGAATAGAAGGAATAAGATGTCCATGGAAGTAAAAATACACAACAAATTGAAGTAATAGTGGATCTGTGTTCCCATCAATTTCAAATAGCAAACAGTAAAGGACTACCCAGATAAACCAAGCTTTCACCCCAAATCCACAAGGGAAAAAAAAAGATAGCAAATCCAAAGAAAAACAACTGTCACATGGTATTCTATCAATACCATATAGCAAACACAGGTTGCACCAAATATACCTTTAGCTTCTTCCTTAAGCTGATTAATCTCTTCAGTAGCATTCTCGGCTGCTAACTTTGCTGCAGCCTCTCTGTCCTGTACACGTTTTAAATCTTTCTCTAAAGCGCCAAGAGAAGCTTCCAATTCTTGAATTCGTGAACTCATATCCCGATTTTGCTCATACTCCAACCTGTAGAATATTTTCCAAAAATACAAACAAATCAATAGCTAGATGACAAATAAAACTGAAATTTGAGCTCCAAGTATCTTCTCTTTTTTTGCTCTTTATCAATTCTCTTGGGTAATTGAAAACCTTCTGAACATAAATGGAGATGCAGTACAAGAAACTTTGGGTGAGTGAGAACACTACATGCAACAAGGACCATATTCCGTATCACTTAACAAAAAGCTTCAGTTGAAGAACTAATTTTGATGCAGTACATCATAACTAACTCTTGGCTTCTATACCACAGAATCCATGATATGAACCATGGACCAACCCACAGGAGTTTTGAATCTAAAATTACTAATGTGTAATAGATCCTAACAACAAAACAGGTAATAGGTATTAGATGGACATTTGCTGACCACCCCCACTTAAACAGTGAAACAAATATACAGACCTAGTCTTCAACACATAATCCTCCAACTAGTATTTCTATTCCCAATATAATATAGCAATTAGTTTTTTTAAAAGAAAAAAAAAGATAGCTTAGCATCCTAGACTTGGTTGAACTTCAACAATTGTAGTTTTCTTCTTTCCTCTTTCATTTCCAACAATCTTTTTCTCCTCCAATTTTATGGCAGTTTGATAGTGTACTAGTTGTTGGTATTTAAAACACTTCTAGCAAAGCACATATATATTACTTGTTTGCAAGCTCATAAATGCATTCACACATGTAAAATTATGTAGGTCATGTTAACAAATAACAAGGTGCAATTAAAGTAAAAGAGAAGAAGGAACACACTGATATTTTAATTTTGAAAGTTGGCTACTCAGGTTCAGCCTCTCCTCTGCTATACTTTGAGCAGCCTTGAGTCGATTTTCTTCATACTCACGGATGTTTGCAACCCCAACTGACTTGCTGAAGTCTCTGTATATCCTATCAGTAATTTCATTTATCCTCCTCTCAAGCTTACGTACATCTGCATTGCTCTTGTTAACAGCATCATTTAACTGAAGAGCATAAACACCAAGTAACCAGTTAGATATAGAAGAATATTGCTAAAATGAACTAAGGAAATGTAAATGCCACCTTCTGCAGTTCTGGACTGATGCATTCAATTCTTTCTTTGATGGTCTTTTTTTCTTGGCTCAAATTTGAAAGTTTATCTTCAATGCTTCGCTGGCAAAATTAAAAGCATAAAAATAAATGAACAAAGACATAACTTCAAACACACAATCCTTAATTAACATTAGCTTGCCTTTGATTGGTGCATGTTTTCAAAAATAAACAACAAAAAATGCAATTTTAACTATTTTTGCAAGGACAGAATATGAGCAGTTAGATTTCTCATGCCTACAAACAAACTATAGCCTACAGAATATGATCAGTTACGTCCTGCTAATTAATGCTGATATTTTAATGCCTATAATTATTAAATTTCAAATTTAAAAACTTATAAATAATTGGATGAATTTTGTGCTACTAGAGTTTGGGTGGAACTTATGCATCCTCAACATATAAACTAGCCAAAAATCCTATGAGCCCTGGCTTTACTTGGTCATTTATTGTATCATAGTTGGAAATTAAAAGACTTGCAGCTTCCATGTTTGATTGTACCTTTTCAATCTCAGCATATTGAATTTTCTTCTCAAGCCCACTAATTTTTCCAGATGCTTCAGACTCTTTAAGGTGCATATCTCTTATTGATCCTAGCTCTTCCAATTCTGATTCATACTGCTCTTTCTTTTTATTAAGTCCTGAGAAAACAACATGATTATTGCAATAACAAAAGCTTTGAATTAAATTTAAAAAAAATGATAAAAACCTTCAATTTTCTTGTCATCCCACTGTTTTGACCTTGCTTCCATTCCACCACTAGTGCCCCCAGTCATTGTGCCGGATTTTGTCAACAGAATTCCGTCCACAGTTACAACTAAGCAAATCAAATTACATAGAACAATGTTCACTAATTTGGAATCTAACAAGCATGATTGTATTAAATGCACCAGGAATGCATCACAAGCATAATAAATACACAATAGGATTTTTTAGACCACCTAATTATTATCCAAGATAAGAAACAAAATTACAAAACAACAAAGAAGTGCAAAGACCATAGAGTCAAGTAAAAGTTATAAACTGGGTGCCAAAAAAAGTAAGGAGAATGAGAAGCCAGAGGGAAAAGTACATTGGGATCAAAATGGAACAATATCCAACTACTATCATTAAGCTCTAATGGCAAGTTAGTAAGAAGGTAAAGAACCTGTAGATAATAAAAAGAAAAAAGGTCTTGTTACCTTTAAACCTCTCACCGCTCCAGCTTAAAATTTTGGCCTCCTCAAGATCATCGCAAACAAGAGTATTCCCAACAGCAAAGAGAATTGCCTTCTCCAAGGAGGGATCAAACTTGCACTAGTTAAGTCAAAAAGCTTAAAGCACTTAAGTTTAGAGGTGTATAATTAAGTGGTTTGACAAAAAGCATGAAATTAAACTTTATGATGGGGTATTCATGAGAAGCGAAAGAATAGAAAATACAAGAATGATTTATGCTCAATGCTTAATAGACCACCTAATTATTATCCAAGAATGCATTTGTCACTATATGAATTCATTAATTCAACAGTAAGTCAAATAGCATTTTGATGAGATATGAGAGGAAACTACTGAAAAAAATCTGCAAATCTGAAAAAAAAAATATTATATATTCTATTAGGGAAAGGGTTTAATTTTAGTGAGCTACAGAAAACAGCACTGACAACAGAAGCTAAAGCACAAAGCAATACACAATAAGAGGGGTGAGGACAATCTAACAATAGTAAACTGTTAAAAACTACCAAAACCAAGTGACAAGCAAACTCTGATGATGTTAAGATGACAGCAGCTCAATGCATCACAATGCCAGACATGGTTACTCCACCCACAGAAACAGCCATTTGCATGATTTTGTTGTTTAAGGAGATTGCACATTCCTTTAGGATTTTGATCATACAATTCAAACGCGATATGAAGCATACAACAACCTTATTCCACTTGGTGAGGTTAACTACACAGATCACACAACGCCATTGACCTCAAAGCAGGAAGCATGTAAGCAAAAAATATTTTATAACTATAGAATGGCTGGACAAAAAATTGATGTTCATAAAAAGGTAATGTGTGTACTGATAGGTGGTCAAACCATCACCTTTGTGCCTTCCCAGATTCAGAAATTTTCAAGCAATGTGGTTAACGTCAAACTTGCTAATTTTTTAAATTAGTCAAAACTCAAAACAATAAAGTCATGATTGACAAGCTATATACAGAAGGTAAATATCAAGAAAACTTCAGTTTCATTAGAACAAATGTAAATAACAAATCTGCAAACACGATCAGAACCAAATTCTTCAAAGTAGCCACTGGAGAAAAAAGGATATTGAATCACGTCAAAAATCAGTTTTGCTGTACCCCCTAATGTGCGCAATCTTTCCATTATTGGCTTCACCCGAACTGATTCCAGAGGAATAAATGTCTGGGGAGGAAGCCTCTGATCTTTTAAATACTGAAAAGCAAAGAAATCAATATTCCAATCAATATTAATACATATAACAAAATGAAACCAATTATAGAGCTTTAATGTTCAAACAGGCAAAATTGCAATTTTAACACCAAATTCTAGCTATAGCAATCTGTTCAGCCCATACTTATTAATCTCGGATAGCGGCGCGTAGCGTCCACCCCTAAAAAATGCTATAGCGGGTAGCGCTACACTGCTACAGAGTTGTATATAAGTGAATATATTCTGAAATCTGAATTATATATATAAACTTCACAAACATAATAGTATTTATTCTCCTAGTAGTTTTCTGACGTTTGGATTTTTTTTGCTTAAAAAAGGTAAACTTTTACTTTTACTGTTTTACTCTCAACCTTTCTTCTCCCTTAACCTTTCATCTTCCTTAACCTTTCCGCTTTTCAGCCGAACAGCACCCGCGATAGCGGCCGCTAATGGCGCTACCCTTTGTCTCACTGTCGCAATGCAGTCTGTGGCGGCCGGCTGCCGCACCGCTACTCCGGGAACGCGCACAATAGCGCCGCTATTAATAAGCCTGGTTCAGCCATGTCAGACATAACATAAATTCCACTGGAATGACAGATGCAGCAAGTGAGTTCTAGTCATCAAGGATGAAAAGACAAACAAAATGAAGGTCCACCAGTTTGAAGGCACCAAACAAGCTTAATGCTTGGGCCTCAGTTAACAAGGTTTATGTAGCACATGACTTTTTTCTATTTTGAAAGTCCATAATAATTTTTTTTATTTTGTATTTTTTTCATAGCACAAGGAGTGTTCTTATGCATATACATCACGTATCAATTAATGCTGCTTTGGCTTCTTTTCTTTTTACTTATCCATGCTGTGTAATCACTAATACTAGAGACAAAAAGGTAATTCAAATCAAAAGCAACAAAAACCATTAAATAGAATCTGAGTTCTAAAAGATAACTTGGTAATCATAAAATCAAAAGGATAAAGCAAAATGGCAAAAAAAAATACAGAATATTAGGAAAACTTATTAGGACCTTGATGCATTCCTTCCCAGTCTTTTCATTATCAACTACAACTGCATCCATAAATTTACCCATAGCAACAGTAACAGCTAGGTTATACTTCTTCTGTGTTGGCCTACAAAGATCAGTCATGCGACCATGAACTCCTTGAAACAGGCGTTTCAGAGTCTCAACAGCCTGAGACAACCTAACATCCCTCTCATTCTCATATCTATCAGCCTTCAATTCACGTAGTTGATTTTCTAATTCACCAATTTTTAACTTCAAATTTTCATATTTTTTCCTGCAGATCAAAAGTAGCACACACCATTACAAAAATAGCATCGGCAGAGTACTTTAGCGCAGTGGGAAGGTTTAACAATTTTTTTATAAAAAAAAAAAAGCATTGAATAACATGTTAATTTACTTGGAATCACGATGTTTGTCCTGCATCAAGCGTAGTTCTTTTTTCAAGTTTTCAAGGCCAACTTTATTTTTTGCAGAATTATCAAGAATTTTTTCAAGCCTTGCTCGCATCTGTTCTTCCTGTGAATTCAGTTCAGACTCCCTGTTTCTTAACTGTTGAAGATTTTCTTCCAAGTTCTTTTGAGCTTCACTATCAGCGTTTAGTTTCCTATCTAGAAGCTCCTTTTCCTCTCTAAGCTTTGCAGTTTTCATCCCAGCTTCCTCTTTGCTGTAATGCAACATCATTTTTACAAATTCCAAAACAGGAAAATGTAATAACAAATGAAAAGTTAATATGCATGATAAGTGATAACTACTAAGTAAAAAACTAAAAATATCTCTGTTGCTAATAAGGAAGTTCCAATTGAGAACACATGGACAAACTGCTAATGAGAGGCAATAGGTTACTGAATGAAATACAATATACAAGCAACACCATCTACACAATTTTGGCTGATATTAGTCAAAATCATGAGTACATGTTCCAACTTCTGGCTAATGACACTTGTTTTCTTTTTCCTTTTCATTTCTACGTTATCCAACTAATGCACAATTTTAACCCACATAAAATAAAGGATTTTCAATCAAGTAACAGAAAATAATATACAGAATTAACAAAATAGTTTTACCTTGTATCCCTAACAGTCTAGCTCAAAAAGTATCTCAACAGACCGGCATAATCAAATAACATTAGTACACAGAAGAATATGTGGCAGACATGATTTTAAGTGCATGCCAAAACTCAATAGCATTAAAGTTTTCTCTGAGCACAATGCAAGTATACTGTTTCCTAAAAAAAGGAAGAAAAAAAAATGTGTATATATATAGAGAGAGAGAGGCGGCAGTTGGCAAACAGCTACAGCAAATAAACACTCACATGCGAAAATATTCTTCCAAGTCATTGCCTTGTAAATCAAGCTCGTCATCAACATCTCGTCCCTTTTCCTGAAGGTCTGCCATTTTGGCTGTAAGATCCTGGATGTCATTCTGTAGTAATGCTATATCAGCATCATGCTTCGTTCGTTCAACCTTTTTTTTATCAAGCTCTTTCTTCCCTTTTTTAATTTTTGAAGTGATACGAGTCATTTCCTCCTTTAACTTTAGAAGCTCAGGTTGCTGCCAGGAGGGACACAATCCCATAAACTATTCAGTGTATAGTGTATTTAAGAGCATAACAAATACAATCAACAGTAGGATTATAGGAACAACTAAAAGATTTTAGCTAGATGATTTTCATGTACTCCCAAATCTTTTTATCTCTATTTTGTGTCTAAAGGAGTTGCCATCTTTACCACCCATGCTATTTGCAGATTAACAAAACCATTTTCCAAATCTTAAAATTGCAATTTTCAACCCAGTTTTCTTCAAAATAAATATGACCAAAAGCAACAAAGTTCAAAGAGTAAAACATAGAATCAACCTAAGTAAAAAGTTCAATGGCTGGAGTTGATAATAGTATGATGAGAATGATCTTAACTTATAGTCCCAACACCCCAAATGTAGAAAAAGCACTTACACTCTTGTCAAGCTTGTTGCTTTTCTCAGCAATTCTCTTTTCACGTAGTGCAATCTCTTTCAGATATTTGGCCTGCTCTTTTTTCTTTTTACTAGCTTCACTTTCGAAGTATTCTAGTTCTTTAACAACACCTTCACGACTTTTTTCCTCATCTTCAAGATCCTTAATTGTTTCAGCATAATCGTTGTGTATATTAAACAACTTCCACAAGAAATGTTCTCCCTTCATAGATTTCTGCAAGAGAAAAAAACAAAGAGATACTTGAAAACTTCACCTGCAACAATAAGTCTGATGACTGATCAGGATCAAGAGAGAAAATGCATGAACTACCGGTCTAGGAAGCACACTCACATGACTCCTAGTTGAAAATGAAGTAGAAATGTCATCCAGGAATGTAATCATATCTTTTCTTCAGTTGAAAATAAAAAATAAAATAAAAATATCTATTGGTACTTGATATTGGTATAGTTAGCCACCGATTTTAACCACTGCAGGGGTTGTAGAAAACTCAGGTAGAAAGATTATTTATCAAAGAAATTAGAAACTATACACTCACGCACAGCTTAAGCAATTCCAAGGAAGGGGAAACAGATACAGGGGAAATGAAGAGGTCACTAAAAGTGGAACCTATAATTTTTCGTCAGTAGCCTTTCGACCTTCAAGAGAAAGTTCCACTTTCAATCAACAATCTGTATCAATTATCAAACCAGGTCAATGGAGGAAGGAAGAACTCAAAAAAGCAGTTAAGTCATGGAAGTGTTGATGTAAGAAGGGTGATAGGAAAACTGAAAGTGAAACTCTTACTTTTTTTACTTTTTATAGTTAATAGAAGTACCACCCTTCCTTGGTCCAATTAGTCATGTGGCAGAAGAAAGTACAATAAAAACATAATCTTAAGGCTAAACCAAGCAAATGAAACTACATCAAACTAAAATAGGCCAATTGGAACAACAGGCAACCTACACTTACAAACATATACAACAAGCATAAACAAACATAAATTGAAAGAGATCCCATTACCAGTTCTTGTTGCAGACAGAGATGCTTCTCTGCTTCTTCCTTCTGTTCTTTCTTCTGCTTTCTCTCCATAACCACAGTCTTCTTTTTCTGATAAACAAGCGCTGATTTTTCCTCCGCAGCACCTTTTTCCTCCTCAAACTGCTCATAGTCCCTCTTGCACTCATCAGAGCCGGATATCTGTTCCACCAGCGCAGTGAGCTCTTTGGGATTCTTCGACGCAATAGACTCCACATCACCCTGCACAATTTAGCATTGTCAATTGACACCAGTAACAGATATAGGCCATGCTTGGATAAACTTCAGTTCAGAGTTTAAAATAGCATTGCTTTAGTGCCAGCGCGGAGCGGCTACAAGGGCCACCATAGTGGAGCATTTCATTGTAATAGCTGTAGTGGACCAAATAGCGGCTGTAGCAGACAGGATAGTAGCGCTATGAGTTGTTTCCAGAAAAGCCCTTTGAATAGAGAATTAGGGCTTTTTTAGGGGGCTATTCTTGGGATTTCAATTTCCAAAATGAAATGTAAAACTATAATAGGAGTGAGAATGATAAAGAAGAAGGCTTAGATTTTAAAGATGATGATTGATGATTCCTATCTAAGAAACTAGTATTTGGCCCTTGTTGATATTTAGTTGTTTGTTTTGCTTAAGGTCCCTATTATGACTTTTTATTGTTAATTATGAATGTCATGATTTTTTGAGAATTTATCTCTGTATAGTAACTAACAATAGAAACTACCCCACTCCAGCATTTTTCAGGGATATAAAACGCTGCTTCTCCATAGAAACTTATATTCACCTCAAGCTTTTGGAGAAGTAAAACAATAGAGCTTCAACAAAAGTTAATTGAACAAAAAGGGGAAAAGAAGCGAAGCAGAACCTGAAAGACCAAGAAATTGCGAGCTTTGACGAGAATGCCGAGTGACTTGAGTCTGTTGTTGTAGGTCTCCCAATTGACAAGGGATTCGTCGATGCGGTACTCGCTGGCGCCGGCGCTGGTAATGGTACGGGTGAACTTGATCTCGGTGGAGTTGGCGAGGTGGTAGACGAGGCGGACGAAAGCTCTGCGACCTTTCTGCTCCTTCTCGCGGTCGTCGAAGGCGTAGATGAGGTCCTTGAGCTGCGCACCGCGGAGCTGGCCGGTGCGGACGCCGAGGACGAAGCTGATGGCGTCCATGAGGTTGGACTTGCCGGCGCCATTGGGGCCGATGATGGCGGTGAAGTCGTAGAAGGGACCGATCACTTGGAAGCCCTTGTAGGACTTGAAATTCTCCACCTCGAGGCAGTGGATTTTGCCCGGGGAAAGTAGCGACGGCATCGTGAAGTTCGTGCGTGTCCTAGGTCGAATCGAAGGTGCGGTTCCGGCGAGGGTGGAGTGAGGTTAGGGTTTGGAATTGAATGGGGGGAGGAGGGAAATTGGCGGGAAAGGAAACCCTAAGAGAGAGTAGAGTGCGTCGTTAGTCGTTACGTAGCGAGTAGAAAAGAGAATGACTCAAGCAAATCCCACTGTTCTCAGGAATCTTCGCCTATCGAGGGCTCTTTTCCGCTTGTTCGCGTCATCGTAGCTCTTTAGAATATAGATTCAAAGCTTTAACGAAAATTTTAGGATCGTTGATGGCGGGATAGAAAGAGGATTTGATATACTCAACCAAAAAAATAAAACATATAATTGACTGATTGTTATGATTATAGACTTAATTATATATTTGATCCTTTAATTATAATTTGAAATGTAATTTAGTCACTCGTTTATAAAAATGTTCAATTAGATTATTTGATTGTATAAAACTTAACCATTATGTTATTTCGATTCTATCATAACTTTTCTTTTGTGAATGAAAGGGGCTTAAGAAACAAATTAGAATCCTCGTGGGAACACGATTGAGTTCACATCATCTAAAAAAATTGCCAGAGAAATAAAAAGATGGAACAAAATCAAAAACTCTCAGATGCTCTTGAAGTTGCAACCCATAGCTGGCAAGCAAATCAGTAGGTTGGTTTTCCTCCCTCAAGATATGAGATCAAGTCACACAGGTATTTTTATGAATATGTTTAGATTGAGAATCACATTTAATTACGAATATGTTTAGATTCAAATCACACAGGTATTTTTAAAAGTTTTCTTATTGAAAAAATATAGAATTTTTTTCATTTAAAAATTTTTCAAAATAATTCTAATGTTATATTCAAACATATTTTATAAGATACTTAAAACCACTCCTCCCATCAATTTTCGCTCCAAGGAGGATTGTCCACAATTCAGCACTAACTACAGAACAATTCCCAATGTTTGCCAAGAATGAGAAAATAACATTTTCATATGATGACGTAATAATCCACCAGCTACAACTTTGGTAATTATAACTTATATCATTAAATTCTAATTTGCCGAGATTTAAATTTGTATATAGTAACGGCTTAAAACCGTCATTATATTTATTATTTATTTTAAATATATATATATATAATAAATAAAATAAAATTAACTTTAAAAAAGTGGGGTTTTATAGCCCCATTTTAATTATTATAATTTAAAATAAAAAAAAAACATCAGATTATCCTAAATCAATTCCAATCAGAACCTAACCACCCCCAATTAACACAATCAGAATCCTAACTACCTCAAATCAACATAATCAGAATCCTAACCACTACAAAATCAACACAATCAGAACCCTAATCACCTCAAATCAACACAATTAGAGCACAATCATAAAAAAAAAAATGGAAAAAAAGCAAATGGGTCGTCGTCGTCGTCTAATTCCCCAACCCCAACACCCACCTATCCCCTTCGTGAACACAACTTCAGCTCACAAGTCACAATGGAGCAAATTTGGTTGATTGGTTTAGGTGGTGGATGCATATCTGGATTTGTGGTGGCGCGACGATATGGTTTAGGTTGCTTGCGAAGGTTGGTGGTGTCGTGTGTGTTCGTGGATTTGGTTTGGGTGGTGGGTGCACATCTGGGTTAGTGGTGGCACGATGGTGGGGAGACGATGGCGCGATGGTGGTGTGCATAGACAGTGGAGCGCGATTGTGTGGTTGGTGGTATGCGTGGAGTTTGGATCTTTGCGGAAGTTGATGGTGCTTGTGGTGGCATGTGGGGATGCTTGTTTGGGCTGAGTGTGGATTTGGGTCCACAGAGGTTGTGGTGGCTTCTGGTGGTGCGCGAAGGCGCTTGTTTGGGCTTTGCAGAGGTTGGCAATGTCGTGGTTGCGGTATGATGTTGGCAGTGTCGTGGGTGATGGTACTATTCATGGTTGGGTGCGGAGGTTGTGGGTGATTTTTGAGGGTAGAAGGTTATGAAAAGCAAAAGAAAGAGGTTGACTGTTGGTCAACGTGAACAAATTGACAGAAAAGATATAATTAGTGTTTTTAACCATTATGGGATTTAATTGAATATTTTAATAATTGATGGATTAAATTAAATTTTAAATTATAATTAAATGATGGAATGTATACTTAAGTCATTGTTATATCATAGAAATAACTAAGTTTTTAGTCTTCAAATTTTTTTGGAATTTGAATTTTAGCTCTTAAATAAAATATTGATCGATTAAGATCCCTAATCTTTTACTATGTTATAAGTTTTTAAATTTTGATGTGATGACCTTTAAGAATGTCATGTATTCTTTATTTTAATTATTTGATGGGAGCTTATTTTCTAACCTTTAAGAATGTCATGTATTCTTTATTTTAATTTTTGATAGTAGCTTATTTTCTAAAGATTAAATATTGTTGTACTTTTCTATGTAATGAACCAAATACATGAACTCCAATGAAAACATAGATCAAACATAACCCTCCCTTTTCCTTCTTTCTCTCATCTCAATCTCTCAAGAACCAAAGGGACCATTGCTTTCTCATTAACATGTGTAACCTTAGAACCAATTTCCTTCTTTCTCTCCAAAGTATCCCATGAGTGCTTTCGACACAACGTTGTTCTACTCTTACAACATTTGTCGCCCAATTTCATGATCTCAAACCTTCCACTACTCCTTCCCAAAACCCACTCAGAATTTAAGATCAAGATCCACGAACTTGGTCAACGAAGGAGGAGAAAGCAAAGAGGTGAAGGCAATGATGTGGGGTTAGAGGTCACAAGGCCTGACATTGCCTCCTTTGTGCTTTTGGTTTTCTAACAACGATAAACACTAAAGACACCAAACCAAACCACAAACTCCCATAAAACATAACCCAATTTCAAAACTTGCACAAGGAAGCTATCAACCCCACACCAAACTTCCAAACGCAACCCTAGCTACAAACACCCAGGAAATCATTTTGTAGTGGTGAAGAAGGTGGTGGTTTCGGTGATGCAATGATGCGTGTGAGAGCGACAGCGATGACGTGTGAAAGGGCAACAATAGTGACCAAATATATGTATTTGTCTAATATGGTTCTTTTTTTTATTGCATGTTGAAAATGTAATCCAAATTTGGATTTGTTTAGTAAATTTCTTTTTTTATGTTACTATGATTTTGGGTTTTGGGTGATTGATTCAATTGAGAAGTTCTTGAATGAGACTGTTGCCAAAATTGGGGCTAGGTTATTTACAAAGGCATTAGATTGTAAGAGAGAAGTAATTTTTGGAGTTTTTTAACCATCAATTATTTAATATCTATTCAAAAAAATTATCTAAGTAATTTCTGAAAGTTTATAATCACCAAAAAATAACATATAGTAAGTGCAATAAAATAGTAAAAGTATAAAAAAAAAATTGTCCATTTACACTTATAAACTCCCACAAGCTATAAAGTTTTTCATTTTAACCAAAAAATAAGAAAATGGAAAAAAAAATCTAGTATGATAAAATAACTAAATTATAAATTTATTTATTAAAGATGAACTTTTTGTCATTTAAGAAAACATAAAAGTTATTCAACTTTATTGTAATTCTTCTTATTTCTTCATGTTAACCAACTTGTTCACTCCCCCATGTTTTTTTTATAGAACTCCCACAAGTTAAATGATATGAAAAGGTTAAAATAAAATTTTGATTCCTTATCCATTTTTATGGTTTTGATTAGACCCTTAAATGTAAAGGGTTTCACCTA
>CM023960.1:3703500-3741112 GCA_013407115.1 Glycine latifolia
GGGTGGTTGGGGGCATAAGCCCAAAGAAAAGAGACTACAAATTTACTACTCTGGAAGATTGAACTCCCAAAGCATCATCAAGCAACAATTGATCCATGAAAGAGGGTTGTTGCTCATGCATACAAATTTCTTCCTCTATACCAATGCCCCTATTAGTAGTGGCATCCGCTATCTATTAGCTTCTTTATACACATGAGAAGAAATCACTTGACAATCAACTGTCATTAACCCTTTTATAGCATTGATTAGAGCTCAAGTAGACGCACACCCATGTTTAGACTAATTCAAGCTCAGACTATCAGTTTGAGAATCAACCTCAACCTCTAATCTCTTCATCCCACATATGGTTGGCAATGTTGACTCCTTAAAAAACTCCTCAAAACTCCGCAATGAAGATAAAACGCTTAACTTCTTAGAAAAAAGAAGTATAAAACCTATAGAAACTTTTGGATCAATCCTTAACTAATAAACAATACAATAATCAACTTTAATTTTTTGTTTTTTAATCTATTTAATTAAAAATACTACATTTTGTTATTTTTTATATTATTTTATTATTCAATAATTCCGTGCCTCTCTAAATTTGTAGATTGGTTAAAGGGAGTAGTTACTTATAACTTATAAGAATTAAAAAAAAGTAATTTTAGAAATAAAATGAGAAAAAAATGTGTATACCAAAACATCATATTCTCTAGAGTAATAACAATTATAACAGATTATAGAGGAGAAAAGGGTAGTGGGTATTGCTTTACACAAGCACAACAGTGACTGCTGCTTCCTACAATGGTTTCGCTACCAGCATGGTTTCGATACATTAGCCGCAGGATCAAATTCACCTTCTACCTCTCGAGCGATCTTATTATCAAGGTTCTTCTTCCCTTACTTTACTTTCACCCTTTTTTTTCTTTTTTTATTATAATTTTATTCTTGCTGATAATTGTCAATGGTAGTCATTTATATTTGTTGTAAAGTTTTCCTACTTTTAATTTGCGCGATTCCTGCTTAATAAAAGTAAAATAGAAAGCGGTGGGCTTGCTATTACCTTTGTTTATTATTTGGTGGAGAAATTTCATTTGTGGGAATATCTGGATTCTATGAAGAGGGAAAGAGATTAGAATTGAAATTGAAATTTGCTTGGTTGTCAAATGGTATGGTGTTCTGCATAGTGTGTTTATAATGTTTTAATTTAGGTTCTGGTTTTTAATGTTTTCAGTCTAGTGTCAGATCATGCTCGATGGTCGTGTTAGAGGATTTTGCGACTGGTTGTTTCTTTGTGTTGTTATGGAGATCATCACTTGTAAATGAATGCAAGTCTGTATGGGTGTGATGATAGAATCTCTCATTTGGAACATACGAGTATGTTCCAAGAATGATGTTTTTTTGTGATTGTTAGTGGGAATTAATGATTCCAAGTACGTTTAAAACTGTTTATTTTGCTGTTTAAGTGTTCGGCATGGTAATGATGATGAGAAAGTTCTGTAATTTGGGTCTAAGGTAAGATCCTTCTCATAATTGTTCTAATAACTTGTCTTGTTTATTTACAATGAGATCTTTGCTCTTAGTTCATTCAAAAGTTCTTACTCAACATGAGACTTGTTGAATTCTTTGTCAATAGGCACTCTAGCTTGTAAGTTAATTAGATTTGGGGAAAAAAGGTTAATGAATGGAAAAAAAATTGCTTGTGCTCAAATCAGGAGCTGTGTAGTTTGAAATAAATCATATTTGGTGTTCTCGTAGCACTAGAATGGTGGCTGAAATATTGAAGTTGAGAAATTTAACTTTTATTTATTACAACAAAGTGAATAAGGGCTTGTTTGGATAAACTTATGAGGAAGGAAGGAAAAATGAAATAAGCTTCACCAATAAGCTAAATTTAGCTCATGCATAAGTTAAAAATAAGTTTTTGGGGAAGCAAATATGTGAGAGCTTCTACAAATTAGCTGATGCATAAGCTAATTTTTCCTTCCTATTTTCTTCTCCTATTAATGCTTATGGAGAAGTTTATCCAAAAGGTCCTAAGTTTAACTGTTTGTCTAAACTGCCTTGGATAAGAAGAAATCATAACCTTTCAAACACCTTTTGTTTTATTTATTTTTTTGCCATACACTGGGTATTGTTCAAGCAATAGATCTTCTCCACTCCCTTTTAAATTTATGCAGTGTTAACAGAGTTGTCGGTGGCTTGGAAACCAATTTCTATTGTATTTTTTGAAAATTGAGGGAAGCATTGGATAAGAGGCGTTGGAGGGCATGTGATTTCCAAGATTACGCTTTTATCTTGAAAAGGCTAATCTATTGGATGTTAATCATTTCATCCTAAACAATGGCATTTATAGGAATATTTTTCCTTGTAGTTTAAGTTCTACAACTGTGCCAGTGCAAGGTTTTCCTGTTATCCTGTTTTCTATAACTGCTTATCACATTGTTAGCACTTATAAATCCCCTCCTTTGAAATGATTTTTACTATTCGATGTTTAATGTGAACAGAACTATAAAGGAGGTCCAATTACAGGCAGAGAGATAAGAGATGCTGCTTGGAAAAAATTCTATCAAGAAAAGCTGACATACTTGCACTGGAATAAAGGAGAGGAGATGGCCCCTACTATTGATGGAAAAGCAGTAACTCTTGTTCGGAAATTATTAGCTGTAGACCCAACGTAATTTCATACACTATCCTTTTGTGCAAATCTATTGACTATTATTGCTAGTTGTTTGATATGGGCTTTCTAAAGCTAGAGATTCAATATACATGCTTTACATAAAAAGCTTCTATTTGCTTTATATGCCTTTCTTAGACTCTCAGTATGCTGTATCTTCTTCTTGGATAGCTGTGCAACCCTTGCTTACAAACTCTTTCAGTCACTTATTTTCTTTTCAATGTCTGTTGAGATAGATCCCACTTTTTTTACATCTGGCCCATCATATATTTGTCCTAATGAACTCTTGAAAAACTTATTTTCTTGTTAAATTATAGTTTATCCACCGTCACTACTGAACATCTGTGAAACACAATTTAAGTTTACCCACTTTATCTTGACAACATTAACTAGCACATCATTTTGGTGCTGTGTCCATCCGAAATAGCAGAATGGCATAGAAATAGATATTTAATCATTGAAAGGGAAAATATATATAGAGGTTGAGTCTATTTTGATCTTTAAGCAGTTTTTAATAATAAAAAAAAGAAAATGGGGTAGGACTGATTTTGGTTTGTACCATTCTCATTTGCCTCAACTTCTTCATTTAATTTTGGCACATATAATACATATGATGATTGTAGAAAGAGAGATATTTGCAGAAAAATTTTCATTCACGTTGAATAGTTACAATACTAAGTGTTCATATATACATACTTACAACTACCCATAAATGTTAACAAAGATATTATAATTCTCATAGTTATATGTGTGTGTGATGCTGTGTCCATGTTCTACATTTTTAAAATTTAATCCTTGGGGCAATTATGAGTAAAATTCTCATACTTACAACTACCGCAGTTAACAGCAGCTTTTCAACAGTAAGCCTTGGTGCAACATTAAGTGTAGCTTCCTTGTAAACCTGGTTGTCAGGTTCTTCTTGTGGAAACAGTCTTCTTGCTCACAGTATAAAAAATGGATTTCGTGCATCAACTCTCCGCAGACCCTACAATTGTGGGTGGGCTTACTCTATAGTCAGTAACTTGAATGCTGTGAGGAACACTAAAATTTTCAGATCCCATTTCAAGTTCAGATAATGGTTTCTTGTCAATAAGTGGCCCCTGGAGATTAGTGTCAGAGATTGTTTCTGTTCAAATGATTTCTCTTAAATGGTTGGGCAAATGTATGATAAATGAATGAGTCTAGAGTTTGTGACTGACTTTATGTTTTTTGTTGTAACATGAAATCTATCATAAATTTGACTATTTAAGTTGGTAGGATCGTATTTTACTCTTTGTAAAGATATTAAAATTCTTTTATTTTCCAGCATTTATCAGTTTGGTAGTTGAAACTCTGAGCTGGTTCTTACCTGTGAGTCTGTGACATATCTTAAATATGGTAAAATTCTAGTTCAGAGCCATGGTTGGTTTTAGCAAATGTTATGTATAAAAACTATAAACTAGCTGCCCTTCAGTGGTGTGACAAACTTCATACTTATCATGTGCAGTGGTTGTGACTTGTGAGTTGTGAGTATTATTTCAAAAAAAATTTATTTCGTTATTAGGTTGAAGCTTATGGATGGTTTGAGTTGTGACTTGTGATCACCCTCTTCCGTAAAACAAAAAAGATTGCCAACTGACTGGTAGTTTAAAAAATGTTGAAACTAGGTCTTCCTCCATTTTGTTTTTGTTATTCTTTGAGTTCCACAAAAGTTGGAGATTGACTGATGATTGACCTTTCCATCTGGAGCTTATTAATTAGTGTATTATCATCTCCATTTTTGTTATGATAGTCTGGGTTCTTTGACAGGAGTGTTTTTGTAGGAGATGTTGTGGTTGTGAAGGACCCTGAGAAGCCAGATAACTACCTACTCAGAAGATTAACTGCAATTGAAGGCTATGAAATGGTTTCTACTGATGAAAAGGATGAACCCTTTATCCTCGAGAAGGATCAATGCTGGGTAGTGGCTGGAAATGAAAAATTGAAAGCCAAGGTAAAAGCTGCCTAACTTTGCTATCCCTAGGTGGATCATTATGCACCTCTGCCACAATTTGAACAATATTATTGTATTACTGTCATAGTAAAAGTTTTATATTAAAACATCATTTATCAAGCAATGAGTTATCATTGATATACGAGTATTCAAGTTGATTACATACTCTTAGTCATTTAAATTTTCTGAAATCAGTGTGTAAGATTAATTTGATAACTAGATTGTTACAGAAGAACGATAAATAGACTCTCAATAGATTGATTGGTTAAAATAATTTTATATGATGAGTTAGTAGAGGTGACTTCACCTAGTGAGATAAGACTTTTCTTGTTTGTTGTTGACTTAGTGGAGTGTAAGCCAATACTTACACTTTTGTCAACAAATCTGACATTATTGACTGGATCCGGACTTATTTTTCTGTTAAACCCCCTCTTTTTAAGACATAAAAATGAAAGACTGTAGCTTATCATGGCAATTCAGTCAAGCAACTTTTGGAATTCAGTTATGATATGGCTAGAGGTCGTATATGTTTGCGAGTTTGACTTGATTCCCCAAGTGGAAATGTTCAATCCATGTTTGAATTCATTCATGACTTTTGGTAATACCAAAATTGCTTATTCCTAAACAATAACTGTGGTTATAACCTGAATAAGAAACAAAAAACACCTCTAACAGAAGAAAAAGAAATCACCCACTAACGATTTTTAGTGTGAGACTCTTAATATTTGATTATTTTCTATGTAGCACTGTATGGTTAAGTGAGAACTGGGGATATAATTAATTTGAACCTCAGATTTTCTCCTTATTCCTTGACGCCTTCTGACAGCTTTGGAATTTTCTAAGTGACCAATTATCTTTAAACTTCAAAGTGAATGTTTCCACAAAGGCTAGTAATTCTGCTGTAATATTTTTGCTATATTCTTTTCCCTCTTTAATTGCTTGTAGAACACTAGGAACAATTCATTGTTTAATGCTCCCAACCCAAATGGCAGGAAGCGAAGGATAGCCGAACATTTGGTCCAGTTCAGATGACAGACATTGTAGGCAGAGTCATATATTGCCTGTGAAGTGCTGTAGACCATGGCCGAGTACAAAACAGGTGAACTAAATTTCTTAGGCTAACTAAATTATCATGAAAAAAAAATGGGGATGCTCTTTTGAGTTGATTGTTGATATATTTTACCCCTTAACCAGTGATTTCGGCATGCGAGAGGATACACCAGTACTGGAAGTGGAACTTGATGTTGATGAGATGGCAAAGAGTCACAAAGCTTGAAACATTTTTCCCAAGAAACAGTAACTAGTTTACTTTACGCATGCCTTAGTTTCTTCTTGTGGATTTTCCTTGAAGCACAGATTGAAGAATAAAAAATATGATTTTTAAATTGTTGCAATGGGATGATGGTGTTATGTGGATGTCATCGGCATGTTAGGTAATTGGCTAGCTCTTCCCAAGCAGAAATTTGAAGCTGTCTGTGTTAAAGCTTGAGTTCAACATTATTGTATGCTAAGTTCAAAATTGACCAAATTTTGGTCTGTTTTGTTAATGGTCGAGGATGATAAGATAAAAGATAAAAAAGGCTGCATTATTAGAAACAATGGTTTCAGATATTTTCATTTTGTTGGCTGCTCAATGACAATGATAAAGAGTTCACATGCCATTTGAATTTCATGGGCTATAATCTTTGATGTCTGGTTTTTTTTAGTCAGTTAAGTGAGTTTATAAAAAAGAATGTTGAAGTGAAACTTGATTGCATCACAGGCGCACACAAACGAGTTCTTGTTTTTACTCTGCGTCACAATTTGTGGTTAGTTAATGACCTGCATTAACATGAAGCATGCAAAGGCGGAATTGATTTCTTGGATCCTCTGTTGATATTATAGATTATCACTTCTTCACAAACATTCATTCTCGATTTGGGAGTCATGTATTGCCATCATGCTAAATATGAATCATTATGGCAGTTGCATGCATTACTACGATATGTTCTTACATATTTTGGGTCAGTCGATTACTTTGCTAAAGATCTAAAGGATAGATTTGATTGCGTGAAAGAAAAAGGAAATATTTAAATTAAAATAGAAAAAAATAGATGTGAGGTCCACATTATTTTTAAATTTTTTTCCTTAAATGTTATTTTCTCGCCCACAATCCAATCACCCCTAAGTGTGATAAAAAAAAGTTACAAGTAATCTTTTAAAAACTAAAATATTAATATATTTGTGTGTTGTCTTGATCCTATGTTGTGTAAGATCATCCCCACATTTTTTACACGTTTTGAATGGATTTCATCGTTACACAATTTCTTTTATTTCTTTACAATTTAAGTAATTCTTCTCTCCAACTAAACAACTTTTTTTTTACTACATGGATTCCACAAAAACCACACATCCGTACAATTCATCAACACTAATTATTACTAACTTATTATTATTATTATTATTATTATTATTTGATAAAAATACAAAAAATAAAGTTTAGCGTCGGTGTTTACATAAGCACTTGATGCTTGATAAGTTCTTAATTAAAATGAGCTTGATGAGTGGTTCTTGACAGACACTGTTTCATATTAAGAACCTGGAATGGAGACGGCCTAAATGTGAGAATATCGTCTATAATAATGCAAAAATATTAAACAAGAATTTAATCATGTGAATAAAAAAGGCTTTATTTAAAAAATGTTATATTTATTTTATTGATTTCTACATCTCAATTAGCAAATACTCTATATATGTATGTGTTTCTTCCTACATTATAAAACTCAAACACCACCCCCTTATCCTTTCATTCACAATGAAAAGGGATATTATTTGAGTTGTATGGGTGCAAGAAACTGGTGACTTTCTTGAAACGAGAAGTAATGCCAATACACTCCTCCATAAGCACCTTTTTATTAGTTAAAATATATGAAAAATTATAAAATCAAGAAGAAAAAAAGTCATTAATTAAATAAGATATAAAATCCATTAAATTTTGTAATTTTTAATCAAGAACATATGTTCAAAAGTGTGTTAGAGAATAAGACTCTATCATTTCTGTTCTTAAATTGTTCGTTGAAAAAAAAAGAAACATAAACATATATTTGCACTACTATAGTTTGGGATTAACTTCCAGTCATTTTTCCAATACACATAGCATGCATAATATAATACCGATTTTGCCCTTCTTGGTAAGAGTCTTACGAATTCATAATTCGTATGAGTTAAATTTTTTTAAAATAATTTTTGAAATAGTGGAACAAGTAGGTGTCAAATATGTAACCTTCCGATTACAAGCACGATGCTCTAACTAACTGAGCTACTAGACCATTCATGCTAAAAGTTAATTAATATTGTTATATATAATATTACAAATTTTAATGCATATTTAATACACATAAATTTATATAATAATTAATTTTTATCTAATAATATTTTTTTACATATATAAATTTCTAAAGTATATGAACCTATGATTTTATAAAATTAAAATTTCTAATGTATATGAACCTAATATTTTTTATTCAAATCTATGATTTTTATTTTAAATTTATTGTTATAAAATATGTATTATTAGATAAAAATATATATTATTAGATAAAATCATGATTTAATTATAAAAATATATGCATTTTTCATATTGTTTATGCTAGGTGTATTGAAAAAAATACGGGTGCAGGAAATTAATCCCTAGTTGCTATAAGTGTGGTTGGGCCCTGGTTGACCTTTTTTAATTGTACCGATGACAAAAAAAAAATGGCACACGATGACAATTTTGCCCCTAAAAGATGACATATTTCCGAGAACATCCCTTATCAAACAAAAGAACCTACGAATCGCATGAAAAGCGGTATTGAGTGAGAGTGTTCCCTCTCCTCTCTTCTGCTCAAACAATGTCGCAAACAACGCTGCACCCTTTCGTCGCCAAAAACCTTGGTTAGTGTCCCCTCTTCTTCTCTCTGCTTTATGATTCTTCCTTCTCGTTATTATAGAATACAAAACTAAACAAAACCTTAGCCACGCTTAAGTCTTTCAGCTTCAAGACCCCGCTTCATTTCTTTAGCTTAAATTACAAATTAAACACTAGGGGTTTTTCAATATCTGTTTCTAGTGACATAAATTTTTGTCATTTTTCAATGAAATCCGTAACTTTATGAATTATGATTGAAAGCTTCTTTTTTTTTTTCTGTTGTTTTTAGTGGTTTCTTAACCCCATCATGTATGTTGTTATTTGTGTTATTGACGTGGCTATTAAGGGGCTTTTGAGGCTTCATCCTTTTGGGGAAAATGATATTTTGAGTTTGGGTTGATGATAGAATGTTCTGTGCGTTTGTGGTTTTGAAGCTGGCTCATATTGCCCACTATCTATTTGTTGAACAGTAATGTTATATCTACACCAGGATTTCTCTTGGTAATTGAGGTGTTAATGAACATAAAACATTAAGCAAATGATAAACGAGGCAAACTAATAATTTACATGTAAGCAACTGTGTGTAGATATAATATTACTACTTGTTTAAATGATGATTGTGAGTGGTAAGCCATAGCAATTGTTCACTTCTGTTATTAATGGAAGCGGTCTTTCTCCAGTCTGGAAGGGCTTCTTGGTATAGTTTGTCAAAATAAGCTCTTTTTAGTTTATTTCAATAATTTTCATGGCCAAATTTATAAGTTATCATGTAATAAGAGCTTATTCAATGAGTGATTAACTAAATTGTTTACCCATATACACCCTTTGTCCATGCAATGTTTGCTTTCCTGAATGTCCTCTCTGTCCTGCATTTTGCAGTTGTTGATAGTTTTTATATTATACATCATTTTCCACCATGGTTATCAGCATTCTTTTTTGTGAAAGTAAATAATAAAAGCGCAGTAATGAAAATGTTGGTCTTCATTGACAGTAGGGAACAAGCTTCATGTTGTTGATGAGTCTTTGAGGGGCACTCACCAAACTTAACATTTGCCTTTTTCTTTTCTTGGATGATTTAACCGATGTGGATGTGCATGTTTTATCTGCAAGCTGCTTGTAGAAGAGTGTTAAGCCATAATGATTGTATCATGATTAGTTTGTTTCTTAGCTGGCTTTTCTAGAGTTGGCTCCATGTTAATATTCAGAGCTTGAGTACTTGGTGTGTTATCATGGGTTTATTTGGCTTGACTGCTTGAGACCATGTTTTGTGTCATTTTGCGCTTTAATTTTTTGAGGAGTGCTAGGAACATACTCTCTAACTCACTCTTTGCTACTGGTTAGAATTTATTGGAAATTACAAAATCAAGATTCAAGAGCATCACACATTTTTGTGGTTTTCAATAAATTCAAAACAATAAGAGTGTGTTCCTCTATTTTTTTCTTCCTGTTCTCATACTTCTATATATGTGATGTTAAATTATTTTGGTGTTATTGAAGGATGTGTAATAGCAGAAGGCAAGTGTCTCCCATGTTTAGGTGTTTCTGGAAGAACTGCCGCTGTATATTCCTACTCTTCTCTAGGTCATCACAGAATTCATTCCCATGTCCAAGTTAGAGGACTAAAGTGTGGCTTTAGGGGTGCATCTTTTGTATGTGAAGCAAAGAGGAACCCAGATTTCTCAAGGCAAAACAAGCACGGGTCCTCCAGAAGCAGAAATCGGAACAGTGATGGGAGAGACAGCTTTGAGAGCTTTGACGATGATATGTTTTCTTTAAAAAATGGACCACCTGTGTCTCTTTCAACCTCAGGAAAATTCCAGGCCACTTCAGCCCCTGGTCCTAGGGAGAAGGAGATTGTTGAGCTATTTAGGAAGGTCCAGGCTCGGCTGCGTGAGAGGGCTGCTTCCAAAGAAGAAAAGAAAGTTGAAGCCTCCCGAGCGCAAAGCAAAGAGAACAGTACTGTAGATTCCCTTCTCAAACTACTGAAGAAACACTCAGTTGAGCAAGTGAAGAGAAGTAGTGGAGGAGGCAGAGGAAAAGATTTTAGTTCAGACCAGTTGCAAGAAAGTAACCAATACGATGGAGGACGAAACTCTAAAATTTCTGATTTGGATAGTACTCCAAAGGATGAGCCCCAAGAGGACAATGTCTTCTCTTCCTCAGTAGCCAGGCCTCAATCAAATTTCCAAAGAAGGTCTCCCGTTCCTCGTGTAAAATACCAGCCTGTCTCTAACAATGAGGATGATATGACTGTAGTGCCAGTAGGTAGTGAGGATACAGAGAACAATCAGGATCAGATAGATTTGAAGCTTGATGACGAAGCTGAATCTGACTCTGAATCTGATGTTGATTCAAAGGATGAGCTTTTCTTCCCAAACATGGGGATGGCTGAATTGTCTGAGGATGATGATTCTGAGCAAACCTATAACAATGAGAGCGTGGAGGAGCAGCCGGTGGCTCAACGCGAGGATTTGAGTGCACTGAAGCTGTCTGAATTGAGGGCACTTGCAAAGACTCGTGGCTTGAAAGGATTCTCAAAAATGAAGAAGAGTGACCTCGTGGAGTTGCTAACTGAGAGCTGATTCTGATGGAATGATATACGAGAAGAAAAGGGACAAAACAACACATGCCATAGTAAAATAGATTTTTTTTTCTTTTCTTGCTTTTGACTTGACATTCTATCCGATGTTTCTTTGTGTTCTTTTTTTTTTTATGTCACACTCTAATTTAATTTTTCCGAGTACTTGAGGTTGAGAGTTTGTGGAACATTAGACTATTAGAGTAATTATGATATCTTGCCTCGGAGAATTTTTAAATTTGTAGTTATATTCCCGGGATGATATCTTGTGGCATTTAGTTATTATGTGATCCAGTGACCTATCTGGCTAGTGAGAGATTACATCATTGTTGTAGTATTTTGGTTATCTCCTTTATTCTTTTGTTTGTGAGATTTTTTATGATCATTCATATAATGCATGTGCAAGCATAAAGTTAGAAGAAATATCCATTATGGTTTTAGGTTAAGAATGTACACCTCAAACCTTCTTATGAACTTTGGTCAAGGTGGCTCAAAAACGAAGTGTCTTGGCCCATGTTAGGTAATTTCTTAATGATTTTGTTCACAGCAGGCACATGGTTGGAGCCTTCGAGGCATCAGGCATGATTACCAAATACCAAAAGCCGAAGAAGGCATCTACTTTGCTTAAATGGCCGTTTGGAATCTTAGTTACACGTGGAAACAAACAAGCCATTAATCTATTGTCGTTCTGGACCTTATTTCTTGTAGTTTTTAGTGAAAGAAACGGATATGCTACAAAAACAAATTCCAACGTATCGAACACTCGTCTGATACGGATACACAGAAAATACCTCTTGTTACATATTAGATTTGCAAAGGGCACTTTTGTAAAAAAAAAATTGCCCTTAATAGAATGAAGCTTTGATTGTGCTTACCTCTTCGATTTGTGCTCTGTGTCTGTGCACTTGTGCTTTCTCCATTTTGTGCTCTGTATCATACACCCGTCGTCGTCGCTGCTCCTCCACCTCTTGGTCAGTCGCAACGCCGCTCACGCGCCCCCTGGCCCCCTGCTCGCATGCCGCTTCGAGGTGAATTGCCTGAGAGAGAAGGTCCACGACGAGTTCGAAATGGTCTTCGACGAAGGCCTCTTTAGCTTTTGCTTCGAGATCGGAAGGCATGTGAGAGAGAGAGAGAGAGAGAGAGAGACAGACACAAAAAGAGGAAAAAGGAAGGTTCTAGAGAGGGAAAACGAAGGGTCATGATTTGAAATTGGAAGAGAAAGAATAAGGAATAGGAATGAACGAATGATTGATTGACCTGAACAAATGAGAGGTGAGTGGGTATATAGAGAGTGGAATCGGCAAACTGCAACCTCATTTATTTATACTTAATTAATAGAATGTTTGATAGTGTAAAATGAAATAAAAGTAAATTGAGATACAAAAGTTTAAATTAAATAAAATATAAAGGTATGAAACTCATGTTTTTTCAACTTCTTTTTACTGTAAACAAATAAGAATGTTTTTATAATATTAATTTAGACTTAATTTAATTCTAAAAGTTAGTTAATAGAATAAAAATTAACTTTTACTTATATTATGTTAGTACTATTTCTGAGTGAAGGTAGGACTTAGGTCTTTCTTAGAAGAAAAAAAGATCTATCTAGCTAAAACATTCTTACAACAGGCATATAATTAATTACAGTCTAATTTGTCTGGTAAGTAATTAAAGTAGGTAGGAGGCTAGGGCTACCCCTTCTGGTATTTGTCATCAATAATCAATGAGTGAAATAGCTAGATAGCATGAGTAATAAAGGTGAAAATAGTGGTGATGGGCAAAACTAGTTTATTAATATGAAATACATTCTATATAAAAAAAATATTATTTAATACTAAGACGTATCAAGAACATATCGAAATATTAGAATTTTTGAAGAACGTATCAAAGTTTCGTATCGAAAACGTCATGTCGATATCGGTGCTACATAAAGAATTATGTTTTCTTTTGCTTAGCTTGCAGGATGGTTATGATAGTTCCTTTATTTATCGATTAATATTAGTTGTTAATTTTATTACAATGTTTGTGGGAACGATTTAAATTCAACCAAGGATCTTTTCTTCTTCCATCAACCATTAACTTAATCCTTTAGTCTCTAAATTATTATTTTAGTCTCTAAATTGTTATTTTAGTTATTAAAACTTTTAAATAAGTTTTATTTATTATTTTAGTCTCTAAATTTGGGGTGTGTGCTTTTTTAGTCTCTGATATTTAAAATTGTTTTTTTCTTGAATTTTAAAAATTGTTCTTTTTAGTATCTAGTATAATAAATTGATACTTTGTGACGATTTTTAGTTGTTATAATTAATTTTTATTTTTTAGCAGCTTGAATTTACATTTTAAAATTATCATAATGGTTAAAAACCGTTGCAAATTACTAAAAACAACATAAAGTATCAATGTATTATTTCAGGAACTAATAAAACAATTTGTCAAAATGCAGATAAAAATATAATTAAATTTAAAGATTAAAACATTAATTAAGGGTTATATGAATTGATAATTATTAATCTATTAAAATAATAAGAATTGTATATTATGTGCAGATCAGGTGGAGCGACAAAGAATCAAATTAGATCCATCTTGAATTAATAATGGGACATGATTTGAGACATTTAAAAGATTTTTGTTTTGTTTTGAGGAATATTATATGGTCACACTTGACCTGAAGTATTTACGTCCAAATTGGGAAAAGTTGGTTCAAATTTTAAAAATTATAAAACAAAATTAATCAATTTAATTAAAATTATTATGAACCTGCATATTTAATTTCTCCAAAAATACACTATCATTTAAATGTGTAAGATTGAATTATGGTGTAAAAACCTTTATACAATCTCAATGTGGATACTGTTTTCTCAAATTTGAAAATGTTATCTATATTTTGATACTTAAGAAAAAAGAATTGCTAAGTAGCAAAACTGTACCACAAACCAATTGCAACTAGCACTGGGTTTTTACGCCTAAACTTTTTTATCATAGCTACCGAACTCCTAATACCATTTATACCCGAACACTTGATTCATTTCCTGCTTTCACATATAGTTGTTTTGTATCCTATTTTTTGAGAAATTCATGCTCCTAAAACAATGTGACATGGTTATGATTAAAAGATAGACCGTAAAAATGAACCCTTTCTAAACCAAACATTCCCGAACAGTACACTCTATTTTTATAGCTTTTTTCTCAAATTATGTATTAAATTAAAATAATTGTGTGCTTTAAATTAAATTATGATTATGAAACCATTAAGTGAAAGATTCAGAAATATTCAGAAAATATTATCATCAGTGATTATATTTAACTTAAATAAAATTGTTTCACATAAAATACACATGTGATCTCATATCAAAATTATGATGATGTATATTAAATTGAATTAAAAAAAATATTATTATAATATAAATGTAAGATAAAGTCTCATATCCTATAAGAATAAGAAAGTTGAATACCATATGAGTCAGAAAAAAATTATAAAATGAGTTTTAAAGTTTTAAATTTAATTAAGTATCATGTTAGGTTGACTTATATGATTTGGACATGATGATTCATTAATAAAAATCTTTCAATATTAACTCCTTCAATTTTCCAACAATTACTAATAAGTTTAATTCACTCGTAACCTTTTCTTAATTTTGAAATAAATTTGATTTTTGAAATTGTAATAACCATCGAACATTTTAATTCCCCATTTTATAGAACTATCATTTTAAATTCAATTTAGTCACATTAAAAAAAGTAATTGAAAACATTATAACAAATGATACTCTACAAAATTAAAGAAAAAATAGCCTAATAATCTCACATACTAACATGGAATTTACTATTTTTCTTGCTAGGTAGGGTGGGATGAACATGCCCATTTCATTGACGTGATGACTTGTTTATAGGCCCATAATGATTATTATCCGCGACTGAAACACATTACCATAATAATAGTTTGGACTGGAGCTCATAATTCAACTCCAACTTTCCTTTCCTTTTCTTTGGAAACAGCAGCACGTGCATGCTTTCTGCTTGCTTCTAATAGCAGCTTCCGTCAGAAAATAAAAAATGGGAATATTTACAATTTCACTTGTTGGGTGACCCCAAACCAGAAAAGTTTAGCTATTTATGAAACTTGTGGGTTTAAGGTTGCTGATTTTGTGACTAATGTGTGCTTTTTTTCTATCCAAATTTAATCCATCACATGGTGAAAAGAAGTGGAAACAAATCCTTTTATGATCTATTATACAAACCATGACGTATACGGCAAACAAGATATGTAATTAATAAGAAATTCATGAATCATGACATTAATGTTAAGATCTTAGTCAGCAATAACATGGCTGACTTGTGAGTTTTTAGGGTGAATGAGAGTTGTGCTCGAATGAAGGTTGGGATTAGATTAAACCCTTCTTCATTGGATCCAAATTCGTTAGCTTCTTCTCACCTAAAAAAACAAAACTGAATTTATGAGGGTTTTTTCTATGGGGGAAGTAGGTAGAGACTTTTTGGTGCAACTTTATGAGAATGATACAGCTATATATAAACCAAAAGATAAAGCACTACAATGAATCGTAATTATTATTGGAGAAATGATTATTAAACATTGTGTGAGTTTTACACTTAACACTAACTATTTTTAAAATCATTCCCTTGTACATGCTAATCATGCTTACATTTCTATTCGAATGAATAAAAGGAATTTTTGGAGAACTTAAACTAACTTCTGTTATCTCTCCAGCCACCTTAAAAGGAATTAACTTCTTATTGTTGGACTTGAAAATTTTCTTTAGTATATAAAAAAATGTTTTTAAATAACATGGCAATGCCCAACTAAATGTTAGGGTAAATAAATTACACATAAATAATGGATCAAAGTTAATTTCATAATTTAAACACATTCACCTCTATATATTAAATGAGGAAAAATATTTTAAATTAGTTATTTTTAAAGTGAGTAAGTGAAGGTTTATTTTTTAAAATTTAGAGGGTAAGAGTATGTTTGGAGTAGTTTAATTTTAAAGATTTTATCTGTTTTTTTGAGGAAAAACGTCATTTGTAAAATAATACTTTAAATTCAGTAAATGTGGATATACTCTTTTTAGAGACAAAGCTCGCTTCAAAGAAGCAAGTTGTATAATATACAATGCCTTAAAGTAACTTAATCATTTAATATATTGTAATAGAAAATGACATGCATCACCTCTAACATTTTTAATTTAAAACTGAAATTGATCATGTATACTTTCTTTATGTTGCACTTTCTCATTTTTCTCGTAAAAAATTGGAAATTTTTGTATATCAGATTAGGATGATGGTGATAACAAGAATAATTTATGTGAAGTTACAATCTTTTTATAACACAAATTTCTCACAATTATGGATATAGATCCATTTGAATAAATATCATGGATATAACACATATATCTAATATAAGTAGAAATCTTGGACAAGTAAGTTATAATCTTATTGTAAAATCTATATTAATAATGTATATATAAAGTTCTGTTAATTAGTAATTTTTGAGTCAACTCTAAGGTCTTCAACATTATTCATTTTTCCCAATGTTTTAACCACAAAGCATACATATAGAAAAACATAAAGTGTACATCCTGATTTGATCGAGGTGTAAAGAAGTTAGAAGGAAGGAAGAAAAAAAGATAGAAAGGAAAAAGAAAAAAAATAGAGAAAAAACAGTTGATGTGTGATAAATGACATGAGAGAATAAAAGAAAAAAAATAGAAAGGAAATAGGATGAAAAAATATATAAAATGAGTATAAATGACTGCAGTGCTTGGTCAGTGGTCACTTTGTTGATTATTATAAATGAGTATGCCAAGCAGTACTTATAGGAAGAGTGTGAAAGACTTAGAAAGTGGAAACCAAGAGTTGCCCAATTCTTGTTGTGTTTTTTTAGTAAGCGACATCTTTCAAAGCTGACATTTTCATTAAAAACACACAAAGAGGATATGCTATATTAATACACTACACATCTTTTTATTACTAAGTAAAATTCCTATAAAGTCCATTAAATTTCTCACTCTATTTAATGATTTTCATGTATTATTTATTAAGATTCGTGTAAATTATATCTAATAATAGAAAATAGTGACAAAATACTATTAAAAGAAATGTGTTAAATAACGAATTATTGACATTTTTCACATAACATATTGAACTAAACATCACATTGTGATTCGCTTTGTACCATAACATATTTACAATTAGGTTGGGTAACATACTTAAGAAAGTGGGTGACATTGGCCAATCAATCGTATTTACCTTTTAGCATATTTTGGTTTGTAGCATGAGCAATTTGGAGAATTATTTTAAAGTAACGGATAGTACAATGACACCCATCTTTAACTCCTCCCTGTTTGTAGAGAAAAAGATGAACCTGTCGAAAATGTCACGGAATATTGTAGGCTCACATGTTTGCCACCAAATGTCACAGTTAAATAGTCTGAATTTGGAAACGAGGTGTTGGATCCCTATTGGCTACGACCTAAAAGCAAACTTTGGTTTTGGTTGAAAGAAAAAAACTCCTTCAAAGTGAGGAAGTTTCTCAAATGCATGCACATATATACATTATTAATAAAGTACTTCTTAAATTTATGTCACTTTAATTTAAGATGGGATATGTAAAACTTTTTTCACTTTAGAGGAAACTGTTAGTACCATTTAATAGCCCACAAATACTGCTTCAAGGACTCAATAATATTAATGAAGTTTAGATGTTTACTCATGTATATAGTTTTTTTTAAGAATACTCAATATATACTTAACGCACTATTCATTCAATTTGCAAGTTGAATCAAACGAAAATGGGAAAAAGAACTTATTTTACCATGGTTTTACTGCTATCACGTGGCTCCACTAGAAAGAAAAGTTACCAGTTTGCTTTAGCTAGCTAATTTGGCTGTATTATAGTCCAATAGTACCCAAATGGAGCTTTTATGTCTCCATCAGCATACTAACCATATCTATATACAAAAAAGGTTGGTTGTATATAAGACCTTAGTTTTTCTTATGACTTTTTAGTTTCTTTTTGTGCAATCTTAAAGTGAACTTTTAACCATTTTTTGTGTGTGTGGATGAGAAAATTGATTCCTTTTTATTTGTCAATGTCAAGAGGGTCAATTCTGACGGATACTGAGATTTATTGAACAACATATTACAGATGAAGTTAATTAATTAATTAGTTTGACCACAATTATGAAAAAACGGAAATTTTGTCAATCGTTTCATTGAAGTTGGTTGGATTTAGGCAAAAAAAAGAAGAGGGTAGTCCACAATCAACTAAAAACAATGACATCCATTTGATAGTGGCTTGGAATCTTGACCGTAGTTTTAGAAATGGAATCACCAGTTTCAGTATGAGCGTATGTTTTGAGCACGATCTTGACCAAAATTAAAAAATAATCAGTAAAAATTAATAATCTAAATTTATATATATACTCATAACAATAATTTTTTCTGAATTTCACTTGCAAATGCCTAATAGCTGAAATATGTTATTTTTTAAATTTAAGTGACATTTAATTGTAATTGTATAATTTATAACACGAGATTTAATTTTCAACATATGGTTGGTTCGAATGTGAAAAGGTTTGTATCTCTTAGACATGCAGTCTTAGCTAGGTTTATATCACAATTTATGTATATGAAAGAAAATATTATTATTAAGAGGAAATGATTTAGGTTATGCTTTGAGAAAATTAATCGAAAAGTTAAAAAGTTAGCTAGTAGTTAAAATTAAAAAATTAACTTGTTAAATTATAAGTGTTAGATAAAATTAACTGTTGAAATACATGAAAAATATAAAATGACATAAAAATATTAAAATTATGATTTATTGTTTAAAAATAACTACAAAAATAAATAAATATATTAAGGATACAAATGAAAAAAATATAAAAAGTTAGAAGTTAAGAACTAACAATTTAAATAATATTACTTCAAATAACATTTTAAAAAACACTTAAAATTATTAAAAATTTTATTAATCGAATAGTCAAATAAAATCTTCAATTAATAAAAAAATTAAAAATTAATTAGAATATTTTGTCCAACATAATATTAACATTTGAGCCTAGTTGGAAGTTGGGTAACAAAATTCTTTTAAAAATTTAAATAAATACAAAACTTGATGTAAATGTTTGTTATAAAATTAAGAAACCCATACATCATGAAAATGGAGGAAAAAACTTATTAAAATAGGTGGCGACGAGACTTGAGTAAAGGGATCTTTAGGCAAGCTTTATAAAAGCAAAACTCTAAATAAATGAGTATTCTGTATTCATAATGTTTTTCTTTTTTCTAAAGAAAAGTTGCAACAATGTGCCAGTATTATGTGTTTTAGATTTAATTTTGGAAGACTGAGTTACATTAAAAATGTATTATTAAAAAAAAGCTAGTTTTTTTTATAGGATTATCAAGATTTGGATATCACATTGGATATTTGGTTAATTTACGGTAAGTTAAATTATAATAATATAGGTAACAATTTTTTTAATTATCATGTGTGTGTATCAATTAACACGTGATTATTATTAAGTAATAATATCTTATAAGAAAATTATTAATTTAAACGTACATTTAATAATATAAAAATATTTTTTATCCATCCATCTTTATATAATAAAATGGAGGTCTTGATATAAACAAAATTAATTTTTGTTATATTTTGTTTTTTCATATAACATGTGATTTTGATATTATTTATTTACCTTAAATTTTTATGTTAGTGTTTTCTTGAAAATTTTAATTACTTTTATGAGCAAGTTGGTTTTTAAAATTGATTTTTTATTTAAATTTTTTATTAACAAACTTATCTGAATTAATTTTACATATTTTTAGATTTGAAATTCTTTTAAATTTACATTCTCAAAGTTTGTCGAAATTTAAAAATATTTATGCAGCAGACAAAGTACTATGTACAATGGTGTTAAAGAAAACATCAACATATCTTTTTTTTTTTTTTTATCTTGCACAACCCTCACGATGAAAGGTGGATATATAAGTTGTACTAATGTATGCATTTTATAACTTAATAATTAAACGCATAAAGTATTATTTTCTCCTCTAACAATAATTTCTCTTACCTTTTCAACGCAACTGTCCATAGATGCGAGACATCGTATCATATAGTGCAAGTACTTAAGATTTGCCACATTTTCCACTTTTGTTAAATGAAAAATAATACGTGTGGCAAAAAGAGGGATTTTGTTTGGGCAGAAAATGCATTGTAGTCCACTTATCCTTCTTCATCCAGAAAAAACGCCAGAAAGAAAATCGAGATTCCAAATTTTCATACTGAATTTGAGGTAAAAAAATATGCAGATATGGAATATTGTTACATTGTTCCAGCCAGAAATAAAAAGTAATAAGGAAAAACAATATAATGATAATGTCTTGAAAAGAAAATATCTACAAGAATAAGAAATTGTCACTCAACATTAATAAAGAGATTAAATAGTCATACTTTTTCTAAGAGTACCTTTTTAGACACATTTTGCTTGTTAGAAAAAAAAATGCAAGTCTTATTATTAGACATGTGTCTGTATTTTTATTTGATAAATTCCATTTATAAATCAGTAAAGCTCATATAAATTTGAATTAATAAAAAATATATTAAAAAGAAAATGTTAAAAAATTTCTTACTAAGTAGTATTTCCTTTTTAAGGCCTTTATTTTGTGTTATGTTGTCCTCAAATTTTACGAAAAGAAATTATAAAATAGAAACTCTAATTTGTAACCTGCTATTGCCTATTACATTTACATCCCGAATTTTGTTTTATCTTACCACTGTTTAGTAGTATTTTCTTAATTAAATTTTTCCACGAAACACAACAAAAATTGCAACCGTATCCGTATGACACATTAAGGACCCACCCATTAACCCATTTTATGTTTTTTTTTTCCTTCCTTAAATTATTATTATTATTTTCCTAAAAAAATTTCCCTTGTTGTTGGACCCTCTCCTTGCTCCCAGGCTTTTCAGACAGCTTTGTTGGGAGAGAAAAAAAAATGCAGGGACGAACGAACGAACGAATGAATGAATGAATGAATGGAGGAAGATGATGGCCTTCAACGGCAACCATTGAAATTCTAAAATCACATTTTTTTGGAACCTTCCATTCCATTCCTTATGGTTTGAGGCTGATCAGGATCTGTTTTATTACCACTCCCATTTGAGTTTCAGAACCATGCATATAGGTATGTATGAATATGCAATCATCCAAAGCTTCTGTTTTTCATCTCAGAATGCAATTATTTTTTAATTTATTTCTTCTTTGTGTTTGGATTTCTGAGGTACCCTTTTTTTGGTTTGGATTTGTTGGTGGATCGAATTAGTTCTTCTATCTCTTGTACTCAAAATCTGAGCTTTGGCTGGCTTCTGGGGTTTCTTTGGATTAATGGGAGTGCTGTGAATTTAGAAATGTTTGATGAAATCTCCTTAACAAGTTGGTAACTTTCTCTATGTTGTTGTTAGAGCTGTTTGTTAGTGATTTATTGGGTTGGTTAATGGAAAGGTGCATGCTTTTCATTTAGGTGAGGGTGGAAAATATGGGGAGAAGTTGTCAAAAAGAGAGGGTGATTTGGAAATTTTTATTTCTGCGGTTCTCGGAAGATGAATATTTTTCTTTGAGCTTTATACTTTATAGTTGAATTAGGGTCTTTTAAGTGGACGTTGTTGTCATTCCATGATTATTTTACTGGAATTTTTGAACCGAAAATTCTTTCTCCTTTAGTGGACTTTGACTTGTCTTGCATGCACCATTTTCATTGGGGATAGGGAGGTCTATGTTACTAGTTCCACAAAGGTAAGGTGGCATGTACCCTTTGCTTGGTCAATAATAACCTCTTTGTAATTTTGTACTTGACCCTTCTTCCTCCATTCCTTCTTCCTATGTGTTTTTGTTGCTGTTGGATTCATCAAAGTTTATGTCTAATGTCTCTTTAGTGTGATATTCAAATAGGCATATATACTAGAATCATTAGTCATGATGTGTTTTTCGTGAAGAGAAGCTTGTGGTACTACATTTGGAATATTTATCACCATTGAAGTCTACCATGCACTTGAGTCCTGTTTAATTGATTTAAATGAATGTATAGGATTAAATAGGGGACTCTCTTATACATTTAAGTCATTTCCCAATGCTTTGTTTAGAATTCTTTTCTGGTTTGTGTAATATTAGTTTGTTGTATGGTTTTTCTTGAGCAGGCCAGACAGATGCTACTTCTGTGAAATGTCTGATCAACAGCATTTCTCGATTCATTCATCTTGTTTCATGCCAAACAATGAAACCTTTGCCCTTTCAGAAGATCTGTAATAATATGGTTGGGGTGTTAAAGCGTTTGAAACCGGTGCTTGATGACATTATGGATTACCAAATCCCTTCAGATTTAAATCTATGTAAAGAGTGTGAGGAATTGGATATGTGGGTTAATGAAGCTAGGGATTTCATTGAAAAATGGAATCCAAAGATGAGCAAGATTCACATTGTAAGTAATCCCATGTATTCTTATTGTCAAACTAATACCATTATCCAACAACTGTATTTCCTACTTGTTTAAGATCATTGGCTGCTTTGTTGCTATTTGAAAGTTGAAAAAGACAATAAACTACCAATACAGGCAATACCTCTGCCATTTGTCTTATCCGGGTGAAGGTTAATTGCAATGCTTAACTGTTCTGTTGGGATTATTCTATTTTCAGGTTCTACAAGGTGGTACATTGTTGATCAAGTTACAGAGCACCTCTCTAGATATCTGTCACATGATAGTTAAATCCTTACAGTCACCTCCATCTGCATCAGTTTTGGCTAATCTCCAGGCATGTGCAAAGTTGGAAGTTACCTCTATCTCTTTTTCCTGATCATTATTCTGCTACACCACACCCTGCAAAAAATATAATTAAGAAAAAAATCGAAAATCCTGTATTTGGGAGGACAAATCATTGTCAATTTTTGTTGTCTTGTTGATCTATTTAAGTATGAGACTAATTTCTGGTAACTTTTCAGCACTATATCCAGGAACTTCAGTGTTTCAAGAAGGAAATGGCAATGGTCTTCATAGAAGAAGCACTAAGAAACCAAAGAGATAATGTTGAACTTAGCAAGGAGCATCTCAAGGAAATTATTGAGTTACTTAAATTGACATCAAATCAGGAGCTCGTAAGAGAAAGTATTGCTGTGGAAAAGGAAAGGTTGAATGCTGAAGTCAATAACATGAAGGGGGACTTAGAAGAACTTGATGAAATTGTGATTCTTGTCCGTAATTTGCGTGATTATGTGATGAAAACCGAGTGCCCTGTAGTCAAGAATGGTCTGTCAATCCCCCCATACTTCCGCTGTCCTTTATCATTGGAAGTCATGTTGGATCCTGTCATCGTGGCTTCAGGCCAAACATACGAGAGGCAATCCATCCAAAAGTGGCTTGATCATGGGCTGAATGTTTGTCCGAAAACTCATCAGAGACTTACTCATACAAATCTCATTCCTAATAACACTGTCAAAGCTATGATAGCAACTTGGTGTGAGGAAAATAATGTCAAACTTTTTGGTAACTATGAGCACAATAATTCTGCCTACATCACATCCCCCTCGGACCATTTATTGCCTCAAGATTTAACTCATGATTGTTGTGTGGAGTCTTTACCTAGTAGCAATTCCATTTCAAGATCATCTCTTCAAACTGAAAATGCATTTGAAAAGCAAAAGGATGATAACTCTTTCATATTACGCAAAGAATACCATGGATGCCAGAGTGGAGCAACTGAAAAGTGTGAGCAACAGTCCCAATATACTAACAGCAGAAGTGAATCATTTTCAAGTTCAATTTCTAGTACTGATTGTGCACATGCAATTTTGCAAGAGGTGTCAGGGATATCCAGTAAGCTTCAAAGTGTGAAGGTGCTGTCTGGAGAAATCACAAAGGTGTGTCCTCCTTCTCCTAGTACCAAACAATCAGGGATATCTCCTTGGTTATCTGGAACGCAATTTCAAATCGCTGGATCAAATGTGGGAGTGTTGGAGAATGGAAATAATAATAATAATAATAATAACAGTCATTCAAGATTTGATTCCCGTCTTGTTTTCAACTCCGCATCGGATGAATTAACCATCTCATCTCATGTTATTAGATTGATTGAAGATCTTCACAGCCAATCAATTGAAACGCAAACTGCTGCTGCAGAAGAATTGAGGCTCCTTACAAAGCATAACAAGGAAAACCGTATCATTGTAGGGCAGTATGGGGCTGTCACGCCTTTGCTTTCACTGTTATATTCAGACTTGCAGGTGTCACAAGAGCATGCTGTTACAGCTCTGCTAAATTTATCAATTAATGAAGACAACAAGGCCTTGATCATGGAAGCAGGAGCCATAGAACCACTTATCCATGTTTTAAGGACAGGAAATGATAGTGCCAAGGAGAATTCCGCGGCAACTATATTCAGCCTCTCAATAATTGAGAACAATAAGGAAAGAATTGGCCGTTCTGGAGCAGTTAAAGCTTTGGTGGATCTTCTTGGCTCAGGAACTCTTAGAGGAAAGAAGGATGCTGCTACTGCTCTATTTAACCTGTCAATATTTCATGAGAATAAAGCTCGTATAGTTCAAGCTGGAGCGGTGAAGTTTCTGGTTTGGTTAATGGACCATGCTGAAGGAATGGTTGACAAGGCTGTTGCTCTTCTGTCAAACCTGTCAACAATTCCAGAGGGCCGATTAGAAATTGCAAAGGAAAGGGGCATCCCCTTGCTAGTTGAAATTGTTGAGTATGGTTCACAGAGGGGAAAGGAAAATGCTGCCTCCATTCTCTTGCAATTATGCCTTCATAGCTCTAAGTTCTGTACTCTGGTTTTGCAAGAAGGAGCTGTCCCTCCCCTGGTTGCATTGTCAATATCTGGTACACCAAGAGCAAAGGAAAAGGTGTGAAGCTTATCATCCTCATTTGTGGTTAACATTTTTATTGTCTGTGTATATCTATCAGTCAGTTTGCTGAAGTCTTGCCCTTCTTATGGTAACATTGTTGAGGCACTCATTTTGTTGAAACTAAGGGCTGCAATCTTGTTTTCTAACATTTTCTCACAAGTTTAATTTTCATAAACTATTAGTGTAAATATGGTCTACCAATCAGATGTCACCTTAGGTATGACTTTTAAGGTAGTTATTATGTAAGTCAACAAACTTTATTATACGGGAGAATATATGATTGGATGATAGTGTATCAATGCATTTTAATTAAATTATTTTCTCAGTAGTGCATTCTCCATTCTAATCCCCTACCCCCCAAAATAATATTTCTCCCTCTGTTGAACATGGAAATTTTCACTATAGCAACATACTATATAGGTATCATGAGAAACTTTGGTGGTCATGTCACGGCATACAATGTCTCTTGAAATGAACGTAATCTTTTGAAAGGTGGTATGAAAAAATGCTGACATGTACATGTTCATGCAGGCACAACAGCTTCTAAGCCATTTTCGTAATCAGCGAGAAGCAGCTGCTACTGGGAAGGGGAAATCATAAAGGGAATCAATTATGGTTTTTCCATTGCCCCTTTGTCTTGCCTAAGTAACAAATATGTGATAGCTGCTGGCTAGTAGGCTTGTAGGACTTTTATTGCATTCTTTTGAAAAATTTACATGTATTATTTGCAAAGCTGTCTTGTTATCTTATTTCAGTGGCTTGTCATTGCTTATTCTCAAGTTCAAAAATGGGATTGGGACACCATTTCTTCCCCTATTATCTGGGGTATTAGTATTTTCCAACTTTTGTTTTGTATGGACTTCTAATTTTCTTTCTCACTTTGGTGGAGATAGGCTACTTTCTGAAGCTTTAGCTTGGCAACATGTAAACCACAATGCTATTCTGCTATGTGGTCCCAAGTCAGTGTTGTATATATTTGTACATATACTATATAGATTTTTGTGATCTACTATAAATCATTGTACCTTAACACTGTTCTTTGAGCTGTTTTTTGTTATTTATTCAACCGTGTCAACTTTGTGATCTACGGTTTCATTTTGACCTTTTGCATTATATTGCCATAGTTCATAGCCTATATTGCAAAATGTTGTAGAGTTGTACCTCTTTCTCTTTCATCTATGTAGCAAACGTGGTAGAATGGACAAAATCACCGACATGGTGCAACTGGATCACTCGGGTTTGGACTGTTCATGGATTAGTTTGGTTTGGGTTTTAAATTTTAGTCAGTCATCAAACCAATCCAATTTGATTCGACTTGGCAAAATCACCGACATGCTACCCATTATTATTTCTAAATTATATTTACTTCTCAAACTTTTATTTGTTTGTTTTAGTTTTGTAACTTTTTTTTCATCTTTAGTTTTAGTCTCAGATTTTTTTTGCCATTTTTATTTTTAGTCCCTTTCACTTCAAGGGATTTAAACTAAAGATGAAAAAAAAGTTCAGATATTATAAACGGAAATTCTAAAAAATTTCAGGGAGTAAACAAATAATAAATCCTTCCAAATTTAGAACCTTTACAGTCACCCCTATGTAGTAGTTCTCACTTCCTATGGGCCCTTGTTGTCATCACCCAAGTAAATAATATTGGGGGCTTATGAACCTTTTTCCATTCTGGATTAGGACCATGATTTATCAACCAATAAAATGAGGGGAATTGATATTGGCCTCTCTAAAATTGTTTTCAGCCCCTACTATCAATGCACAATTACCAAAATATCATGTGTCTTCATTCCTCCAATATTGACATCTACTCTTTCCTACCTTCAATGTCTATAACGCAATGAAATTATGATTCCATTGTATTACATAAGTTGGAACACAATAGAATCGTGATTCTGATAGGTTGCATATTATGCAATTAATACTTAAGTTATATCTATTTGTCAAACAATGAAAACAACAACAAAAAAATGTACAACAAAAGTATGATTTTGTTGTACATTATGCAACAAAATCATGCTTTTATTGTACATTCTTTGTTAACCCTCACTTGCACAACAAAATCATGATTATGTTATGCATTTCTTTCCTAAAACCCAATTACACTATGAAAACACACTTCTGTTAACTAATGAAAGTGCAAAAAAAAAAGTATAACAGAATCACAATTATATTATATATTATATAATAGAATCACAATTCCATTATACAATATTTTTTTGGACCCTCAAATGCCTCAATTAGTTCAACGGAAGTGTATTTTTATTGTGCATTGTGAGGAAGATTATTTTTTAAAATTCCGAAAATTGGGACCCATATGAGGCGGACATAATACTCAGAATGGGCTATGCTTCATGTTGTGGCCCACTATTGCATGGTTCACGTCACATATATACGTAAATATTATTGACTGGGTCAAAGCGACATGCAGATACAGCCAAGAGCAGAAATACAAGTAAATGTCGACACCACAAAAAAGAAGAAAATACAAAGGTGTTCTGAATTCTGATTCCCTAACTCGGGGGAATAGAACAAATAAAATTACGCTTGAAATTGTGTGTTAGAATTCATATTCTGTCACCACCCATCTTAAATTGTGGATATACGTTAATTTCTATATCTTTATAAGTTTCAACTAAGTTAAATGGCTGACTAAAAAAAAAACTAAGTCAAAACTTAAAAGGCTAAAACTCAAGAAGTAAGCAATAATACTAATATATAAATTTCTTAAAAGATAAAGATATTTTCATTAAAATTTTGCCTCACTTTTCCTTGAAAGGTGAACATTCCTCATTAACATAGCCTGTGAAGTTAAAAGAAGCAACAACTAAATACTCTCCAAAGTCTCACATAAGTCAAAGTTGTGGAATAAAAGAATAAAACTTTAATGGATCCCCTGATTTAAATTACTTTATTTGATATACGTATTAGAATTAAAATATTAATTCCAAGTTCAATTTGATGGAGTTATAATATTATGGATTTTATTCATTATCTTTGTTGTCAAAATAGTTTAACAACCATGTTGTTTTTCGTGTTCCAGTCACATTGCAGTAATATTTTTTTATTGATAGACATTAAATAAATAGATTTTTATAGATATTTACAAAAAATCAAAAACTGATATACAGAGAGAGAAATCATAAATTTTTATACGATAAAATCAATTGAGATAAAGAGAATAATAAAAAGAAGGGATACCACTTTTGAGTCCTGAAACCTGCAAGGCCCACGTGCACACTTGTGGCCAATGTCTGCTAGCTATTAGATTGACAAGACCTCTCTGGTCCCACCGATGCTATCGTTCACGTGGCACTCTCAGAACCCTTGAATAAATTTTTTTATACACTTATTTGAAAAGTGAATAGAAAAATAAAAAGAAAAAAAATAATTAATTTTGTATTAATTATGCCATAAAAAGATATAAAAATTTTAAGCTAATAGTAATATTAATATTATCATTTCAAATTTTTCATGTTTTTTAATACATTTGATCAAATAATATAGTATATTTTATAACTATTAAATTATAATATTATTTCATCAAATAAAATAAATATAACTTAAATTTTTAATCCTTTAAATTTTAATAATTAATTTATTAGTAATTAAATTTTTTTGTTAATAATTCAAATTTTTAAAAATTTAATTTTAGTACTTTTTTGTTTATTCATGATTTTATAATTTATAGTAGTGATTTTAATCGTTAAAATTTATTTATTTTTAACATATTTTTTAGAAAATTGATTTATTGTTATTTTAAACCGTCATTTTTTTTACTAATATGATTCCATGTCTTTTTTAATGAAGTTTTAAAAAATAAAAAACAAAACATATATGGACGATGAATTGTGATTTTTTTCCTCCATATTATAATGATTTTAAAATGTGACAAATCATTTTTTAAGAAATTAAATTAAAAAAATATATTTTTGACAATGAAAAACAGACAAAAATTTTATGATACTATTAACAGGAAAAATAAGAGGGACTAAAAGTTATTTTTTGAAAATTTGAGAAACTAACAAAAAAAATTTATTTAAAGACTAAAAAAATAATTACTTAAATTTCAAAGATTAAAAGTATATTTAACCCAATAAATATTTATTTGTGTATGTAGACACTTTTTACTTTTTACTATCACATATACAATAACATGTTTGATTTGCATAACAAAATAGTCTAAAAATTTAATATAGTGCTCCAAGTATAATACATTTTTGTTCAATATAATATAAGCTCAAGCTCAAACCAATGTCCCCACTCGAATTATAGCACAAATGTGTTCAGTGTTTTTATTTTCTATTGGCGCCAACACATAAAAATAGCAAAAATAAGAATAAGAAAATAAAATACTTTTTGGATCAAACGTAGTTTCACTTGGATTAATAACATAACATGTTATTCTATTTATATAACTTATGTGGAAGAGTTTATCTCCTCAATGGATATAAAAAAAATAATTATATTAAATATTAATATAGTATCAATTATTTAAGAATAATTTTAAATTTTTTACTATTTTTATTTTATAGAAACTGAGTTATATTATTGAAAACTGAACTTGTGAATACTACTTCTTTCTACTAATCTTCTTATTACTTGTTTTATATAATAAGTACTAAATATGGTATATATTTTCAAGTCATTAAACATAATTAATTTTTATTTAATATTTTTATAAGATAGACTCATTAGTCATTATTTAGTGTTAAAATAGTGAAATTAAAAAGTAAAAAAGAGAACTCTCCAGTTACCATATTTATTCGTCCTATCCAAATCCAATTTCTGATTTCTTCACATATTGAACGAACCATGGGAGTCAAACACACTCTTTCAACTATCTATCAATTCCAAAAACGGATTTCCTTCATTCCTTGCCAGTTGCCACCAAGCATTTCCTTCATTCCATGTGGACATTGACTGGCAAATCAAGTTCTTCTTCGTCGCTGAACTTGTCTCGATTAGGGAACATAAGAAATGTATTACTGGAATGCTAATAACAAAAACAGTCTCTTCCAAGACTTTCAAAGAACCAAGATTGAAAATTTCGTGGAACTCATGTCAGTAATCTTGAAAATCCGTTAATAATTCAGTATTTTTGATGGATTTTTTCCTAGAAAATTTAACTAACGGAATTTTGTTGTAAATTGGTATTTATCAACGGAAATATCTATCGAAAAGAGACCGTCAATAATTTCTGACGGGTTTTCCGACAAAAATATCCATGGGAAAATAGTGCAAAGTCCGCACATTGCTCTAAGTCCAAAGATTCCTATATTTGTGCAACCTCGTATTTGGGCTAAGCGCGCAAGTGCGAGCTAAGCATGCATGCTGCGCTAAGCCCAAAAATATATACATTTTAATATTTTTGTTTGCGCTAAGTGCACAGGTGTAGGTTAAGCGAATTACGCTTTTTTGCTAAGTGTGCACTAGTGCTAAGCGAAATTTGTAGGAAAAATTTCACCTGTAATTCTCACTAAGCCCAATGATATCTCTGGAATTCTAATTACGTTAATTGAGCTTAGCACGCAAGTTCGAACTTAGCACACACTTTATATTATTAAAAAAGAGAAGAGAAAGAGACACAAAACATATATCTTTCTAGAATAACTCAATTTCCTATGTTTATGTGTGAATTTACACAAAGTTTCTACTTAACATATGAAGCTAAAATAGCTTAAGTCCAACAAAACTATACAATAAAATTCCACTATATCTACTAGTGAACAAATGAACAGAAATGCAGGACAAGCTAACACTATTCCTTAAAAACTAGTAATGTGTAATAACAACCTTTTTTTATTATTCCTACTTTTGATACACTACCATTGTAAGTTGTATAATTATTATTCTTCTCTTCTTTATTTATGCATGTAATTATTAAATTTTTGTTATGGAACTTAACTTAAAAAGATTATTGGAGACCAATAAAATCATAAAGCCTTACAGTCTCATTCATCTTGTCTTGTCTTAGAGTTTTATTTCCTAATATGCATGAAACATGCATTAGCTTCTAAGGGTCACATACTAATTTTCTCTCACACTTGCATTCTTTTATTAAATTAATCATTTGACTATCTTTTGAAAGTACATTCCAACTTAGGAAACCAATTAACCATGTTACTAATATTCTGGTTTGCATTAGACCATACTTCTAAACATTTCAAAATCTTGTTTTGGGACGCATGTAAGTATTAGTATAAATGCGAAGGACTTCATTTACACATTAGACACCTAAAACTAGATTAAATCTTTAAAAAATCCAATTTGATCCTTTTGTGTTTAAGCTCATATTTATTTACTTTTAGTATCCCTTTGAGTTCACAACCATATACTCCATATACATTAATTAAAATCGAAATCAGTATTAAAGCCATTGAAACCTTGCGGCTTACCAATTATTTCTTTTTAATTTTCTAAACCTCTATGCCTAGCATATCCTAAGAAACATTTGAATAATAATTTCTCTCTATATTATGTGTTTCTATGTGTAAAGATTTTGAATTTCTAAAGCTTAATACATGAACATTACAATCATATGTGATTAGCAGGAAATTAAGATGTTAGGGAGCCATGCATTTTACCTTTTTGGTTGGACATATCAGGCATTTTAAGTCTATTAGTGATTCCTAATAGAAAATTCAACAAAACTATCCTATAGAGTACTTATATATCCCAAAACCATCAAAGATACCGAAGAATAGTATGATTGGTAACTAGAAGTTCTAGTATTTGAAAAATTAGACCAGAAAAGACATCAAAAACTCCAATCAATTTAAAATTAAACTTGGCTAACCAAACTAGGCAATAGGCATATTTTTCTCTTTTGAAACCGATTTCATTTAAGCCCACATCGACCATTATTGAACTGACCCAACAATGTCTTCACCAATGAAAATTATTGAAATAAACTAAAAACTATCAACAACTGCAAAATGATGTATAATTATTGAAAATTATTGAAAAAAGAATGTTGATAACCGTGGTGGAAAATGATGTATGATATAAAAACAATCAATAACTGCAAAATGCAAGACATAGAGGACATTCAGGAAAGAAAATATTGCACAGACAAAAGGTGTATATGGGTAAACAATTTAGTTAAGCACTCATTCAATAAGCTCTTATTACATGATAACTTATAAATTTGGCCATGAAAATAATTGAAATAAACTAAAAAGAGCTTATTTTGACAAACTATACCAAGAAGCCCATTAACAAGTCATAATCCCTTCGAGACTGGAGAAAGAGCGCTTGCATTAATAACAGAAGTGAACAATTGCTATGGCTTACCACTCACAATGATCATTTAAACAAGTAATAATATTATATTTACATACGGTTACTTACATGTAAATTATTAGTTCGCATCGTTTATTGTTTGCTTATGTTTTATGTTCATTAACATCTAAATTACCAAGAGAAATCCTGGTGTAGATATAACATTACTGTTCAACAAATATAGTGGGCAATATGAGCCAACTTCAAAACCACAAACGCATCAAACATTCTATCATCAATCCAAACTCAAAATATCATTTTTTCCAAAATGATGAACCCCCTAATAGCCGCGCCAATAACACAAGTAACAACATACATGATGGGGTTAAAAAACCACTAAAAACAGAACAGAAAGAAAAAGAAGCTTTCAATCATAATTCATAAAGCCACGAATTTCATTGAAAAAGGAAAAAAATTATGTCACTAGAAACAGGCATTGAAAACCCCCTACAATCATCATTAATCTCGAACGAAAATTAATCTTGGCATATTCAGGAAAATGAGCAAAAGGATTTGCATAAAAAACAAATACGAGATTAAAAATAATTACAAAAACAAAACCCCTAATAGAACTTACTTCTAAAATCACAGACTCGTTGTTCCACACGCATCTTCAGACAAGGAATGAGACTCAGACATCAAATTCATTTCAGTATTTTGAATTTTACGGAAAAGATTTCCATGAATAAGTAAATGTAAAAATTGAACAAAAAAAGAGAGTACAAACCAACAACTAGGCGGGCACGACAACAACTAGGCGGCGACATGTGTGATGGCGGTGTGAGTTCAACTATGGCGGTGTGACCCTGTGGGTGAGAAGACACGTGCTAATGTAAGTGAGTGAGAAAGACATTGATGGCGTGGCGACATGACCATGATGGAGGAGGCCTAGGTGCAACAACGACTTGGGCACAACAACGAAGTTGGCACAACAAGGGGCTCATGAGACGGTGGCATTCGATGGTAGACTAACTAAAACAATGAAGAACACTATGGTGAATGAAACGTGAGTGATTGAGATGAGTAGGGTTGGTTCATTTTGTTTTGAGTAAATTTTAATTTTTTACGGATACATATTTCGTTGATAATTTCCAATAAAACTAAATCCATGGATAAAATCCTACGGTAATTAATATTTTATGACAAAAAATTTGTCCGTCGGTAAATTCTGTCAATAATATTAATATTTATGAGGGATTAAATTCCATCAAAAATACAATTGGTAATTCATATATTTCAGACAAAATACATTTTGAGAAAAATATTTCGTAAAAAAATAGTGATATTTCTTGTAGTGATTTGTTCCTCACTCAATCGAGGATTTCTTTTTCTTTTCTGTTTTCTTAAGCAAAGAAAAAATTATTTTATTTTTAGTGGAAGTTGTAATCTAATCAATATAGAATATATGCGAATCAATACTTATATATAAAAGAATTTATGCATTTGCATCAGGGATTAGTTTTGTATATTGTTGTCCCGCAAACATATTTTGGTTTTTATCCTATTGAAAAACTATATTTAGCAAATTTAAAGTTATAAAAGTAAATGAATATATTAAATTTATATTAAAATAAAATATTTTAATATATTATTAATTAAAAATTGTATGTATATATATAATATAATATAATTGAAATTATTTTTATTAATTTCTTTGTAGGGAAACATATTGCGAGAAGTTCCTATATATTCAGATCAAAATTTGGAGTTCCTATATATGCTCATTATGATAAAAAAAATCCTAAATTTGGAGTTCTAATAAATTGAAATTGCCCCAACGAGCATTTTGAAAGGAGTGTGTATGAGAAGTTGCGGTCGAGGAATAGAACAAGGAGGATTCAGATAAGCCTGGACCCTGATGATCCAATCAATGGTCAGATCAAAATTGACATAAAGAGTCTGAAAATTACCTTACATTACATTCAGTGTATGTTTAAATGGAGAAAAAGAAAACTGAAGAAACAACAAAAACGAGTAAAAAGAACTGTATTAAGTAAACATTCAAAAAATCATCAATTAAACAGACCCTCCGCTACTTGCTTCTAGCTAGGTCTATGATGGCATGATGATTAGAAATTTAGAACTGTTTTTGTTCGGACATAGAGCTGGATATAATGGAGAATTTAGCGCCACAAAAGGTGGTAGTCAATTTCATTGGATTCTCTTTTAGTAGTAAAATTTAAAATTTAATAGGTCTTCATTTTATGATGATCACCTTTTTTTAAAATGAGAAAACATAGGAGAGGGGTTCCCTTACTAGAACATAGGATATGAGTTTCTTACATTCCTACAAAAGTTGTTAAAAAATAAATTAGAACATTAAACATATAAGTTTATATATTTGATGAAGATCAAGGAGATTAACAAGAAGTCAATGTCAAATCTTACGGCCATGGGTAATTCTCAGTAATTTGATGACAAAAGTTAAAAGCTAACGCAATGTTTGCATTGATAGCAATAAAATAAAATGGGAAAGAAATGTAAAGAGAAGAGAAGTGCAGTTTGGTACCGGATAAAAAGAAATGAAAATTTAAAATGATTTAATTACTATTTTAATTTTTTAGTTTATTTTTAAAGTTTAATTTAATTATTTTATTTTTAAAACATTTAATTTGATTCTGTAATTTATTTATTATGTTCAATTTGATTTTTCTATTTTTAAATTTTTTAATTAAGTCTTTTAATTTTTAAAATGGGTTTAATTTGATTTCATTTAGAATCAAAATTGGTCTTATTTTTTGAAAGTGTTCAAAGTGATAGAAAAAAGAACCAAATTGAACCCATTTTAAAAAATAAAGAAAACCTAATTAAACCTTTTGAAAATAAAGGGTAAAAAATATGAATATAAAAATAAATTAAGAACTAAATTAAACTTTTGAAAAATAAGAAAATAAATTAAATTTAAAAAATAAATTAAGGACTAAAATAGTAATTAAACTCTTTTAAAATTTGTGTGAGACATATATTAAAAAAACACTTCCATGCATTCGAGTGAAGAAATGCAAAGAAATTAGGCCATTACAAATTTATCTACATGAACCTCGTGAACTTCGTGCAGTGCTGCCTTTACCCTCTCTTGCAAACCACTACTTCACTCTCTAGAGCAAGTAGAATTAGTGGTGAAAGTAGACATGGGCAAAAAGACAAATTTGATTAGAGAGATCAAATACAACAAGTTTTATAGTGATTTGTCTTAGTAACACAAAGTCCTTACAAACCACAACCAAGTTACCAGTATTCTTTTGACCTAATCTTTTTAGGCTCGACATCTGCATATTCTTTGACTTATTTCTCTAAAAAACAATATGCTAGTTATTCTTTTCAAGATAAAGTTTCCTTAGGCTTCAAGTTTTTTAAAAGAATAAGATAGGGTAAAACTCAATGAACTATATCGTCTTATATATAGATATATAAGATTAAGTACTAGTTTATTATATTAAGATATTTTACACTTAGAAAGAGAATAAACTGTTTAATACACTTCAAATAAAATTTGCTTAGGAAGTTTTTCTCAAAGTTTCAAGCACTTTAGTATTTATAGCCTTCTATTAGAGGTAGTCGTTGAGGAACATGCATGGATTCTATTGTCCTTCATTTTTAGCTAAAGTTTTTTTTTTTTCTTTTGGAAACACCCAATAATCATTTTTAACAAAAAATAATTAAGTCTATTATTAGAATACATACGTACATAGGATTAATTAAATTTTTAATCTTTCTAGTTTTTCTTATTTTAATGTTTAATCCTTCAATTATTTTTGACAACTTTTAATTTTTCATTAATTTTTAGTTAACATTTTCAGTATTTTTAAATTTTTTATTCATTTTTAATCTCTCATTTATTTTTACTGCTCAAAATTAGTTTCAAACATAAAATAAACAAGAACTAGAAATTGATAAAATAAGGACTAATTGTTGGTTTCAAAATTAGTCCCTCATTTCGTCTAATTTTTTAATTATTTTTCTCAATTAATGATTGCCTTTTAAATCTTACAAATATCGTGTAAATGATATATCTTATTTTAGTGAACAGTTACATGTGTCTGTACGGATTTCCCAGTGGGGTAGATTTGGTAAACATTTCTTAAAGTATGCCAAATGATACTGATTGATCATATTCAGATATGAAAGACATATTAACTCTTTTGGTTTGTCTCTGTCCTATTTAGTTACATATACCACATATGGATTTAGCAAGCTGCAATATATGTTGAAATATTACTTCATGCAAGGTGGAAAATCCCACCTAGCTATATATTTATGTCATCGCAGATTCACATATGAGAAATCAAGGGGTGCATTTTTTTTGGGTAAATAGGGATACATTAATTTAAATTATGTAGCAATTATTATATTCTTCTATGACACATCCTATAATAATATAATGTTCACATGCTTTTGTGAAATTTATCAAAAGCAACCAATAACGACGAAAAAAATTTCATATTGTAGTGGGGCACTATAGTTTTGAATGACAAGCCAAGTCAATTAGCATATTGTACTGATTGAAGCAGCTAAGCTAGAAAGGAAAACGAATTATTAAAGCAGTGTGTCTGTGTGTATTTGAGAGAGAGAGAGGTCTCCGAATCCAATAACATGCAACATGTCTTTTTGACATATGCATGCGAATTGAACAATACACGTAGTAGTATTATCATACGGTAACGCTTGCTTGTAAATTGTAATGTCCTTATTTTGTTTGCTTTTGATGGAAAGGAGTTTTTTCTTTTTCTTGAGTTCAGAGAAAAAAAAGTTGAAATTTTGTGCTGCAATAATTGTGTTACGCAACTGGGTTGGATCTGCAAAATACTGTTGATAACGTGGGAGGATTTCAGAGAGGGGGCAGTGGCTAGACCCTTGGATTGGAGAAACACTCTCTTTGAATATTAATCAGAAAGAGCAGTCACTAGCTTAAATCACGCAGTATTTGGAAGGTAAACTTTGCGCAGCTTTACTGTCCCTTTTGGCTTCTATTGCTCGATCTGTTTCTCTCATACTAATAGTAGTACCAACTGAGAACACTAATCAGTGAGTGAGTGTGTGTGCATGTCCTATGACCTACAAGGAACACTGGCACATCAGTGAAAATTGGTGATATAATATCAATCATTAAATAGAGTTATCAAACTTAATTAAAAAAATTCTGATTATTCAGTGTTATTAGGATATTAGTTAAAATATTAAAAAAAAGTATTTATTATAAAAATCAATAAAACATAAAAAAATTACAAATAATATAATTTTAAGTATCATAATAAAAAAAAACATAAAAAAATTACAAATAATATAATTTTAAGTATCATAATAAAAAAAA
>CM023960.1:3741122-3822822 GCA_013407115.1 Glycine latifolia
TTCTTTTTTTTTAATTTTTTAACAATTAACTAAACCAATATGTAAGGTCACTTGTTAATATTTTCCATTAAAAATACTTAATATATTTTTAAAAATTTTAATCATCAAATATAAATATATTATTCAAGAAGGGGTAATACACGAGTACCTAGAGAGATAAAGCATACATGTGTTGAGCTACCAAGAAGTAACAACCCCTAAAGACACTAGAGCAAGACTTAATTGAAAAAAATTCATAAGTAAAAATTATAAATTAGTTGTTAATAAATTATATAAATATCAATTTAGATTAGTTAGATTGTTGTTCAGTATCACCTCAAGACGAGGAACATTTGTGGCTGATTTTATAGTCTTTAGTGGTCTTTAACAAGCTAAGCTCCAGTGTACTTCCTGCAAAGATTTTGATGTTCAAGCCAATATTTATATAGCTAGGAGATAATATAATTCATAGAATCAGAACTTAATTATCCACATCTAAGACTCAATAGGTTTACTTGTATTGTACTAATTAAGGTGGTGTTTTCATGTGATTAAGGTGGTGTTTTCTTAGTGTTCTAAAGTGATCTAGAATAGTGTGGCCTATTGTTATATTTGAGGCAACAATTATTAAAATTTCCTGGGCATAGAAAAAAAAAAGCTGTTGCCTATAAGAATAGGCAACGTTCACTTAGACCATGACTAAAAAATTGTTGCCAAACCGTTGCCTAATGCTTAGGCCGTTTTATCGTTTTAGGTCATGATTTTTCCATTGTTGCCTAAAGTCATTTTTATTGTAGCATGAGCCAAATTCCTTAATTTATTTTTTTTAGCAGCCAAATTTCTTAATTTGTGGTGTCCATTTGTATAGTTATGGTTATGATGATTTAATACATCGTGTTTGCACGAACTCTAATGTGTGTTTAGAAAGGTTAAAGATTAGGAAAATACTGAATAATACGAAGGATTTATCGCTAGCACGAAAAATACGAAAATGTAAATCAACGGCAGTTCGTGATTCTCGTCAATTTTGCTTTTCAGTTTTTTTTTCTTTTTCATTTAATCCAAACTCGTAGTTAACCATCCCATCCGATCCTGATCCAACTTTGATGGAAAAAAGAAAATAAACATATTTTGATCCATTGGAGCTATGGTTGGGGTTTTCTACTCTTGTAAAAATGGAACTGGATTAAACTCCTGTCTCGACCCTACCGTCGAACCCACCCACTACATATACTTTCTTTGTTACAATTTTTTTTTGTTAAAACCAACATACACAAATTTGTATTTGAGTCAAATTATACTTTTATTTTTATAATTATTAAAAACACAAATTAATTATTTTAATGGTTAAATAATTTAAGCAGTAATAATATCAATTAAATGAAAAACTTAAAATTATATATTTTTCACTAAAATATAATTTATTTCTTAAATTTTTTATTATTAATTGTTATATAATATTTAAAATATATAAATAAATTGAAATTGTAAAATAAAGTGTGGCGAGAAACCCAATAAAATTCTTTCGTAAAGACAAAAATGGAGAGAGTCAAATATATCTTTTTATCCACATGTTGTTATGCCTAGACTAGGTGATTTTTTTTTCTCCCCATTTCTTTCATTACTAAGATTTTGAAAGAATAAATGAATTGGAGATTATACATATTTAATGGACATTTATTTTTCTAAAAGTTTAGTAGTGGAAGAAATAAAAGAAAAGGAAAATGGATAAAATCTTTTCTGGCGTAGACTACCATTAGTCAGTATGTGCGTTTTACTTAATGAGTCTAACATGGTCTTGAGTTATCTCTTATTCACTATGCATATGTTAACATGTGAGTGAGGCGTCCAGATCCTCTCCATTTCAGGAAGAAATGGACATGTCCATTTCTTTAAATGAGGAACAAACACGTGGCACAAAAAAAAATCCAAGATGAGAGTCTTCGCTTTTGCAATTCCATTAAAAATACCTCAAGTCTCTCAACCAATATTATTTGAACCAGTTTTGTTTACAAATAGATTTGTATGCCAATAAATATAAAAAATATATAAAAATATTAATAAGTACATTGGTTAATTGGTCGTTCACTCATTGATTAATTGTAACTTTATTTAATTCAACCAAAACTTCAACTTTAGCTTTATTACATTTTCTATTAACTATATCTATATGATTATGCTATATTTTCTAACTAATATTATCAACTTATTTATCAATATTTCAGTACATTATATTTGACATTATCGAATCTTATTATATATGATTTTTACAAATAAATATTTACATTACATGCATTTAAAATATATAGCTAACCAAATCAAAAACTCTAATTTTATTTTTTGTGTTCCTTTAATTACATTTATTTGATGTTAATATGTTTTGTAATTAACATTTTAAACTTATGTTATAATGTTTACATATTATATTTTCTTTTTTCACCTCCAATTTTACATAACGCGATAACTAACGTACTTTTAAATGTATAACTAACCCACACACGGGTATAATACTAATTCCATCAAAAATACCTCAATTCTCTCAACCAATATTATTTGAACCAGTTTTGTTTACAAATAGATTTGTATGCCATTAAATATAAAAAAAATATAAAAATGTTAATAAGTATTTTTACATCTCTGCAATATGGTGAAAATTATATTCGTGGATTACACATAGTTTTATATTATATATTATAAATACAAACGAAACATAAAATTTAATTTAGAAACATTATAATAAATTTAGTTTATTTAAATACATAAATAATTTTCTCATAATAAAATTAAATCAAAATATAAAAATTACATTCTTTGTTTTAAAATTTTGATAATAAAATTAAAACTTAAATATGTTTTCATCCCTATAAAATCATAAATACACATTTTTCGCCCGTTTAAAATTTTTAATATGTTTGTTCTTAAAAAATAAAAATATGTCATTTTTTTTTGCCCATAGCAAAAAAATTATATTAAAATAGTATTTTAGCTTTTACATCATATAAGATAAATATTTATCTTATAAACTTAAAATTTATAAAAAAAAATAACTTTAAATATATTAATTATATGTTTAATTTATAATAAACAATTTAGATTGTGATATAATGTTAATTTTAATTATTGATAATTTTTTAAAAAATATTAAAATTTAATTTAGAAATAAAGATAAAAAAGAATAAACTGAAAGAGTTTTCTGATTAAGAAGATGAAATCAATTTGAGAATTTCTAACTAAAAGAGTGAGAAAAAGCGTGAAACTTATAACTTCACAATCACTCTGCATTTTGTATATTTTTTTTTTTCAAGCTGACATGTATCTTTACTAAAGGTAATCATATTTAAGCGATCATTATAGACAATAAAATTATTTCTTCAACTTTTTTATATATTTAAGACTCGAATTCGAAACTACTCATTAAGCTGAAATAATCTCATGCGCTTGGTAGTGTATTATAATTTAATCTAATTTATAATATAGGAATAAATTAAATTGATATTTTAAACTAGTTAATCGATCAAAAAGATTTTTTAATTTTTTAATGTATAATAGTGTATTTATTAAACATTATTCAAATAATATTTTTCAAATTAAATTTATTATCGAACCTTTTAGAATAAAGAGTGTAATTGGATTTATATTTTTTTTTGTAGACTAAACTGCAATTTTGGTCCCCTATTTGGTTTTTCTAGTTTTTAATTATAACTTTTGGTACTCCTAATTTTATATATTAGCAATTTCAATTCATATGTTAGATTATTAATTAATAATTGTGATTAGTAGAATTGTTAAGTTAATTATAAATTAAGTTTTTTAATAATTAATGATTTTGAATTCATTTATAATTAATTTTGATAAAAAAAATTATAATAAGCTTATTTAGTCCATTAATCATAATTATTAGTTAATATTATAATAGATGAATCAAAATTGTTAATTTATAAAACTAGAAAAACAGATGATACAATTAAAAATAAGAAATAAAATCATGATATAGAAAATTATATAGATCAAAATTATAATTTAACCTATTTTTATTATGAGTAAAATACTTTTCTATGTAACTAAACTAAGTTTCTTTTATTTTTTCTATATTAATTATTTATGTTTTGTTTAGGTTTATAATACTGTACGAATATATTGGTAAGAAAAATTAAAGTCACGTGTAATATATGAATATATATGTACGATATTACTATAATACGTGTTTATATTTTTATGTTGTATTTATATTTAGTACAGAATTATTTTGAAACAGCAATGATTCCCGTCCCTAAATTTTTGTGTGTGCCACATGTTGGCTTCTCTTTTAACGAAATGGCATGTCCATTTCCTCCCGAAATGAACAGGATCCGGACTCGTGACTCGTGAGTGAGACTGAGTCCAATCCAAATTAAGTGTTAGAATTGTAGATTATAGACTTGTAGCTAGAAGTTGTTTTAATTTCAACAACAGCTATGCAAATTAATAACCTAAAAGTATTTTTGAACAGAGAATTTTAATTGGAAAAAATAATTTATCAGGAAATTTAAAATTTTTTAATTTAAAATTTATTATTTGGATATTTTTATATAAAAAATTTAAATTTTTAGAATTTTAAAACAGAATTTTAAACAACTAAAAATATGGAATTTGAATTTCTTTCTAAAAAGTGAGAAATTAAAATTCTCTTCTTCTATAGAAGCTCTAAGCACATCACTGTTTGCTTGCTTTGTCTTCATCACGGATGAGTATTTCGACCTCCATTACTCTCATGATACCCACTTCAAGCACCTCTTCCTGCATGAGATTCAAAATTTTCAAAATGAAAAAAAATCAATTTCTTTATCCAAACACAAAATTTTGAAAATGAATAAATTTAATTTCTTTATCCGAATTTTGAAAATAAAAAAATTTTAATTGATATATTTTAATTTTCCTGAATTTTAAATTTTCTGAAATTTTAAAATCCTCAATCTAAACATACTTAAGGAAATTTTAAGGGGATCCGAGGGATGGTAACTAGCATTAAGAGTCTATCGTCTTTATAAATGATGATATAGAATCTTATTAATAAGTGTTTTTAGAGTATTGATTTAAGATTTAAAATGATAGATATTATAGGAGAATATAAAAAAAATATAAACAGTATAATTTTAAATATTTTAATAAAAATATTTTTTCTTTTAATTTTTTAATTAATATCTTAAGAATATTAATTAATATTTATGTATCTCAATCTCATCACACCGAACATATTGGAATGACATAAGCAAAATTTATAACCACAAGAACTGTAGCTCCTATTCAATAATTCGAGGCAGTTTGATTGAAATGTTCCATCTCAGAACACGTTTTTTATGGTATGAATTCTGATCATGTACGTTCTCGTACATTTAGCATAAATGACCAAACAATGCTCGGAACATCCTTCAACTCAACCAAAACCTACCTCCATTTCGAAGTTTTAAAAAAATTAAACTTGAGCTCTGGAAAAAAAAAGAATGCAAGGGTACGTTATGTAGTTCTGATTGTACTCAATTATTTAATTTATTGCAGTTCCTCTTTCCCATTAAGCTCATAGCACGCAAGATGAACTTTGAGCATTGACAAATCCCATCTCAATGTTAAAAGAGAAATCTTAATTTCAGCAGTGATTTCGGGCATTGATTACCTTCAAGATTATTTGAATGACAAGCTTTTATTTATTTATTTGATGTAATGACAAAGATTTATTAAACTATTTGAAGTAACAAAACTCCAGTCAATCGTGAAGATTCGTTAGATTTAGTAGTTCATTTGTTGCTTGAGTTGATAGGTCCCTCTATAAGTTTCTGTCGGACAACAATTAAAACAATGAGAAATCATTTAAGCTCAAATTAATGAGACGAAAATGTAGATGTAGCATTGTTGTACAACTAAATACAATTTTATATATACAAAGTATGACAAATAAATTTATGACTTTAATTTTTTTGTTTTTATTTAATTTAAGAGTTTAATTTTGATATATTATCATGTAAATATTTTTATTTTATACTGTTAATTAAATAAAAATCATTTTAGATTTAATTTTAAAAATAACTATCACAAAATCAGAAATCTATATTATAATTAAATCTTTAAACAATAATGGTATATGAAAAAAAATAGTTGCACAAAACCGGAAGAACAACATAATACTGGTTAGAAAAAAGATTGGTAGACATCAATCTCTACTTAACACATAGAAAGAAAAAAAAAGAAGAGAAAACAGAGAATAAGATGTATCATGAGTAATATAATGTGATAAACAGATAGGGAAAAAAATAAGTTCCTATTAATAGTTTGTATGATATAAAAAGGTATCCACATATCGTCTCTCTATTAAATATACGTCTTTTAGTGTTTTCTTCGTACCATATATTTTGTACCCAATAGTAATGTTTATCAGGGCGTAGGCTAGCGTGGAGGAGCTTTGCATATCCCAAGAGATTTTCAAGCGTTAGATCACTTTTTCTTTTTGAATTAACGGTTCAGATATTTTTTTCTTTCCTTCTTTTTTCCACTTTGTTTTGAACAGAATGAGTAAAGTGATTATAAAGTGATCAAGAGATCTAATTTAATTGGTTGAGGTAAATTATTGTAACAAAAATGATCATAAAGGGATCACATGAAACCCTAATATAGGCTAACAAATTACTAACTTACCTCTATTTCTTTTTATGTCTTTTAAGGATTTTATGTAGAAACTAAAAAAATACAATATTTTTTCTTAATTTTAGTAAAATAATTGTGGATTTTTTTTCCATTTCTACTCCATAAGAAATGCACATGTGAATTAATTAAAGATTAGGTAAAAAAATAAGGGTATAGTTGATAAAAGAATACTTAATATTATCCTGAACATTCAAAATGACATAAATATAAAGATTTTTTTCCTTCAAAAATCCGACAATTAAAAAGAAAGAAGAGAGTATCTACTAACAAAATCTTAGCTAAACACACACCATGTTTTTTTTTTTACAAACACACGCGTTAGTCAAACACATTTAATTAGATGCTCGGAAAATATTTATAAAATTTTATATAAAAATATAAGTGAGAATATAAGAAGTTCAGTTATAAACAATAATAGTTGTTCAACTTTTTGAAAAAGAATATTCTATTGTAGGAAGAAATTTTGTATAACTTTGCTTAATTTATAAGAATCGTATTTTATTACTTCAACTGTTAAATTAATTTTTTTTTATTAAGTAGACCAAATCTAGAACTTTTTTTTTATTAAGTAGACCAAATCTATAAATTTTGATATACGTTTTTTAGTTAATCAATCAAATTTTTAATTCATAATATACTTTTAACAAATAACTATATATGTGAAATTACATATGTATGAAATTTCACTTCAATCAAAATTTGACATATATGTACCATCATCGAGATGTTATCATATAATTTAACAGTTAAATTAGTCAAATTTTTAATTTAGAAAAGTTATTGAGTATTAAATATTTACTCTTATTAAAAACTTAACTTTTCTTCTTAAATTTTTATAAATATGTAATATAATAATTTACATTTACTTATATTCAAATAATTAACTATACATTATATTTAGAATAAAATGATGCAATCAGATATTAACTAATTTTTAAATAAAACGAGAATTTGTATTTAAAATTGACTAAAGTGTTAACTGACATAATTTACTCTCTAAAATTACTAAACTAAGGGTAGATTGATAAAATATAATTTTCATTAAAGTTACTAAATGATGTTATCGTGTGAGTCTACTCTCTTCTTTTTCACACATTTTAGTATAAGGTCTTATAGCTGATTAGGGTAATGGTTATATAACTAAATATGGAACCATTAATTTGGCTGGTAATTCTTATATATAACTAAATATGTAACATGTAATTATAACTGATTAGGGTTGGCATAGTGATAGGATTTAGATAGGTTGCGTGAGATTTTAAGTTCTAAACGCATTACCGTTGTCGGTTAACTGGTTATTATATATATTTATATATATAATTTCTGATTTATAAGGTATGATAAGGGTTAGGACTATTTTTGTGATCATAGTCACTATGTATTAAAAAAATATGATCCTAAGTTTGAATCTCATTACCATAATTGAAAACACACACACACACACACAAAAATTCACTGTGTATTAAATACATGCAGCTCATGAGTCACCCCTTAAAAATATTTGTAACAGCAATCTTTGGAAGCATGCATTTAGACCCATGTGTTGAATTCATGTATGCAATTATTTACAGTGAAGTTGTCATAAATAGATACAAATTTAAATAACCAAAATCATACATATTAATTATCCTGAAAAAAATCCATACGTATTAATTGTTCTTCACAAGAAAATAGAAGCCGAGATCACAAAACTAAAGAAAATGGCTATTCACAATTAAAATATAAAACAATTATAAGAATGAAGCAGCATTTCTAGAAGTACTGGATATGTTGCTAGCTATGCAAAGTGGAAACTAGTTAGGATTGTTAGAATAATCATTTGAGAATCAAACACAAATAAAACATAAAGAAGTTGTCCTCGTAAAAATGGTACGATGTTAACAGCATTCACCTACCGCTTAATAAACAAATCAATGATGACACAACAAAGCTAATGCTTTAATCGTATATATATTCCTTATTTTACTATATATATTTTAAGGGAGCCTCCAGTGTCAATCACTATGTATACTGCCTAAAGTCTAAACTTAACGAAATAATATATACCAAAACATGATTAGAGGAAGGAATAGATCCTCTATGTCTCAAAGTGATATATAGCGTCTTATATACCCCACTAGTATCACATAAAAGGAAAAATATAAAGGTTCGCTAATACTCTCTCTAGCATCTATCCTGTGTCCTATTGGGCATAATTCACCTAGCCATGGCCAAATGGAGGTACAATAGGTGCCTCTTCATGATCAGAGGGATTGCCAAAAATTATTTTTAATGCCAAAATAATCAGAAAAACACAAAAGGAGGAACTAGAGATGACCCAAACTATAGTTTTATTAGACTGACAGGTTTGTTCGCTCAATGAATAGATTAAGAATATTTCCTATATATATTAAGGATCTTTCAATGTACTTTCTCTCTACCTCTCACTTTATTTTTCCCTTCAACCGTTGCTGACCTTTATGTATTCTCTTACCGACAAGTTTAATTTGCCTAATTAAGCTGGGTATTTGATTCGTGGATATAATATATTTTTTTATTCATAAAAATCGAAAATAGAAATTGAAAAATTTACAATAGAACCCTCGATTAGCTTTTCTCCTTAGTTGTTAAAATATAATTAAACACACCCAATTGTTACTAATTCAACGCTATGCATGCACATATGCAAGAGGGTATAGACTTCCCAATTTGGATGGCAAAACCTAACTAAAACGGAAACAAGCGAATTAATGCCATATTATGATCAAGAAAGAAATTTTTTTGATTAATTGAAAGTCTTCGTAAACTGGTGAGATTAAATAGGATCATGTGCATAGGTCACAAATAATAATAGAGCTTAGTCACGGAGGAATTAATTACATTGTCTGCCATTAATTTCCTTTTTATCGACATTTCCCTTCAGTTGAAACGACAGCACTACTACGCATATATATATAAACAAATAAATATATCATCAATCAAATTGAGCAAGGTAACGGTCAGCAGTTAGCTATGGTCTTGATGGGGAAAAATCCCAAAAAAAAACTTGTCAGTGATTTGAAGCACAAAGCTGATATGATCAAAGCCTCAAGCGATACATCATTCTTCTCCACACAACACAAGGAGACAGTAAAGCAGTAAAAAGTGTCAACTTGGAAGGAAAAAAAGAAGGGAAATGAGAAAAAGAAAAAAAAAATGAAAAAAGCTAATTAAATTTGTGTACACGAAACCATTAATGAGCATCAGTATGAGACACATATAGAAGACGAAAATAATGTGGTAGTCATGAAGAAGATGTACGGATATGACAGATCACTACCTATTTTCTCTATAGCTTCAAACAATTAACCACTAGGGGCATTGAATTTCTAGTGTGGCCGACGAGTAGTACACATAATTGAACCATTATTCAAAGTAGCAAATTAAGAAGAAAACCCAAAAGGTGAAAACTGAGAATGATATATAATCTGCAAGTCTAATTAAGCTTGACATATATTGGATGATATGTAGAATATAGAAGTACATAGATACATACATAAAGAAAATTATGAATAATGCGTTGCTTTTGGTTCCTCTCACAGTAAGGATGATGACTTCCTTGGTTGTATATTCATTCATGCACTTCCACTACCACTTTTTAGGTACCCCCACTAACAGTCTACTCCAAGTACCACACTGTGTTCTTTAAAAGCAGGTTCATGATATATTAGTATTCCACAACATCATCTTTAACCTTTTCTTGTTCCTGCCAGACCAAACAGGATAAAAACTACAATTGCAGCAGTCTTACATGGACTACTACTGCTTAGAAAATCTTTCAGCAGAAAAATCATGAAAAGTTGAAAACCCTAATTTAAATACTTAAAGTAGAGATCATAAATGGTGGCTGGAAAAGCGTTGAGAAGAGTGGAATTTTCCATGGAATGATGAGAATAGCTGAATCTCATTGAGTTGCACCTGGGGGAGGGAGGTGGTGGTGGTAGTGGTAGTGATGAGGTAGAGGCAATGATTGTTGTTGTTGTGGTTGTGGTGGTGGTGGTGGTGGACGCTTTCGTTTCTTCTTCTCATAACTGATTCCTCTTGCTTTGGACTGAAGTTCACGAACCTCACGAAGGTAGAGCCTCACAGCTCTTGCTCCAAAAGGGTTGGTTTCAGGTTTTCCTCCGTTTTCTTCAAAAGCTGCCCTTAGACGACCTATGAGGGCGTCAAGGCTACCCCAGGCTTGTCTTAGAGGGCATGGACATGGTGCTGGAGGGTTTGGGTGCCCATAAAAGGGACAGATCGGAGTGTGCACTTTGGTCTTACCAAATTGGTCCAAGTACCTACACATCACAATAACAATTCAACAAGAAAAAGAAAAGAGAAGAGAGATTAAGAAAAGGGGTGCATGGCATACTTTTTTTTCTTAAGAAAAAAGTATTCTCAACTGAGTGTACTTAACAGATGTTTTTTTATACACATCAATTTTAGGGTCAAATTCTTAATTATATGTTTAAGAGATAAGATTGTCTATTTTTTACACACGAGAGTCTGCGGTTGAATTCCAGATACATGTTTAAGAGATAAGATTATCTGTTTACTATGTTTTTGTATGGGATGATATGATATGTATAAGATGTGTATGTGTGTGTACCTGAGGAATTCAAGGACGTTTGCACCGCTGCACCTGGAGAGGGAGAGAGGGGGTCGGTGATTCTTGAGGTACTGACCAAAGGTGTTCCAGTCACGGCGCTTTTGATTCTCGTAGCGGCTGCTGGTGTTGGAGGAAGCAGAAGGGGAATTGGAGCTACCAACCAAGCTGTTGCTGGAGGTGTTCATGGTGGTTGTTGTGGTGGTGGTTATGTCAGTGTTACACGACTCCATAAATTCTTGAATTGAATCCATGGAGACAAGCTAGCAAATTAAAGAACTTGAAACCCTTTGGCTTTGCAGATCCAAGGTTGTTTTTGTCTTTTTCCACCAGGGTTCTTGTTCTAGGGTTCCTAAGACAGTGAGGGGATAGAGTGAGTGAGAGTGAGGGATGAATGGATGGAGATTTGTAGGGATAAAAGATTACTATACTTATAATTTGGGAAACAGCGGAGGAGCAAACGCTGTTCTCTAAAAAAATATTCTTTCTTAATGTCTTTGTTGCATTTTAGAGGTTAGTGTTAAGGAATACTACAACTACCTTGAAAGAAAATGAAAAGGAAAGAAAGAGGAAAGGAAACAAACTCTGAATCATGATTGATATTAAGATTTCTATTTTTTTTTTTAGAGAGAGAATGTGTGTGATTGAACCTCCAAGTGGTGAAGCAAAGGAAGGATTTTTTTTTTAATGTTTGAGGAGGATGTCATAAGATTGAAGGGAGTGTGAATGCACTGTTCCTCTTTACTATTTGCAGTTGCAGTTTTCATGTATTGAGTAATACTAAGGCTACCCGGGGCAATATTGTTGGGTTTTTTTTAGCTAGTTTTTTAATTCAGAGATCATAGCCAAGGATTTTGGTTTTGTTTTTCCTTAAAAGGGTGGTGCAAATTCAGACTTTCATCATTTTTATTAATGCTTACATTAATATTCCTCTTTGTGTTGGAAGTAGATATGATATAGAGTCAGAGAAAAAGGATATATTGGTGATAGATAGCTAGGGCTTTTGAAAAAAATAGGAGGGTTGTACAATAGCTTGAGAGATGGATGATGGAGACAGAAAAAAGTTTGAAGGGTAAAAAATGAGGTAATAACATGATTCTGTTTCTCGACACTATACGTTCAACTTTGAATGACAGTTCCTTGGGAAATTGACTAGAATACCCCTATTAATTTCTCCCTTTTCGCCTTTCCATTGCTAAAGAACAGAAAAATTTAATTTCTTACGCTGTAGTGTCTCCCTCTTTCTCACTCAGTATAAGGAAATGAAATTATCGCGTACGTGCAACAATTTTCCTTTAAAAAAAAAAAACAGTCAACAATTGCATACTGTATTTTGACCGAAATTTATACTATGCTTTTTCCCAAAGGAAATTTCGATTATAATATAAAAATTATTATTTGAAAACAAAAACTTTTGCGTGACTGTAAATTAAAATAAAATATACAATGTGTACGTACAATTTGATATATTGGATGTTGCATATATGATATAACTTATCTTTATATCACCATTGAGTGATAGATCAATTGTAAGAGGTGTTCTTGTTTAACCAATAGTTTAATTTCAAATTCATTTAATTGAAATTGTATTTTCAATTATCTTTTTTTATTATTGAAATCAAATTCTAATTAAAGATAATTTAGGAAAAAACATTTTTAAATAAAATTCATAAAATTGAATGATGTTACTATCTTTCCTAATTAGTATAATTTTTTTAATATTCGAATACGGAGGAAGTACATAATTATCTAGTTTCACTCTTCATTAGATGTCCTTGATAATAAATTCTATCTTAAAAAGTTCCATTCACATTCTTTAACCTTTTTCACGTTTAATTTTTTTGTCATTTTTATTTATCAACTTCAGCAAAAAGTTGAAAATGTTGGCATGTTTATTAAATACTTTTTGAAACTAAATTTCACACATGACCCTATTTAAAGGGATAAACTTAATTTATTTCCTTTGTATCATGACATTATATTTTAGTAAAATCTTATATTTCCAGGAAAATTAAAGACTAGAACAATTTCCCCTAGTTGTAATATGTTCTTTCCCTAAAACTAATTATTCTATTTAAAAGATTTACTAAAAGCCTATATTTTATAATTATGTATAATTTGTAATTATATATGGATATATAAGTTTCTGATGGAGATGATAATGCAAAAGTTTTGTACACTTAGATAATAAAAAACTATTGATATTTTCATACTTAGTTCCTATATATTTTTTAATAGTATTGCTCAATTAATAAATTTAATACACATCATGCAGTAAAAAAAAATTAATACACGTCATATCAACTAGATAAAAGAAATAAGAAATATCATATTCATATATACCAAATTTTGGCAACACTTCTTTTACTCTTTATCTCTCCATCACATCACTCACCACACCTTATATTTCTTGCTCTTATGATCTTCTATCCCTTTCATATGTATATTATATTAATTGTTAAGTACGAATTTTAGTTGTGTAAGTATAATTGTTCAGAAAAATAACATTGGCTGAGTCAAGCAGCTAAACGCCCCTTGCTTCTTTTTTTGCCTTCAATGCCCCTCTCTGCGTTTACTTTCAACTTTTTACTCTCTCAAATTAACACTTTTTTTTAAATGAATTCTTTCGATATTAATTTAGGTATGACTTTGCAATCAATTGAAACTCTTTTTCTACTGAAAAATTTGAAACTTTATTTTGGAAATTAAAAAAATACGACTTAAATTCATATACAAGTGCATCTTACGGATACAAGATTTTATGTCGTCACCGTATTAAAACATTAATGTAGTTCACCTAAAAGGAAAAGGAGAAAATACTTGACCTGGATTTTAATTTTCCTTCGATCAACGTACATTCAAGTGGGGGCAATTGAATGATTCGCTCTTCGATAGGAAATTTTTGTCTGATTATTTTTTAATTCTTGCTTGGCTGTCCATGAAATTTTTTGAACTAGGCTCTTTGACTGTTTTTGCCTTTTAACTATTTTTTTATTATAAATAAACTACAATAAATTTCAATCTAAAGTGTTATATTCGTTACTCTTTTCCTAATTAGTTTCAGTCATAAACAGTACCCAGATTATTTTATACGAATGACTGATTCTAGGATGCACAAGGAAGATGGGTCTTGTACAGTGCACGAGTAGATCGTTGGATTCGAATGGGTGGCTGAGATGAAGGTATGATCTACATGTTCCCAGGCACACTTGATTCTAGATTTGTAGTCATCAAAAAAGTTATCCACGTGCACTTCCTTTTCAAAGTGTGGGATTTTATAATATTAAAAAAAAAAAAACAAATCAGTCAGACATGCCTTTCACTCTCCATTTTACATTACCAGCCCATTTCTTTCTTTACTTTATAACTTTATTTTATCATTCAAATTATACATTTTCATTTGTTCGAGAACATTTTACTATAAAAACTACAAACTCATTAGAAAACTATTTTGGTGATATTGATCAAAAATGTATTTTCAATCTATAAGATATTGATTTGTTTATTATTAAAAATAATTTGTTATAAATTTTAATCATCAAAATGACTCTTTTGGATAACAATATAATATTAAATAATTATACAAAAATTTCATATGTTTTTGGTTGATCTCATAATTCATTTAATTTAAAGTTATATAACCTGTTAGTTTGAATAAAAAGAACTTATAATTATGATTATGCCACACTAAATAAAATAAATTATTTGTGATTGATAAGAATTAAAGTGTGAAAACAATGACAAATTATATTTCGATTACTTAAATGAATTTCCACCATAAACAAATTGACACACCTGATAGGACAATACTGCTATTTCACAAAATAAACTAATTTAAAGGGAGATAGTTTATGAGATTAAGAAGTGATATAATTGATCTACCAGTCAAAATAATATTTCGAACATATCAATAAATTTTTTACCAATGGTAACAACAATGGAGAATTAGACACAATAGGGATACAAGTTAGTAGTGTAGCAACTACTGCTCCGGTAACAAATGCATCAAATATAACAGTGTTGATGAATACATCGAATGCTACAACCTCGATTCCTATATCAAGTGTAACAACTTCTGCCCTAGCATCGAATATTGTGGGCATCACTTCTATTCTAATCTATTCAAATGTTGATGTAATATCTTCATCAAGATTGGAAAGTATTCCTCCTTTCATTAACACGCTTACAATGGGGGCAGAGCCTTCATATCAAGGAGGCCATATGATTAACAGTACTGGGACTCCTATCAATATGAGATATCCACGGGGTATGCCTAATTGGAGACCCCAAAACATAGGGATGGACTCGTTAAAAAACTAAAAATAACTACGTACTCCATTGTCCAGAGACTCCACGTTATGCGCAGGTAAGGAAGAGGAATATTGTACATAGTCTTACCTTTGCATATACAAAGAGGTTGTTTCCGGATTCAAACCCATAATCAACAAGTCACCAAGACACAACTTTACCGTTGTGCCAGGGATGGACTTGTTGCAACCATTTAATGGTTTTTTTTGGACAGAATTCGATTACTTCACAAAGCAAACAAGGTAATGCTTAACAAGATGGGTCAAATCAATTACAAAATTTAGGCAGAAATTTGGATAATGAGACTCTGTCAACAACGATCTCAAGCAATACCTTAACATCCTTAAGACAACAAATGAATCACAATAATCATGACATGGTAAACATGCTATCACGACAAATAGTTACTGTGTTGCATCCACTGGTACAAATAACTAATGGCAGTTATAGACTATTGACAGATCAAATGACTCAAATAGGGGATGCTATAGGTATCCCTCGAGTGCAAGTGTGCCACCTCAGAATGAAAATCCTGCAGAAAAGTGCTATAACACTTAAGGGCATTGTTAATAACAATGACCAGAAAAATAGAATGCGACAACCACCAGAAGGAGGAGAGGGTGGTGGACCAATACCGGTAAATTGAAATAAAAAATAATGGTTCATACCTGCAGAACATGTTATCTTATGAGTTTCAATACTCAATGAAACCCCACATGCACAATGTCATTAGAAAGTTTCAAAACAGAAAATATGAAGTGATATATTCACACAGCAAACTAACATAAAAGGTTAATGCATTAGATGGAAGAACTGCTCACTTTGTCCCCACCAATGATGCTCCTAAGACTTTATCCAGCACTTCAAAAGAATCCAACACATTTTCCGTTTTTTCACCTGAAGCTCCCTTGATCTTTACATTTGTATTTCTAGGAACATCTTTTGAACTATTAACAACAGCTTCTTTGGGTTTCTCCTTGGGGTTATGGATTGCAGATAGAAGAGATTCCAGCAACAACATAAACTTTGCCTGAATACTCATTACGAACGTGAATTCACCAGCTGAAAAAATCAAGAGTTCAAGTAACAAGAAAATAAGGAAACAATATGTCTGTTCACCAAACAAATTAACAATGGTTGTCACATTATCAAGTACTCAATCCAAACGCATTTTCATTTTCAATCCGCAATAATATACAATCATGTTCCAATGCAACCAGAAAAGGCTTGAAAGGTAAATTGAACAGCCTCTTAAGTTCGAAATATGCTATTACCGCAACGAAGTTAACCGACCTTCTCATAGGCAAAATTGGCATTGAGGCACAGAGCAAGATTGCTCGGAAGAGTCCATGGAGTTGTCGTCCATGCTACAAAAGATACACCATGCGGATCGCCCAAGACTGAAATCGTAATGAATGCTTCAGGGTCAGATACTTTCTGTGCCAACAACATGGAATCTTAGATGCAGATACAATTGCAACAACATACAACATAGAAGACGGTCTTGTTTAAATAAATCTCACCATAAGCACTTAATAAATAAAAAGGTAAAATGAATTGGGCTTCTCTCATTAGCTAAAATCAATTTATGCACTTAAACTTTTACTAAGCTCTCTCATAAAACTTGTCTTACAAACTCATTTTATCTTGTTTTCTTCTCCCATCAGTATTTAAGAAGAAGTTTTAAAGTTTATCCAAACAGAACCTACTTAGAAGTTTCAAGATTTATATTTAAGAAATTGAATTGATTGCATGTAATCACCACAGACCTACCACTTTATTTTCAGCAGCCTCGAAATTAGAGAGCGGGGTTTTGCAACCAGTGCTATACGGCATGACCTAGAACAACAACAAAATGCAGCTATTGTGTTGCAACGGAATCATGAGAAATTGAAACAGGGGAAACAAAGCGGAATAAATACCTTGAGACCTTTATACACAAGGAAGAAGGTGGCGACTCGTTTGATGATGGTGGTGGTGGGTTTGTTGTGCCGTGATTTTTAGGAGGAGATGGTGGTGCGTGGTGGTGTTTGTATTTTTATTTTTTACATGATGGTTAGTGAAAGTGGCAGCGCTACTTAGACCAACATATTTGCTTAAGAGAATTTTTAGCTATAGATTACAAATTAGAATCTTAAATAACTTATTTTGGTATACTTTACATTTTTACATTGTTAAGTAGAATGGAAGAACTTCTTTATTTTGAATAAAATTATTATTTTCCAAATTTTGTAAATTTTAAGGGTTTTTCATTCTTTACATAAAAATCAAATCTTAAAATTTTGTTAGAAATTAGTAAGATCCCAAAACATTTGCCCCCAACTTATGATTGTCTTTCTATCTTCTACTATTTTTTTCCATTTCATTGAAAGTTTCAAGTTTTTCAAAATTGTTTGGTCTCAGTTTTCTCTTTCTCTACATTGTTGCTTTTCTAAGCACTTCCACGGTTTCTTCTTTACCTCTTTTAGTAAAAGATATCAAAGATCTTAATATTTTTTTTTATAAATTTTATAATGTTACGTCACTTTTTACATCTTTTCCATTTTTTTACTTTTAATAATAAATCTCATTTTAAATTTTTTTACTTTTTTGAAAATTTAAAAAATAACTCATAATTGGTTGTTTAACCTAAATACTAAGTAATTTAACTTAGTCAAATAAACTCAAAATTTCACATATATATTATTATATCGTTCAAAAATTTACACAAGAGAATTTTTATAAATTAGTTTATATATGAAATAATTTTAATTTACAAAAAAACTTAATGGGTTCGACACAGGAGGAAGGGGACTAATTATTTTCAAAGAACTTAAAAAACATTAATTTATTTACATGATTAAAATAAATTTAACCCTGATTAAAAAGATGATGAAAATCAAATAGGAAAAAATAAAGAATAAGCTAGAAAATTAGATTATTTAATTATGCGTATCTTTAATCTCTAATTTAATTAAATTAAAATCAATTTGAAACCCATTACGAGCGTTGCAGGAAGTTGGAAACGTGGAATTTGGACTTGCAACCACAGCCACAGCCCATGGAGAACATTCCAGAGTCTTCATCGAAAGGGACGAAACGCCGGCGAGACGAAGATTCCGATGCCGGAAACACCTCCTCACTCGGTCGGTACTACGCAATTCTCTCATTTTCAATACCTTTTCCATTCTCTTTGTAGATTAAACTAATCCGCACCGTAATTCGCAGAAGACGATCTTACATTCACCGACACGCTAGTCGCGCTTCGAATCATGCGAGCTCAGTTTCCCCACGTTCACAAGGTTAGGTCACCGTTAACCGCATCAACATCTTGTATCGGAATTTTACATTTATTTTCAATTGCATTCTCTGTGTGTGCTTTTCATGAATTAACTATTTTAATCATTCAATTCAGTTTTTTTTATTAGTGGTGTGTTGATGCTTGTTTCCAGAGTTCGGTTGAGCCTTTTATATTGAAGTCACAGTTGTACAGCAGTGTGAAGGACAGAACACAAGTGGATAGGGAATTAGAGGTCTGTTTGTTTGGGAATTTTGACTTTTTGTGTCAAAATTCACTACGCAAAATAGTTATGTTATTGCTAATTTATGTTGGATTAATGATAATATTGATTGATTTATTCGTGGTGCAGTCTCTAAGGAGGGACAAAGTGCTGCGTGTTTTCAAATTAAATACTGGACAAGATGATCATGCCATAATGTTTTTGGATGACTACCTAAACCAGGTTGGTTTCATATCCCTCCCTCTAGTTTACACTAGTGTATGACTTGACACTTTTATGTCATTCAATAACTTTATATTTAGAATATGGATTTTATCTATCTGATAGTTGAATTATAACTATTTCTTGATTAAATATTGTAGGTCCTTAGCTTATTGTTAAAAAAATTATTTATTTGAAAAGTATAAATGGCATTATTCTTTTTTTTTGTTACCATATTATTGGTACGAAGTATTCATCGGCTTTGCTGATGACTAATCTCCATCGGAGAACCTAGCTAGCCACCTTTAGTGAGATCTCCCCTCCCAACCACATTTTTTCCATCTACAAGACTCGAATTCAAGACCTTGTTTAAGGGGACCGAGTACAGTATCACTCAAACCAACGACTTGTCGGTATATATGGCATTCATCTTAAATAAAGTATTGCACAATTTTAGATTCATATAAGATTTTATAGGTATGATGTATATTATCAACCTTTCAATCTAACAATAGGTTTTGGGATAAAATATCCTATAAAAAGTTATTTACTAATGTAAGTGTGGTTTTAACTTACATTGGTGTAAACTAATCCCTCTTTGTAAAGTTTGTATGTATGTGCATGTATGTGTGTACTTCAGTTTCAGGGATGTTTTGTTTGGCCATAATGACAAACGCTCAGTTTAGTATGAGACTTCCCCTCATTTTGAAAGTTTTTTTCTTTTCCTTTAGAAGGAATTAAATGTCTTTGGCGCTCTTTTTTTTTATCACCATACCAAGTTGTTTGACAGTTGATGAAGTGACCTGTTTATCTTATCTAACTATTGAATCATAGATAGATCATGTTGTGAAAAGAATGGAAGAAAAAAAAGGAGGGGAATGTGAGGCTTTTGGGTGGTTCAAGACTCATGTTCTAGATTCAAAGCTGGAAACTGGCATTGACCATCAGGAGCTTGTGAGTGAGATTCTTAAATAAGCTTATACTGTTTAATCCTTTCCACTTCTGCTCATTTAACTGTTGACTCATCAGTGATTGTTATAATGTGGCAAAATGCCCTGACTTTGGGAGAGTGCAAATGCACAATATGGGAATCTGGCACATGCACATTTATAGTGTTAAATATTAAATACGAATATCAAAACATACTATTCCATTTTACTGGCTTTTTAATCTTATAGTTTGATACTTTGATTTTAAACCAAATAATCTGGTCAATGTTTATGTTACCCAGGACATTTACTAAATGGGTTCCTGTGCTGAATATGGTTCTTTTGATGCAGTGCTCACTCTTGTCACTTGGAGGAAAGGTGAAGGACAGTCATATCTCCCTTCTAATTAATGCTGGCATCCTTGTGAGTAAACTGGAGTTTAAAGCATTGTCAATTTGTTTATATTCAATCACTTTTGTGTTGTAATTGTCATAAAATGTTTGTTTATAAACAGAATATGAACTCTTTCAATTACAACTAATAGAGGTATTCAAAGTCAAAGTATTGATATTTCTTTGGAATTAAAGTATTGATATTTTTTGAATTAACACTGATGCCTTTTCTTATACCTTGAGAAAATCTAAAATATGGATGCAAGAGCGCTTTCTTATGGATTTACATTAAATAAAGGTTTTAAGAGGGTGAGTCTTGGTGCAATGGTAAGGTTGCAGCTTTGTAACCTGGAGGTAACAAGGTCAAATCCTGAAAATGGTCTCCTTGCTTGTGAGGGTAAGACTGCATACATCTACCCTCCCAAGAGCCCGCTAGGTGGGAGCCTTGTGCACTGAGTTGCCTTGATTTACAGTTGGGGTTTCTGATCTTACAATTTTGAGGGACTAAAAGTTGTATAAAAAATTTTGAGGGACTAAAAATTGGAATCTAGAAAAGTTGAGGGACTAAAAACTTAATTAACCCATTATTTAATTATTTTCATAAGGAAAAGAAAAGAAGATTGTGTTGGTACCGAGTAATCACACAATAATTGAGAAAAACAGAAAGTGAGAAAGGGAAAGAAAAATAACACACAGTGTTTATCCTGGTTCATCCAATGTGGGCTACATTCAGCTTTACTCTATATTCTCCTCACACGCTCGTTATAATGCACTCAATATGTGCAAGACTCCCGTCTGCGAACGGCTTATCTTCTGAAGGCAAAGTATGAACCATATCCAACAGATTGTACCCTTGTGCTCATTTCTCAGCTACTTGTTTAATCTTATTACACATTTCTAAATCCTAACCCTTTTTCTACATGAATTTGTTGGTTTACTTATATATCATTGAAAATCCTATAAACACTTTATTTTTTGTGTTTTCCATTATCAATGTTAAGCATTCGTAGCTACATTGAGAATCTGGTAGTGTTTCTTTGTCTCAAACTTTAAAATTCTACAAGACATAACAAACTTTCCCTTAGATCAAACAAATTATGCTTATTCTGATAATGCTGATTATATGTAGCTTTAGTTTACAACTATGAGGAATCGTTGTCAACACAAATTTCCCTATTATATGAATGTACTTTATGTGATTCTTGTGTAGTTTTATGTTAATTGTCTCCTCTAGATATCTTTTTTTATCTACAATGTCTGTATGAAATGGGCATATTTGGATAAACAACTTAATTAAGCATTTATTTAATAAGAGCTAATTACATGAAAGCTTATGTTATAAGTGCTTAATTTAGTAAGCTTATTTAGATAAAATTTATCATGAAGATTATTATAACAAGCTAAAAAGAGCTTATAGAACCACTTTCAAGTGTGGTAACATGTGTGACATGTTCTTCATGTGTTTATTTCTATCGTTCTTTGTATGTATTTAATTTGATTGATTCCTTACTAGGATTGATTAGTCAAGATTTGCTTTTTTTCTTGTAATTGAGCTTGATTTGATGCCCATAATTCTAGCATAGGATTTTATGACCAAGGCTGTATAAGACCCTCGTTGTACACTGTGGAAATCAAACCTTCTTCCAAATGTTCCTTAATATGCAACTTTTTGGTCGAGTATTTATGCATAATAACTCTGCTACACACTTTTCAGACTAGGCAACTTATTGATCCTAACATGTATTGGTTTGCAATTCCAAATATCGGCTCACTTCTTAAGGGTCTTGTTCAGGTATGAACATTTAATGCTTACCATATGCTTTTGTTTGGATGCTTGAAATCTTCTCCCCATATATAAATTAGAATAGCTATATTGAATGTGAGCATTTTTAGGATCTATTTTTCAACGGGAGTGTTTTTAGGAATTTTTCTTCAGTGAGAATGGTTTTAGGGATTTTTCTTAACCTCTTTATCTCTTTCAAAATACCTCTTTTTACTTTTATCTCTAAATTGAACTTCAATATTTTTCAAAAAGAAATTATCAAAAAAAACCTTAAATCACAATATAAATTTTTTAATCATAAATTTAAAATATAATTTATGTATTAAAAAATATTATTTATTATGAATTTTGGTTATAATATAATTTATATATTCAAAAGTATTTATTTTTATAAATTTTTGTATAAATATAAACATTTATCTTGTGCATTGCATAGGCAAAAACACTAGTAATATATGTTCATGTTTGACTTTAGCACATATCATGGGTAGTTCAACTGTGTTATACTGTTATTAAGTATCTGATTTAAGGTTAATCCACTACATGAAATTTGAGGGTTTTGTTCATGTTGGGGGGAAGGCTTGCATTTGGCTTGGCAAGTTAGTATTTAGACCAATCAATAAGTTAATGGCTTTGTTAAACTTTTATGAACTTTTAAGTGCAGTGGTGGTATAATATGATTTTTGTGCCAATATGTGCTAGGTTAACAATCAGATACTTGTGTGGAAGATGTATTTGTATTAATTACATCATTAAATTGCTAACTATACCTTAGACAATGTTGGAGAGGATGTGGCCTCCCTCTAAGTTGACCACCCTTCCTACTAAGCTCAAATCTTCGTTGTAACTCCAGTTAACTGATAGGACAGTAGGCATTGCTCAAATCAAGTAAATGACTAAGCATAGATTAATAGGGAACTAGGGATTCTGTTAGATTGAACTTGAGCTGTTAAGCACCATTGTAGGTATTGCCAAGTCCATCTTTGAAGTTTATTGCCTGAGATATTTATGTTAGAGAAGCTGAAGGATAATTTGTGTGGATTGAGTTATTTCTTTTGGGTTGGGGTATGATTTGGGTAGTCATTGGGAACTCGTAGTGTTTCAGATTTGTTGTCATGACCAGAACAAGAGATGGCCAAATGTTTAATAATTTTTGTGTATATTTTGATCATTAGGAATCATTTTTTGAAATAATAATGAAATTGTTTTTACATTTGTTGTTCAGGGAAGAAAAGAAATTATCTCTCTTCTCAGCCGCCATAGATATAAGGAGATGATGTTAGCCTCTTTAGAAAGGAAGCATCTTCGAATGTCTCCGCTTGATATAAGATTTCATCTTCGTGATTTGATTGGTTCTGGTCATCTCAAAACTGACCAGACTCCAACTGGTTTAGTCATTAGAGTCTCAAAAGATTAGAGATCCAGGAAGGCCTAGATGGCTAGATGATTGCATTTGTTTGTTATACAAACAGGCTTGAAGTGATTTATCTTCTCATATTGCTGTTAATTTCAAGAGGAGGTGCTTTGAATATGTAATGGCTTATATCGCCTCAAATGGCTGTCTTCTATATGAGACAACAAATATTGGTGAAATGACAACTTGTTTTTATCGTGGTTGATCAAGAAAACAAGCTTAGGATATTTGGCAGTCACTTTCATCAGCCATCCACACATACCAATTGAAGTTGATGTAAGTCTTCTATTCTGTTTGTCTCACATTGTACAATTATTCACTGATGTATTCATCTAGGATGTGTTTCTTTGTCCCTTAACTGTGAACTTCATGATTAACTGAAGTACTTACGTTCATGTACATTTCAGGGTAATCCTTGCTGGCGGCAATCATGTGACTATGTTTTGTGCTTTCATTGCTATTATTTCAAATGTATTTCCATTGTTGATTGGTATGATGCATTGTTTATACTAGTATTTTTCAGATAAAACATTAAAGACTCTCCTGTTCGTAATTTATATGTATCATTATTGGCAATGTAGTATTTAAATTACAATTGATAAACTTATTTGTCTGTTATTTAAAGGTAATTTGTACGAAGTTCCATTTAATCAAATATAATGCATATAATGCTAGCTTGGTAAGTATACCCAGTTCTGCCAGAAACTCAATTATCTTATTTAGTGAAGTTCATACAAGATCCACTAAATAATGTGAGTTTCACTCAATATATAGAAAAGATCTACTTACTCTTCATTTTCATCATTCATTTTGGATTATAATAAATAACTCAAAGAGTTATTTTTTAGCACAAGTGGATCCCTCCTATATATATTATTTTGGTCTCTTATTTTTAGTTAATTAAGTCTTTTTATTTTAAATTAAAAAAAAAGTGATATATGTTGATTTTCTTTTATTTTAAACTTCAAATTATTTTCTATTTAAATATTTGATGATTCGGATGAATTTGAGATATAAAATAGTTTTAAACGTTTCGAAGTAAAAATAACATAGAAACTTGATAAAATTTGAAGATTTGATAAAATTTTAACCAAAAAAAATCAAAACTACATAATTTGTTAATATTAAAAATATAATAAAAATTTATAAACAAAAATCATAATTTTTTAAAACTAAACACGTAATTACTTATACAGGTTCTTATTTGTACCATTTTTACTCATAAAATCACAATATTTTTTCATATTATTATGATTACGACATAGCAATCAGCTTACCATTAAGAGCTTAAAATAATTGATGTGAAGTTATTTTAATGTAATGGATAATCTCCAATTTGAATTATGTAGGGATGTTCATAAACGATTCATTATGATAATTTTTTTAATTTTTAAAATGATAATTTTAAAATAATTAAAATAGTGATATGTGATTATACAACGTTATAAATTATTTTATAATATAAATACATCAGTAGTAAACTCATAAAATATATGATATCTTAAACTATTTTTTTTGTTATATTTGTTATATATTTTATCATTACCATATTTTTATAATATTTTGTAGAAGAAAAATGAAGGTAAGATTAAAACTAAAAATCAACCAAATTCAAATCACTTTAAATTGGATCTAAAATGTTGAGTTAAATTGATTGGATGATAGATCAAGAAAATTAAAGTATTGAAACAATTTTTTTTTTTTTCAAAATCTATTCCAATTGTTGAACATCCCTAAATATACATTTATATTGTATTAAATATTTTAAAAGAAATTTTATTATATATCCTATCTAACTCCAATATAATTACTTCATAAGTCCATCTTGTTTCGGTAGAAAGAAATAAAAATAAATAAATTTTAACTAGTATAATAAATATATCAATTATCTTTACAAAAACTTCATGTTTTATTTTTAAAAAAGAAGTGTCTGCATTACTTTTGTGCTTACGAGCCAAGGCTTTTACATAAGAAAGTTCAACATTTTTCACTTGTGCGACTCTGATCGAATAATTTTTGGATATTTCCCTAAAAAATAATTTTAATGCGATCGATTTTTTTTAATTAGTTTAACTACAGCATCATCTGACTAATTGTCCATAAAAAATATGTAAGATAGGTAATTTAATCAAAGTGTTCAACTTTTATTGGTCAATGTGTCATGTGGAGCAAGCTACATATTAGAGAGCTTTGAACCAGTGGTTTCTTCAACAGTTACTGCTCCTTTGCGGTAAAGAGAGAAACAAACAATAATTGAGTTTCAAATTTTCAATTTTGTCGGATTTACTTTTATGCAATAATTGCACACTATCTAACCGTAGTTTATAATTTACGACAGCGTAATAGTAAATATATTAACGAAAATGATTTTGTATTAACATTCATATTTGGAAAAGATACTAATCATACTATAAAATGTCTGCAATGCTCATTTTTTTCCCTTAAGCAGTATTCTTCAATAATGATGAACTAAATCTAAAAAGTAAATAAGGGAAGTATAAGCTCTAAAAAGTTTAAACTCTAGTGTCACATGCACAAAAGCTATAACAATTTAAAGAAAATAAAATGGTTGTTGATGTGTCTTGTACCTACAATTATCATATTTTCTATTAAAGTTAACATAGATATCGTGTTATTGAAAAAGTGCCAAATTCGGCTTAGTTACAAAAAAAATAAAAATGGTAGCGTTTTATTTTCCAAGTCTCTGATGCGACGTGATGTCCTTTTACTCGGGGGTAGGAGACTTGGTAGAAACGTTATTGTTGTTATTTAATAAATGATAATTATCATTATCATAGCAGAAATGAAACTGAAACAAAATGAAATCAAAATAGAAGATGAAGCGAATATTTGAACTAAATACATATTTAACAACATACATGAAGAATAATAAGAATATTCCTCTATGTACAAAGAGATGACAGGAGTGACGACCCTTTTACTCATCCATACTTGGATTTTTTTCTTTCTTTCAAAATAGAATCATTTAATTTTTGAATATCAAGAAAGCTCTTAATTTATGTACGAATCAAAATTCTTTTCTTTGAAAATTTTGTTCGGATGTGTCACCATGAATTAGAATGGTGATTCTTCTGCTGTATTTATTCAATTAAATGTGTTTGACTCCTATAAGAAAGTTTATTTTAATTGGTTGAGCAAAATACACTAGTGTTATAAATTTTTTGATATTATTTTTTATTCTTATGGATAATAAAAATGTATTGAAGTCTACAACATTGGAATTCATTCTATAGAGTATACCTAAATTAATTTGGTGCTTCGTGGCTTTTCATGATATTAAAACCTGTGCTTATATGATGCAGCTATGCCCCCTCACCTCTCTATATATCAAACAATTGATGCATTCACATATAGTCGTTAATTTGTTATAATAACTTATGTTTCTGGTAAAGGAATTGATCTATGTGATAAAATAAACAATTAACGAAGATAATTAATTGGTTCAAATTAAGCTTTTGGACCCATTATTGATTCTATAGAACATTCCAATATTTTGAGGTGTTGTTGACACATAACTTTTCGTGAAAGTTAAGTATGCAGCCAGTTTGGACCAATGTATCATATTAACAAAAGCAGTGAGTGAGAGACAAAATAAAATGTTTTTCTATAAATATATATAAACAAGGACACGCATGTATTGTATTGATATTATTTATTTGCTTCATAATCAGTGGACATGCCTTTGTGTTCAGGATATAATGCCTTCCCTCATCTGACAAAGTAATTTAGTTGTGAAAACGTGCAAACTCTTCTTGTGGTTTGATTTTTGGTCTAGATTATGTGATCCAAATTATCCAATGCATTAAGGTACACAAAAATAGACGGCACCAAATCACGTACACTATTCATATAACTGCAGTGGCTGGATCTATATATTTATATATATGGGTGCAAATACACACTCCTTCACTTTTGAAAATCCTACATATAAATATCTTAAATAATAATTATAAATTTAGACCTGTCGTTGCTGTAGGATTGTATTTTCCTCTTGTTTTAAACACTTTTAAGGATTTTCTCCATCCACGAAAAAAAAAAACACTTTTAAGGACAAAGAAAATGAGTAATTAATTGTTTATCAACAGAGTTGGGTATGACAAAAAATGACTAATGTCCCTAGTAAACCAAAGTTTGAATCTCTATTGAAAAATGTGTTAACATTTAATATTGATCTAGCCATTTTGAATAGGATTATCTTTAAAAAAATCACACATACACAAGAAAATCTCCCCAAATAAAAATGAAGAATAATTTTAAAAAAGGTAGATCTGAATTTATTTTTTCCCTGAAGTCTTCTAGCCCAACTTTCAAATTAATAGAAAAGAATGACCAGTTAGATTTTAGGCTTAAATGTATTAAACAATAAACATTTAAACAATAAGATATATTAATTTGATGTTACTCAAATTTAGTGACATGACATAAAATTATTTGTTTAATTTAAGTCATAATCAATTTGATAGATAAAAATTGAAAATGATGAAAATATTAGATGAAAAAAAAAGTTTTGAGACATTGATCAATCGAAAAAAAAATTTAAGGATCAAAATTATAAATATCAAAAAGTTAAGGAAATTAAAAACATAATTTACCCTAATAAAAATATGATATTGTTATTTCAAAAAAATATTAAAATATCATCCTTACTAATGTAAGAAAAAGAAAAGATGATTTGAATCTTACAAATTATAAATATTAATCTATAGAATTATCATTATATGTGGACAAACATTGAAGACTCACATATCCTTTGAATTATAGTAGATTAGATGTTCGCATTCTTCACCCACACGTATAGTCTTTTGTTCTTGAAATCACAGTATGATAATTATATCCAGTGATGCTTATCATTCAAGATTGAATTTCAAATTAACCTTTCATAACTATTTGTAAAACAATGATGGAAATCGCAAGCCAATAATTTCAGAACCTCTGATTGAAAGTTTGATTATAACTGATGACAAATTATATATGGTTTCTCTGTCAGTGAATGTCGACAGCCAAATATTGCTTGACGCGTACGTGGCCTGGCTGCACCTGCGTTGCTAATGCTGTGTAATACTAATATATACAATTCTTGTTCCAATTGATTTGTAATCCCAATTAATTCTCATATAAATAATGATTGCATTTCCAGTGTATTAATTGTACTCTCAAAAGAGTTCAACCAAAATGATGCTTCTTAAGTACATTTGTATTGTTTAAGATTCTATGGCTCTGAATGTGTATGTATTATGTATTCTGCTAGAGAGCTAAATTGCATGACCTGTCCATCTCAACTCTGTTTAATGCTTATAATTCCAAACTTTATGGCCACGGTTTCGAATTATCACTCTGATAGCTACACGTTTCCTTTACGCTGTCTCCATTATTGAAGTTTGTGACGTAAAATTCTACATTGATATAGATCCAAATAATAATAATAATAATGTAAGAGAGAAAAATATAAAAAATAAATTAATGAAAGTTACACAAATGATTATCATAAAAATGGCTGTAAAATAATATTATTTGCATACATATTTTTGTAATATCTTTTTTATTACTTCCTCTATGTTGTTTTATTATACTTTATTTCGTATCTTGTTTTCCATTCCCTTCTCCCCCTTCCGTTCTCTCTCTCAAAAAAAGTTATACAAAAATTATGTAAAAATAGAACTTTTGATTATTTTATGTCTTTTTTTTTATAACATGACATTATGATGTCCCTTAATAATATAAGAATTTAAATTCATCTTAATACCCTTCACGGTGTCATTATCCTTAAAGACAAAAATTATATACAATTTTAAAAGTGTTTTAAGTATTATTATTTTTTAATTGGAATTAGAGTTTTTTTTACAGGAATTAGAATTAGAGATTTGTCTTAGTAATTCACGCAATGAAGATTAGTGTTAAAGGTCAACATATATCATGGATGTAAAACTCTAATTATAATTCAAAAATACCTAATATTTTTAAAACCCCAGACCAATCATTTCAAATTATATAAATTAAATAGGTCAAGAGACATTAATTTAAGATTTAAATCAATTTTCTACATATTTTTTTGCCAGTTTTGGATCAATGATTTGATTAATATTCTTATCAGTTTTGAAATTGTCTGATTTTTTTACAGTTAACGAACAGGTTACTAGGCCAATTTTTTATTAGACAAGTCGAATTATCCAGTTTGATTCAATTTTCAAATTAGATCTTAAGTTTAAATCTCATTATCATCATTGTACACCCTTTTTTTCTTAAACAAAAAGGATGGAGAGCAATGTTTGATCCCATCCAGGTTTTCACCCCCACCAAACTCAGCAGCATACCCTCAAATTTATATAACCAAAAGAAGAAACAAGGAGCATGGGGGGCTCATCATTGTACACCTAGTATGTAGAAGCACAACAATATTTTATTTGTTCTCCTTAATTTATATAATTTTTGAAGGAAAAAAAACACTACATTTCTATTTATCTATTATTTTAAAATTTCAACATAGCATTAATAACTAATTTTCAATTATATCCTTATAAACAAAGAGAAAGTAATTTATGAAATGTCAAAATAATAGACATACACACAGAGATGAATAATATATTACAAATTTAATTTTAATATACATGAATGAGAAAATTTATTTGTTTTTTTTTAAAGTTTGTGCATTATAACCTTAAAATTATTAAGATAAATTAAAATAAGTAGTTAATAAGTTTCATAAACGTCATCTAAAAAAAATTCCATAAACAGTAATGTTGGTAGACAAGTTAAATATCATTATTTTGACTCCCTTAATTAATCTCATAGAAGATTTTCTTATATCTCATTTATGCTTGTAAATTTGTGTGTGTTGATTAAGGAATTTAATTCAAGTAAATATCTTGGATATTATTTATTTTTAAGTTCCCACTGTAAAAAAAAAAATTCTCTTCACTAGAATATTTTCTTTTCTATTCTTGCATTATGCTCCCGAGTTTTCTGAAGACTATCAAAATGTCAAATTAAGATTATGTGCCGATAAATTCAATCCTTTTGGACAGTATGGTAAGAGTTACTCGTGTTGTGAAGTCATTTTGCCTGCATATAATATTTTTCTTGTGATGTGCATGAAGAGGGGAGCTTACATTATTCACAATCATTATTTAATCTGATGCAAACAATCCAAAAAGTAATGGTGTCCTTATGTATACCCTTGAAGTAAAATTTCATGAGATGAAGACATCTAAATGTTGACAATCAATGACATCCCAACTTATGAGATATTGTTGGTTGATTGTAGGGAGAGTTGCTTTTTTGTTGTTGTGAGGTTTTGTAGGGAGAGTTGCTTGTCCAATATCTATGGAGCGATTAAAGTTAAATTGGTTGGAGCGCAGTTGCAATATATATCTTATTTTTATTTCATTGTCACCACCATTTTCTTCCAAGATCATCCTTATGGGAGAGGGAAAAAAATATTGTGCTGAGATCTCTTTTCCCCTCCTTGTCAGGAGAAGAAATTTGGCCAAGAATTTCACAATTACCATTTTTATATAATGAGAAATATTTTTTTGAAACTTACTCCATTGGAGAATGCATTTGCTTCATGCATGATAACATACATAATTAAAGTAATGCACACTAAGAGAATTGTTTTTAATATATGATGGATATTTAGGATAATAATGAAGGACATACATTATACACATAAAGGTTATTAGATTATTCACAGAACTAAGTGCATAAAAGGACATTTAATTGAAAGTAGGAGGTGACATGCAATCATATAAAACCAAAGTCAAAATATGCATTTAGCAAGTCTCAAAGATAGTTATTTGTTAGTAGGTTAAACAATTTATGTGATATGATGGATATGCATGCTTTGAACTGGGACAAATGTGTAGGCATGAGGAAACAAAGTTACATGAAAATAAAAATCAAATTGGTGGCATTAAACTAGTTCATAAGAGATTAAAATTACAATCTATAAAAACAAATATACATGATTGTTTTGTCAAATATATTGATGATATGATAAGTTATTATTGGATTGTCAACATAATTGTTACGTCATCTGTTACCGTTGTTATTTAATATTAGAAACTAAAATTATTAATAGAGAGAAAATTATAAGGACCAAAAATGAAAAAAATTGTTTAAAGATCAAAAGTAAAAATTTGAAAAAAGTTTGGAACCCTAAAACTAATAAACTCTCGTTCTTTACGTTATCAGTTAACCAATTCCATCATGTAGCCTTAATTAATTAAATCTAACCTTGTAATTGAGTCTCCATAATGATTCTTAAAGACCACTCCATTCTTCAAGTCCCATAAGGATCAATCACCAAATGCCCAATAACCACTCACAACTCTTGCTCCTTTATGATTATGTTTTACAAAACATTTCAATCAATTTTTAGTTTATTTTTATTAATTGAAAATTTTATTTAACTGTTTGGTAAATAATTTTTTTAGTAGCTTCTTAATAATTTTTAACGTTTTTGAAATGTTATTTGAAGTAAAAAATTTTAAAACACTAACTTTTAACTTTTTATATTTGTTTTTATTTTTTATTCTTGGTATAGTTATTCAATTTCCTAATTACCTTTTTAAATAAATCATTATTTTATTATTTTTATGTTATTTCATATTTTTCAACTACTTCAATAACCAATTTTATCAAACTCTTATAATTTACTAAGTTAGTTTTTAACTTCCAACTTTCAACTATTAACTAACTTTTTAACTTTCATTTAACTTTTTAGTTAATTTTGTCAAATATAACTAATATATTTTTGACAAAAGATTCAAATTAAAGTAAAACGTAAAAGTCCCTTAATTAAGTTTTGTGGAACTAGATTGCACGAGAGAACACAAAAAAAAGGACCAAACACTAAACACACTGAGAGATAGAAAATTCATATAAAGTTAATACTCGTTGTGCTTTATTATAATTGTCGTTCTAGATTAATTTTTACAGATTAAAATAATAATAATAAATAAAAGAAAATAATAATTTTACAAAATAATTTATTTTTTATTTATTTTTGTAGTTCTTATCATTAATATTATAAAGCATATAAGTAAAAAAAAATAATTAATGTTATATTAAAAAATTAAAATGATAATTATTTTAGAATAAATTTTTCTTTTTATATGACGATTTTTATTACGAGACAGAAAGAATAATAAATAACTAAGACATAAAACACTCAAAGTGTGTATTTTATTTTTTAGTTATTTAAGGGGTTGACCTATCTTAACAGAGGAAATTGTTAGATTTCAGTTCACTAAATCACGAAACGCCCTTGAATATGTTTGTTTTATTATCAGTGTAAAATTCGTTATATAATATAATTATATTATTATTATAAAAATATTTATGATAGTACTAATGCCGTTTAATGGTTAATGTAATGGTCAGAATATTATCGCTTAAAAATCTATTGAAAATGTGAAAAATCTGCATTCATTTTAAAGAAAATTAAAATAGCACATTTAATTATGAGGTTTATTAAAATTAACAACGGTCCCATATGATGGATGAAAAACAGAAACTCGTTTGCAACACGGTGCAAAGATACACTTTAAACTTGTACACACGTTGTGAAAAGAAAAACTATGTATGGAGAAATATATAGCTCAGATTTAGCTTTCAAATCACTGTCCATGTTGTAGACATAGCTAGACACAAACAAAATATAGAGCTTCTAGGGACTTGAGTGAGCTTGGCCTCCCCTATCAAATAATGCAAAAGACTACATAATACAAACAAATAATTATATCTCATTATATATTATTATATTAGTGTTCTTCTTAATTAATGATTCTCTTGCTTAATAATCATTAAACTTTTTTATGTCATCGGTCAAAGCAATTACTTTTTATCGAGCAAGTTTTTCTAACCTGGTCTTTAAGACAGTTTTGGTATATTATTGAAGGACAGTGAAAACAAAAGGTATAAAAAGAAATAAAAAATACAGTAGTGTGGTTACCCATTTTCCTTTTTACATAAACTGCAGTATCTTCTAATAGAAGTAATTTTAATTTGAGTAAAAAATATTAGCAAGTTGTAATTAATTCTTCCGGCCAGGAATTTGAAACTAATATTTTGGAAAATGTTAGATTAAATAAATTAAACATATTTTTGTTCTTTATAATATGATTAAATTGATTTTAGTTTCTTTCTCATATGTTTTAAATATTTTTCTTGTTACCATTTAATGACTTGCACTATATATATTATGCTAACATTTACGCTAAGGTAACTCCTAGGAGTTTGTTGAAGCGAACAATATAGAGTTTCGCATTTACCAGGTCGTGCGTTCAAGCCTACACTTTTCTCTGAATAATGAGGTAAATGTAAGTATCTTTTATAATAAGCGTTCTTTTACCTGGGTGTAAGTTATACCACCAACTATTACACCATTACTCACTTTATATAAACTATACAGTTTAATTAAATTATACTATCTCATTCTTTTTATCTATCTTTTAAGATTATTTTGCAAAAATAAAGAAATATAATAATTTTTCTTAATTCTAATAAAATAGTTATAATGTTCCTATTTCACTTATTTCTCTCTCCACTCCATAATAAATGCATATATAAATTAATTAAAGATAAAGAAACAAAGTAAGAGATAATTTATAAAAGAATAATAAATATATTGAACTTTACAAACATCATATAAATATAAATGTAAATTCTCTAAAAAACCTACAATTAAAAAGAAATAAAGGAAATATATTCATGTATTACTTGTGCACTGATTATCAAAGAACTAATTAAAGACTAAATTTACCTATTTTTTAAAATATAAGATCAAATTGATTGATTTAAATTATAAGGAGTAAAACCAAATTTAACCAAAAATATAGCGGCAAAAACACATTTTATCCTAAATTTTATATCTTTAAGACACTATATATATATATATATATTATTTAACATTTTTTATAAGATAATATAAAGATATACCATATTTTTTTGAATGATATCAATTATGAATTATTCTAGTGTACTAATAATAATCAATCATTTGCTAGTGATAAGACGTGCGTCTTAAATAATTGGCATTTGGCACTACTAAAATTCCCTCGTGTGATAGTTATGCGTGGAGTGGGATCTGGGTTAACCTTGTCCCTGTAAGAGTCTAGCCACCCCCCTCAATTTCCATTATTGTAATTATTTTCTGAATCCGTATCTCTGAGCTCTAGGGTTTCTCACTCTTAATGGCGCCGCAAAAATTAGTAAGCATGCCACGGAACGGAACCACTCCTAATTAGGACTACTACAAGCTAGCTACTATATAGTATTACACTACCACTGAACCATACTCCACAACCTTTCAAATGCATCCACGATATGAAATTTTGATCACTCTATGGGATTATTGGGGTTCACAAAATAATTTTAGTGGTTGGTATAATTTTTTTTGTTCTTTTATTTATTATTAGACCAATTTTATATTTCTTAATGATGATACTGAGCCAAAATCATACATATACATGCTAGAATGCCATTTGTCACCTCAAGATACATGCAAAGTCATGTATCTCTCTCTTTTTGTTAATATGCGCTCCTTTCCGCAATCCAAACAAATCATATGTATAGAAAGAGAGAAATGATTGCCACATTTTCTTTTATCGTATCAACACAATTAGTTTGCTATAATTTTCTTTTTCCATAAATGATTAGTTAATTTTTATTCTGAAAGAATAAATGTTCATGAAAAAAATTAAATAAAAACTATCTTTGAACGTAAAGCAAAATTAATTTAAACATTCCCTTATATAAGTTATTTAACTTATTATATATGTGTGTGTGTATTCTGTCGTTTATTCACAACTAAAAATATTTTCATGCAATATATATATATATATATATATATATATATATATATATATATATATATAACTGTAGGTAATGCAGTTAGCAGCTGATGCCAGACATTCATTTATTTTTCTTTAATTATAATTATTAGGATTCCTTAAAAAAAATATTACTCCTCGGCGGCGATAGTGTTGTGCGTGGAGTTGTCAAAACTAGCTAGGTAGCCTGTTTTATTAAAAGTACTAGTACTACATGATTATAACATTAATTTTAATTAGCACAAACAAATGTTAGTAACACAATTTTTTTAATACATTTTCTAGACTTCAATTTGTTAAAAATTAAAAACTTATGTGAATCTTTTTTCTTGCTTCCTTTTGTCCTATTATAATTGTTGTATAAAAAAATTATTTCAAAATAATTATCATTTTAATTTTTCAATATAACATTAATTTTATTTTTCATTTATATCCCTTATAATATTAATGATAGATAATAAAATTTATAAATAAATTAATGATGATATAAGATTAATTTTATAAAATTATTATTTTTTTCGTCTATTTATTATTATTTTTTTCTATGTAAAATAACCTATATTAGACTTTTGGAACATAGGGAGTATTATTTAATATATCTCACTTATACTTTTATAATTTCAACTATTAATTAACATGAGAGAGTGTGTTATTAGAACTCTCTTTTAGCCTCTAAATTAATTAAGATGGGGTTGAGTTTTAACTTAATCTCACATTTTTATTATATTTAATAAATAATAAATAATAAATGGTTGTCAAGTTACATTATTAAATATGATCCGCGTGTTATTTCTTAATGATACCCAATCACATTTGAGGTCTGTATACGTGACTGATGATGCTTATACTTGTAGAAATCAATTTCCTGCATTTTCAAGTTATCAGAAGAATCTTTGGATGCTGTTTCGTTATAAAAAAATTTCTCCTCATTCTTATTTTCTAATCGACGGTACCAATAAATTAAAATTGAAAATGACATAAAGTTCTAAATCGTGGGTCTTACGAATCGTTTATCCATTTAAGAGAGCCATCGATCCCATTCACAAATAATCAGTTTTTTTTTTTTGGTGCTGTGTAAAATTCCTTATGATGGTGGATTTCCTTACAATGTTGCGAAACTAATAAAAGGCATGCTACAATAGCTTTTGACATAGAGCTATACCTAAAGATTCTAAATCTAGCTGGTTCTTTTCATAGATAATAGATAATGGTAATTCTGAAAGGATTTAATTAGATACATACATTTAATTAAAGTATATCCAACTTTGATTCTTATCATTTGCCACATAATTCCTGGAAAAATTTTGAGCGGGGGCTATCAATTTGAAAAGAAAAAAAAAGGAATGTTATTTCATATTTTTCTAATTTGGATAAATATATAAACATCACCTAGCAGGCTAGAACTTTTAAAGCATTTTTTTGTTTTTCATACATGGATTTGCTTGTGAGGAAATAACATTGTTATAATAAACTATGGGCCTTTATGGAAGTGCACACAATATAAATCACCCAAAGAAAAACAATGTAAAAGGAAGAAATCTTCCATATGAGAGAGAGGAGTTACTTTCTTGAATCCCAAGTACGAAACTAAACTATTTTGGCTTGATTCTTTTAAAAGAAAGCAAGTGACTTTCATGATGAGATAATGTTGGGTAAAAGTAATGGCCAGTTATGAATTCAAGATCTAATCAACAAAAGAGCAAAATTTTCAAAAAAGCGCGTAATATAAAGTGAACATAGATACTCATCTTTCTAAAAGTACCCTGTAATCGAAGGGCAAAAGATGCCCATATTTATGCTTAAAGTTGTCGAGGAAACGTTATCTTAATATTATATTCATTCTGGTTCACCATAATCTTGAATCCAATTAATTGCTATCAATCGTTCTTTTTCTATTGTCAAATAACTTATCCTATATATAAGTAAAAAGTGATTAATCTGGGAAATTGCTGATCCAGGAAGGAGGCACTTGCCACTAAAAGTGGCGAAATCTCTCTCTTCAGAGGATTAGATAAGCGAAATTTCAGATTCAAGTAGTATTGATTGGTTGATATATTATTGATCTTGCAACTTGTTTTTATTTAGTTATTTTATTTTATAAATCTCTCATATACTTCTTTCTTAATAATTTTGTGCATGTAAAAAGAAAGTAGTATAAATAATTAGAAAGAAATCATGAAAAAGTTTTAGATCGAACAATAATGATCAATACTCATATGTCTCAATCTCTTGCAACTCACTTTTATTTCATTTTTTTCTTTTTCTTTTTTTCTTTTTTATTATATCACATATTATATTTATCATTTCTTTTTTCTGTGTCTATATCTCTCTTCCCTTCACCCTAATCCACCCAAAATGGGTACGTTCATAAATAAAGGTTTGAGTTTAATGTTCATCTATTATTATTGTATAGATTGTTATATTATTTACCAATTAAAAATTATTATAAAATGAATCTTAAAAGAATTATTGTACAAGTTAATAAACTTTTATTTATATATGTGTGTGTGTGACGATGATGATTAAATAATAATTTAAAAAATAATTATTCTATTTAAATTAAATATAGAAGAGAGAGCAAAAGATTGTTATATTATAATTTGTTCTCGATAAAAAGAAGAATATGAAGAGAGAGAAGATTATCTTAATGATGTCATATATTACACTATGTTATTAATTAATTAATTTACTACTAACTGTATTTTAATAAACTAACAAGCATAAAACAGTAAAAAGGTTTTCTTGTCATGCAATTCTTAGGATAATGATTCAAATTAATTCTTCAAATGTTAAAATTAGGTTCAATAAAAATACAAATACAGTAATGTTTTGTGGGCTCTTGCAGAAGTGACAATATCTACACTCCAACATGAAATAAAATAGTTAGGCCAATGAAAACTGGAGAATGCCACGAGGGAATGCTCGTAGCTTTATATATGTTGACATGGCTACGATTGATTGGCCACTGTTGATCGACTGATAAAAAACCTTGAGACGACACTTATTAATAATATAATAATAATAGCGGAGGCCCCGCTACAAATTAATTTGTGTAATTAAATTATTCATCAACAAATCATGCTTATCGGATAAAACATTGACATTAATTTATTTTAGTGAGAGTTGAATTAATTAAATTTTATATACACACATATATATTATAAAGTAAGGCAAAAGAACAGACTTAAAAGACACACATTGGAAAGAACTAGGGAAGAAATTATTGCCCCTCAAAGAGAGGAGAGGAATATGGAGCCGTCACTCATTCTCCAACATCGATCTTAACTAAGTTCCATCCTTAGACAAAAACCCTAACCTTCACAATCATTTGTATCATCTTCTCTCCTTGCGGTAGGGGATAGTCATAATGTTATTTTAGAATAATCTTCTACGTCAAGCCCTAGCTAATGACGTGTATCTTCAATGTCTGGTAGCAGTATCACATGTGTCCTCCAGCGCATTCTCGACTCCCCGTTGATTTAGGTCTCAAGGAAAATAACACATATAGTTAACAAATTATCTATCCATCTATCTATGTTATTCCCAAATAAGACCCCCTCTCTATGCTGTTTTCACTTTGCGTAATACTTCAAGCCACAGTCTATTATTTGAAAATTTATTACTAATTAAGTGGCAATTCTTGACTGCTTTAGAAATTAATGTGTTGCCGTTACGTACTATTAGCCATTTAACATTTCCTATATAGGTGTTCATTAATTAATAATTACTTTCTCTACCTTGTTAATGATTGATTAATTACCTTCCTTATAAATATTAAAATGATGCAGAGATTAATCCCAATTTATATGAAAAAGAGTTTTATCATCTCCAATAATTTTACACAACTCAAACATAATTATCTTCAAATAAAACTTAGAACAAAAGAATTACATGAGGGCATGCACTGTTTCTCCGACAAGATCATATATATATATATATATATATATATATTGCACGATTAATGGCCTTAGTTTCCCTTTCAATAACCGTCTCAATATTGTCCCCACTAAACCTCACCTTTGGGACCACTCAGTTCCCATTTCTTGCAATTGCGAAAAAGGTCCATATATATCATCTGAATATAAAAATTGAAAAGTGACCAATTTTACAAGTAATCCTGGTATATCATGCTTGTTATATTCTCCGTCGTTTTAATTAATACTAATGTATATACGTATATGATCATACTATGTTTTTTTCTCCTTTTGTCACATTCATAAATACAGTGCCCGTGAGAGCTCTATTATTTTCCTAGCTCCGGACCTTATAATTAAGTACAAATTAAAGTAAATTAACTTAAAAACACATTATAGTTTTAAAATATGTATAATATTTTTTATCAATAATTGTAATTTGTATGTATGATGAATAGTTGAAGATATCTTTTCATTTAAGTGTCTGTATGATCAAATAGTTGAAGAAAAGAGGGCCATGGACCCCGTTGAGTCATCGTCTGCCATATATACTCCCTTCATTATCATAATTTATTTAGATATGATACATGCTGTGACAAATACCATTTTTTGTCCGCATCTATATTATTATTGCTCCTGCTAGCATAGCATCCCCTATCACTCCCAAAAAAACAGTCATGATTCTATTCATTCTATTATAATTATCATTTTAAGTTATTTTATATATATTAAAGAAAATTAATAAATAGATAAAAAATGATAATTTTATAAAATTTATTTTATAATCATTAATTTATTTTTAATTTTTGCAATATTATTAATATTATAAAATATATAAGTAGAAAGAAATAATTAATGTTATATTTACTTTTGAATAATTTTTTTTTCTTACACAATGATTATTACAGGAGAGAGGGAGTATTAGAAATTAAAATTCAGATAAACTAGAATAGATCATGGCTTTATAATTAGGTTCTCAGCGGACCCCAGATCAAAGACAATTCTGGTGCCCCACACAGCATGCACATCGTTCCAAACTGTTAATCAGTGATCCAAAATGGAACATATGGGACTTCCAAGTTCATGATTGGCATTAAATTCTAATTCCAGCTATCTATACATGAATTATTTGTTGTGTTTTACTCGGAGCTATCCATGTTCATCTTTATTCAAGAGATCAATCAAATGCTTCAAGTGTTGTCAATTGAATCTTAATTTGATACTTTCATTCATTAATTGGAAGCATGAACATATTAATTATAGGGCTTATATATGGCTGCTCACTTCATATGTGATTGACACTGCGTTGGAGTTTTTTTTTTTGTGTGTTTGCCAACCCTACCAATAAAACAAATTAAAATAGCTAGATAGAGCCACACTTGTCCTTTGTGAAGTGGAACAGAATTTTTTAAATGCGTCATCGAGAAAGATTCTACATGCAAAAAGAGTGACCTGCAAAAGTATTGGAAAGAAAAAAACGAAAAACGTGATTTTGGAATGATCCACAAGTAATTTCCTTGGTCCAATGCACTATAATAAAAGAAAATTTAATACACCATTAGTTAACCAATTAAAAATAAACAAAACAGGAAAAGTGCTGGACTTATTACCAATGAGGTCTCATTGCTTGACATTTCGGGCCGAAACTTTTTTAACGAGATGCAACGAAAGTTGATCAATGAACGTCATTAAGGAAAAGTAGACGAAAATGATTATCAGAATAGCCATGTCATTGGATGGCAACAAAAATACGGTATAGAACTAAAATGATTCTCGTAATTAAATAAATATATGAAAGTATATACTATATAAATATACCTCTATGTAAATTTTAAGATAAAATTTAAGGTAATTAAAAAAAGTAATACATATAAAAGAAGATAATCTATTGATTTTTTTTCATAAAAGTACATCAAACACGTTTTCTTCTTGCGGAAGATATATAATGGAAAAGAATAAATAAAAGGTTAATAATACAAACAAAAGGGGTATTTTGGAGGGTTTCTCCAATAATTTTACATATGGTATTTTTCTTTTTCCCGTATATGTTGCAGAAAATAAATCAATCATTCCACTCTTATTAGTTATTAGATGCTTTCTTGTAACTTTGGTATTTCTTGAAACTTCTCACTATATTTCTCACCACTTACCCAAGCATGTCCCTGCCTGAATTAATATTGTAGTAAAGAAATTTTATATGTCAAAGTCTCTTATGATCCTAACTATATATATATACGCCATACAGACATTTCTGCCATAATACCTTAATATTTCAAATATCTAGCAGAGAGAGTAACCTCTCAATATAAGCTTCAATTATATTATTGATTTTTCTACATTTCTAAATCCACCTCTACCATATATATCTCCACAAACCTCTCTATCCATATCTAAAATCTAAAATTTCAAAAAGATCTCAATTAGATTTCCCACTCTCTTTCTATCTCTAGCTATTGCAAACCTTTCCCTCTGCCTTCAAAATAGGCAAATTCATGGGTCTTAGAGACATTGGTGCTTCACTGCCCCCAGGGTTTCGGTTTTACCCGAGTGATGAGGAGTTGGTCCTTCATTATCTTTACAAAAAGATCACTAATGAGGAAGTTCTGAAGGGTACCTTGATGGAAATTGATTTGCACACGTGCGAGCCATGGCAACTCCCTGGTATATATACATATACTTATCATCCTTGCTTGATCTTGTTAATATATATGGTTATTGAGAAATCATTGTTTTGTTCTACATGGCCTCTTCTATTTATGTTTACAATATCTTAATTAATTTCCATTTCTTTCTCATCTTTTCTGTGTGTTTTGTGATTGTATTAGTAGAATCATCACAATGGTTACTCAGATTCACAAACGAGGCTTATATAGCCTAATTAGTCCTTGTTTGCTCATAAACATGTGGTGTCAACTATATAGCTTCATTACCGATTCAAACAATATACACAAAATAATTCGAGAAATTAATTAACATAAATTAGAAGGGAGCATGTCTGGTATATGTAGTAACAGAAAAGTAGCACAGATCTTTGCCTCGACAAGAGGCAAAGCTGAGAGTACAACAAAATTGAAGTGAAAAGAGTTAGGGGAGGGGGTGTTAATTACAGTTTATGTTATGCGGGTAATAGTTTATTCATTTCTTCAATGATTAAGGTAGGGACAACTTGATGATGAATACTTGTCCCTGCTGCCAAATAATAAATCATTTTTTTATCAAAGAATCTGATATCAATAAATCATTTCTTTTGTTTACAGGAATATATAATGTAGTACAACTTGATTTGTGAATTAAATTGCATTATCTTGATTTTCATAGAATTTAAAATTTATTTTACATCTTTATATTATTATTTTTTTCTTATCACATCACTTATGATAACTGTATATACCCAAGGGATGGGTGTGAAATCATCTTCATTTTTGACATACATATGACCATATCAGCCTTCATAATTGCTTTTGTTCTTTTGAAGTTTCTACTTATAGTTGTTTTTTGCTGTAAGCGCGTCACAAACACGTTCATTTTTTATTGCAAATAAATCTACATGAAGATGGAAACGAAGACTTTTTGTTGTCTGCCTGCTGTGCAGATTCTATATTCCTTTTTTCTTAAATCCTATTTATTCTGTAATCCCATTTCCTACCACCATTTTCTTTCTTCAGTCAAAACAATTTCACCAAACATTCTATTTTTGTGGTTAATTAATTCTTCCACCGTACATTAAATAGTTTTCATTTTTTTTCCGATAAAAAAATTGTTATACTTCCACAGTATTTATATTCTGGCTATAATTACTGCAGTTTTTCATTTCTCAGTACTTTCTTCCGCTGGATTAATTTTTATATTATCCTTTTTTATACTTTATACCAAAGAGGTAGTGGATATACTTATCTGGAGGCATAAGGTCCTATTGTACAATACTATATTTTTTCCCCTTGATTATCTCGTGCAATAATCTGTTTTTGGTTTCAAAACAAATGTGATTTACATGCATGGGCTATATCTATACATGAGAGGGTCCTTCTCATGTGCAAATATCGTCTCTATTGAATTGTTAATTACATGCACCACCAGTATCAAAACGGTTGACACCAAACAATTTTCGCCGATTCATGCATGTATGTCTATAAATACACAAATGCACATGCACCACACCAGTATTTGTTCATATACAAACATTTTTGCTTTTTGCTCATCATGAGTGCGTCGGGGCCTTATTTAGGATTTTTTATATCTATTTAGATTATAAATTAATAATATAACTAGTAACACTCATTTAATTATTTTGTGCTGCGATATTGTTCATGTTATATGTTTCCGTAATTAAATACTTTTCTAATATATAGAAAAATAACACTTAAAAAAAGAGAGAGATAATACTATTTGTTTGTGATGGATGAGCGGCTTCTGTTTATTTATAACAGCATATTGTGTTTGGCTCTCTGTTCATTCACCCGATCATGGGTTCCAATACCATGTTTTCAGAGAATTAGTTAAAAAATTATTACTCATAAAAACCTCTTTGGAACCAATGCAACAGAGAAACAAACACACTAGCCTATTGGTGCCCTCTACATGGATTGGTCTGATTCATGCATATATTGAATGGTTGTCTCTTTAATTTTACACTTACAATGCATACATATCTCTGACTTGTAATATGACTGGAATATCTTTTCTGGAGAGAAATAATTGTTTATTTTCTAAAATCTGGCTAATGTTGTTAATAAAAATAAATGACTATTTTTTCCAAATAAACTGAAGAAAACATCTATTTATATTCGTTAAAATAATTCAATTATTGATTAATAACATACATCAATTATTTATTGGATTGGTATTATGTTTTAAACAGAGACAAACAAAATGTTAAATTGCAAACATTTTAAGTGTATAGATTGACTATTTTATGTGAGGCAACATTTTAAGTGTATATATAGATTGACAAACTAACTGATTTAAGAATATTCGTAAACATTGAATCCATACCTCTCACTTCATTTTTCTTGGACATGATTATATTATTTACTATCCAAGTGACTTTGTCTGATCTTGTTAAGATTCTTACGCATATAAACATGTAATTATAAAATAAAATAATTCGTGTGATATGATCAATAGTACATATAATATATGATCACTCAATAAATTTAAAGGAAATTAAGAAGACCGCCTTTTAATTATAAATGAATGGTGCTTGTTCTTTTTCGTAAATCACTTAGTCCACAAATTCATGTGGGGGTAGAAAGGGATAAAAGGGGGTTAAAGAGAAGAGTGACAAATCACACAGGTTACGCAATTACATATACATGGTAAACATATTATTCCAAACACCGTACGTGTTTTGGTCATCTTTATCTTAATGAATTGGAAAATTGAAAATTGCATGTCATTTATGTGCTTGCTGACATATGATAGTGATTACACACAAGACCTAATTATATTATATCATTATCGTAATTATATTTCTCGGAGACAATTAATTGTACACATAATGAAAATACATATATATCCATCAACCTATGCATAATTTTGTCCTTTATTATCTGTACCTACCTTAGCCATGCTTTGTCCATTTGCTACCAAAAACTGACCCATCATGTGTTCATGCATGCATGCTATACAGAGGTGGCTAAGCTTAATGCAAACGAATGGTACTTCTTCAGCTTCCGTGACCGTAAATATGCAACTGGCTTTCGAACCAATCGTGCAACGACATCTGGCTATTGGAAAGCAACGGGGAAGGATCGTACGGTGTTTGACCCTGCCACGCGTGAGGTTGTAGGGATGAGGAAGACATTGGTGTTCTACAGGAACAGGGCTCCAAATGGTATCAAAACGGGTTGGATCATGCATGAGTTTCGATTGGAGACGCCACATATGCCCCCTAAGGTTGATTTTCACCTCTCCTATATTCTATACCTCAATTTTCAAACGTGCAATGAATGTTAATTAATATTATATTTCAGTTTACACGCATTTACAATATAGTAAGTTATCACTTAATTAATTAAAAATGACAGTCTTTGATTAATATGAGTGAATGAGATTAGGGCATGGTGGGGCAGGTGCAAGTTTTCCGCATAAGAGATACAAAGCTTATGATTGTAGTTTCATTTATCAGCTGAAACAGTTAGATATTTTTTGAGTGAATGGATATCTCCACCTAGAGTAAAGAACTAGTTTTTCTCAAAATTTAATATAGTATCTATAAGAGATTTTGACTATTCACTATCGATATATTATTTAATATACATAGACTTTATTGAGATCAAACCTCTAGGAACATGCTTAAGAGGACATAATTATATGTAAATTATACCACAAAATATTGAAATACTTAGATGAATTAACTAATAATATTCTTTGATTTTTTTTATAAAAAATGACCAATCTTAGAAATTTAAGTATTTGTTTAGTTTTTATCTTTAACAAGTTGTAGGTAATTAAATTAACAAATTTCAAGACTTATTAAAATATATTGTACTAATTAATGAGGTGTGAACGTTGGAGCTAGCTGGGGTGTGATTGGCTCAGCATCTTTATATATATATATATGTGTGTGTGTGTATGTATGTGTGTGTGAGGATGAGGATGAAATTGGATAGAGAAGAATATATTCGTTAAAAGATGGTTGTCTTTGCCGCGTAAATTTGGTGTGAGGATAAAGCTTCTTTAGGCGTGTGTTTTGGGTTCACATTTATTTTCGGTAATAATTAGGTCAAGTTCTTTAATTTGTGGTTGATTGCAGGAGGACTGGGTTTTGTGTAGAGTGTTTCACAAAGGCAAAGCAGACAACAGTGCCAAACTCATCATGTACGAGAGCACAGTTCCATCCCTAACTTTGGCTTCGTCATCTCCAACCAACCAAAACACCACACCATCAATTGGGTATAACCAATCACTTGCCCCATTCTCTTCCTCAATGGCAACCCATCATCATCATTATCATATTCCAAACCAAAGCCAAAACAACAACAACTCCTTGATGAGTCTCCTTCAGTTCTCTAGGGAAACAAACACCAACAACTCTAGCACGGTTACTCAAATTAGTCCCAAATGTGATGATAATGGATATGGGTTCTTATGGGACATGGACCTCGAAGAAAATAGCTTCCATGATGGCGTCGCATCAAACTTGGATGGAATGAGATTCGAGGTTGATAATAATAATAATAGTGTGGTCTTGTTATGAAAAGAGAAATAAAAAAAAGTGGAACGTGTACATATACATATATATTGTATGCTTTATATATTGCAAGTTAGAGGAAATTGTTAATGTGTAATGTGATGATGGTGTTTGGCTTTAGGGGGCAAGTCACGTGCTTGGATTGGGATCGGTTGTCCAATGGTTGGGGTCTACTGTTCAAGTTCTTTCAGTGTTGTTAATTAGGATTTTTCGTTTTAGTATTTTTTTTTTTGGGGGGGGTGGGGGAAGGTTATACAGTATATTTAGCATTTGTAGAGGGAGATAGTGATCCTTTAATATGTACGAACCATTTGTTAATTTATATATGATATATAATTACTGTCAATAATTTGTCACTAATTCCTCTATTTCTGAATTTTTTTTTATTATCATTTTTTATATATACATACTTAATAGAGTAAATCACACTAAATACTCTTGAGGTTTTGTATATATTAACCCTTTAATTTTTTTAAAAATATATAATAATTTTTAGGAATGACAAAATGTATCTGGATCTTATAAATATTGACAAAAAAATCCACATATGGAAGGATATTACCTGCATATTAAGGTTGTAATTACTCACATATTGACACTAGGTAGGAGGTAGGTCTTTATCCACAAATTTACACAAGTATAGGTGCAAATATGGATATTATAATACTCATCTTGTCTCATACATGTTACTCATATATAATAGTTATCATTTTTTTTAAAATTTTGTGACTAATGCTCTAACAGTAACTAAGGCATAGAGTAGTCTAATCTTTAGCCTTATTATCATGTTCCAGTTTCTATTGGTATTAGTGGATCAAAGCAATATATAAAGTTAGGAGATAAGCATTTGCAAAAATATGGAGAAATTAATTTTGATGATGAGGTCAAATATCCTATCCATTTGTGTTTTTTATAATTTATAATATAAAATTATAAGCTAATTAATTTCAATATATTCTTTTTTGACAGGTCTTAGAAAATACAGTCGTCATCACATGATGTTCAAGTTTAACTAAAGTTTTTGTTAAGTGATTAGAATTATAAACTTTAAGAATCGTTATAATAAATAATAATCTTTGTAATGTTATTTACTTATGACTTAAATTTGCACGAATCAATGTTATATTTATTTGTTTTTAATATTATATGGATGCTTTTAATGTTATATTTTCTAAATATAAGAATTCATTTATAATTTACTTGTAGTAATTGTTTTAATTAAATTTTTATTGATTTATTAACTTTATATATAAGTAAAGTGTAGATCATAGGTGTAGATATATATGAGTATATAGATACCTAGAGGATATGAAGATCATTGTGGATTAAAGTTGTTATCCACGCAAGTATAAGATCGAGTAAAAAAAATTAACACGAGTATGGAGACAAGTATTATAAGATCCTACTCATGGTCATCCCTATTAACTTCTTTTAATTGTTTAAAAAATATTACATTCTACTCCACTAAAAAAGGTAATTGTAAATAATAAAAAATACAAATTTTGTGTAATTTTACAAAATCTCAAATGATTAATGTAATTTTTTTGTCATTTTAATCTATTTATTTATTTGTAAACAAGCGATAGTTCTAGTTAATTAACCTTTCGAGATTATTTTCTTTCAAAGATGTGTAAATTGTATTGCATAAGTAGTTTTTTTTTTGTTTTCGTAGGGAGACTATCTCCTGCTCATCTTTGGTAGAATATTGTGAGTGATAAAAAAATTCTTTTAATTTAATTATTTAATACAATTGTATATTTAGCACTTAAACTTGAAACTATTGGTTAAATATAAAAATATATATAGTTTTTAACCTTACATAATTTTCTATACACAATTAAATATATATTATCTTCGTCTAAATATGCCCAACATCGACAAACTAATGGATGGTGCATCTGGCTACCAATTCCTGAGCTACCTAGATGAGGAAAAAACCAAATCATGATGCACCCCCTAGATGAGGAAAAAACCACCTTCATTGCTAAAGATGCCAATTTCTGTTAGAGGGTCGTGCCTTTTGGACTCAAAAATGCTGGAGTGACATACCAAAGGCTCATGGACCGAGTCTTCAAACATCAGATAGGCTGAAATGTCAAGGTTTACTTGGATGACATGATCGACAAGTCTCATAGCATGACCCAACATGTAACAGACTTAGAGGAAGTATTTGGAGAAATCCATAAATACGACATGCGCCTCAACCCTAAAAAGTGAACCTTTGGGGCTGACGGTGGAAATTCTTGGGGTTCATGATCACCCATCGGGGGATCGAAGCTAAGCCTGACAAGTGTTCGACGATATTGGAAATGCACAACCCTACCAACGTCGGAGAAGTTCAAAAGCTAAATGGTAGACTAGCGTCTTTGTCCAGGTTCTTCAGGAAAACTAAGTCATTCTCGTGGAATGAGACTTGCGAGCAAGATTTCTTAATTTTTAAGAAAACCATGCAACACCTCCAGTTCTAAGTCGACCCAAGCCTGGAGCACTCTTGCTCCTCTACCTTTAAGTAGCAAAAGAAGCCATCAGTTCAACCCTCGTCCAAGAAGATTGAAAGCACCAAATACCCATCTACTTTGCTAGCAGCGTCCTTTATGATGTTGAGAAGAGGTACCAAATGATTGAGAAAGTGGTGTTAGCACTCATAACCTCTGCATGATGCCTCAAGCCATACTTTCAGAGCCATAGGATCATCATCAAAACAGACTACCCCATCAAACAAGTGGTAAGAAAACTTGAGCTAGCAGGAAGAATGGTAGCATGGTCCTTAGAGCAGTCAGAATTTAACCTACAATATGAACCTCGTGGCCCCATCTACTTTGTCTATTAAAAAAAACAAGTTGGTTTCTCCATCGTTATTTGTTTTGCTAACTAAATCTCTCCAATTTATCATTCTTTAAATGATGAAGCGTAAAGATAAAATACAATAACAATATTTATAGAGAAATTAAGTTCATTGCATTAATTTTTTATATATGGAATTTCCTTCTAAACAATAAAATTTAAAAACATATATTTCAATACATGTGTGTGTTTGTGTCAAATATATAATAAGAGGTGAGAAAAATAAATCCTAAATAAATAATCATATATATATATATATATATATATATGAGAGGAGGGATCTATTGACTTCAAAAGTAATTCTTTTAGAATTACTCGTCATTCATACCATTCATTTTTTTAATATCTAATGGTTGTAATAAATAATTAATCTTAACCATTAAATCTAAAAAATGAATGTTTTAGTTTTAATTATAAATATAATAAACATATCGAGTGAGAGATACCAACAAGAGTTGGATATAGTGAAAAGGATTAATCTTTCACAACGTGGTGAATTATGATTCAAATCCACACTTGAGAGAAGTGTCTACATTTATATCTAACCATATCTTGTAAAGGATTGTATTCAAAGGAGGACTTTATAAGAAATAAAAAAAAAAGTGAAATAAAAAAGGGCCTTTTATGTGGAGGTTAGAATAATGAATATTGACCAAGAATGATTAAGATTAAAACATACAAAATTATTTGAAAAAATTCTTCTCAGTATCTCATATTCCATTAGATATGTTCCCTTTAACATCCCCCTCCCATGAAAGTAAAAAAAGTGGGTGTGTGAAAGTGGGAGAGGAGAATAATAAGAGTGAGAGAGGGAAATATGAGTGATAATAAAAGATAGAGAAATTTTGGACCATAGTATCATAAATGATTATATGATTACTTAAAAAAATCAGAAGATTTTATCTTTTAGTCTTATATTTTATTATTTGTGTGTGTGATATAAAGTGAAAGGAGTGTTAAGTTAAGGGTAAATTTGGAGATCATACAATCATAAATAAATGAGTAAGATTCAAAATTATTTAATAATCGGATGATCACTTAAAAAATACACGTGACTTTATCTTTTAGTCCTAATATTTCATTACTTGATCCACTGATCATAACTCTCTTCTCACTTTCTCATAATAAATATCCTTTCACTTGATATGCTACACACGCGAGCACAGATGAATCAAGTGAAAAAAAAAATCTCATTTCAACTATCTGATAATCAATTTTGTTAAAAATGCAATTTGCTATGGAAGATCATACAACTTTACATGTCAAAGGATCCCTGGGCGAGCTGAATCTTTGTAGGGTAGGATCCGGATTTACCACGTCCAATCTTAGAATCGTCAATCCCTGGTGGAGCATGACCAAAATTACCCAACATTCGATTTGTGGTTGTTGCCATTGCCAGTTATTGCACCACTGATTGTGCCTATTGCCCAATGACATGTGGTTTGTTAGTTGAAGGGTTTAGGGTGGAACCTGGCATGGTGATGCAAACCAGTGCAAAGAAAATAAGAGTCGTGAGGGACTAGGATTTTGAGAATTTTAGAGCATGGGCATGTCCATTGTTTTTTTAATAATTTATAAGGAAGAATAAAATGAATGCACACAACGTATTGTGTTAGTGTCACCACGTGCTTCTTCCACTTGGCTATAATTTAGCAACCTTCTCTCTTTCTCTCTCAATTTTATTCTTTGGCTTCTGTTATAAAGGCTAAAACTATTGAATTTTTTTAATCAATATTTTATTTTCATAATTTTAGTTTGCATGTTTGATGTTGTGATTTAGAGATTATTTTCTTCATATATATTAAGTATTTTAAGTAGGAATGTAGAATTTTATTAGCCGAGTTAATTACCATCCTAAAGTTACAAGTTTTTATTTTTCTTTCAATCTTTGAAACAATTTTAACGAAAATTTTAAACATTGGTCATATAATCATATATAAATGGTTAAGATTAAAAATTATTTAGTGATTATATAATTACTTAAAAATTCATATATATATATATATATATATATATAATCTTGCTCATTTAAATATATATAATCTATTAGTCAATATTTGTATATTTAATTTCCCACGTTAGAAACCTAGAACCTCGAAGATGAGATTTTTATGTTCTATCACAACTCTGCTTTTGCTAGGTCTATTTTTCTTTTTCACGCCAATTGCAGTTTATTTTTCATTTTTAAGAAAAAAATCTTGAGAATTCGAAATCCACCGGTTTAAAAGGTTGAAATTCTAACATATTATCTTTACCGAATCAGAACCATCCATGAAATATTGTATATCAGGTGTCCAATCACTGATCCCGTTGCTTCGGCCTAGCTAAGGTTTCAATACAGTTATCTTTCAATAGAATGATTAATTTTCTAGAAATGTTGATCAAGGAGAGTTTATCAATTGCAAGTATAATAATAATAATCATTGTTGACTTTCTATTGTGCATCAAACATCGTGAAAAGGTAATTTTTTTAAACCATTTAGTAATTACACAAGTTAGGTATTACTTGTTTAGCTTATATTTCCAAGCTCTATTGTCATGCACTCATGAGAAATTGGACATAATGCATTAATTACTAACAAATTACGTGTATGTTTGATATAGTGAATCATGTATATTTTAGTCAAATTTAAGATAATTGATTGTTAAATCAAAATTATTTTAATTGAAAAAAAAATAAGTTAGGATTAAAGTAATGGATAGATATATTTGCTTTATGGGGAATTAATTTTGTACTTTTGATTGTATTTTTCTAATGTACCTCCTTTTTCATCGTATATAAAAGAAAATGCCTCATTTCATTCATAAGAATAGATAAATAACAATAGTTTAATATGTAATGTTGTTTAATTAAGTATTACATTATATTAACGGCTTGTTGTATAGCAATAGGCGACAAAAACCATGTCGTGTAATGAAATGAGAACACAAATGTTAAATTCATAAACAAATTAGCAATTTTAAAATGATGAAATAAATTTCTTTAAAAATTAATTTATATATATATATTGAAATAGCTAATTATAATAGAAAAAAAATTATGCATAGATATTAAAATCTATTTTAGTTACTACACATTCAAAATTAATCAATCTTGATTTAAAGTATCCAAATAATATTTTCGATATAAAAAAGTCACTTTTCTAATATTATTATCTAATAAAAATGCCGTAACTTCAAAATTAGTTTTTCTAATAAAACTTTAAAGGGTAATTTGCTAAGAAACATTTCTCCTAACAAAACAAGCTAGCTTATCCTCCATTGTTTGCTCTGCTTACTGAATCTTTCCAATCTATCATTGTTTAAATGATGAAGCGTGAAGATAAAATGCAATAATAATATTTACACTCACATTAAGGTCATTACGTTTATTTTTTTAGACTTTGAATTTTGAACACATATTTCAATACATGTGTGAAAAATATCTAACAAGAAATGAGAAAATTTATATATGGATGGTCAAAATTATTTTAATTAATTTTAATTTTAATAATCCATTTCAATTATATATGTAAACATATCAAATAAGATGAAAGTCAGACAAAAGTAAGTCTCAACTATATAATCCAAATAAATTATAAAAATTAATATTAATTAAAATAATCTTGATAAACTATATTTGATTATGTGGTCAATATTTATTTCTTTATACCTCCTACTAGATATATTTCTCAAAAAAAAATATTTACTAATTAGATCTATCTTATAAGAAGTAATTATGATTGAAAGATAAGTCTATTATTTTCCTTTTTAAAGTCATGACTTTTTTTTAAATGATCACACCACATATTAAAGTGTGTGTGATATATCAAGGGAGAGGAGTATTTGTATATACGAGGAAGTGTGAAGAATACATATGAACCATACAATTATAAATAAATTGGTAAGATACTTCAGATATATTAATCAAGTAATTGGACATAAAAGGTTTAAAGTGTTAAAATTAAGGTTGAATTATTTGAATATTATTTGAGTTTGATCATTGATAGAAATAATTATTTACTAAATCTTACGTATCTTCAGTCAAACTCTAGATTAATCAGGAATCATTTTTTCGTGATTAATCGAAAGGTTAAGATCAAAAAATAGATTAGTAAAATTAAAAGTTATTTAACGATCACATAATTAATTAAAAAAATCACATATATGACTTTATCTTTTAAGAGAAATGTTGGTAAAACACTCTTTAATACACTTTTTTAACATTCCTTTTCATTATTTAAAATTTATTAAAATTACAAAAATTTTGTGCATCTCATATCTTATTTAATAAACTGCTCTTTTGGTTTTGTAAATTTTAATAACTTTGAACCAATAAGAGAAAGTTCTAAAAAAAAGAGTCTGACGGAGAATATTTAATTTTCTAGCATTCCTCTATCTTTTAATCTTAACGTTCCATGATTTGGTCCAATGATCATAATTCACTCTTCTCACTCTCGTATAATAAATCTTTTTACTTGATATGCTCCATATATTTTTATATAATATCAAGTCGAAGCGTGAGCGGTACATAAGAAAAATGAATCTTCATCACATAATTGATATGATTAAGATTAAAATTAATTAAAACAATCTTAATCATCTATATTTAGTTGTATGATCATGATTAACGCATCTTACCTTTCACACTCTCACTTTATATGATTATATACAAAATGAGAGCAATTCTCATTTTAAAAATATGAGAAACATTGTTGTTAAAATCGTCGTACTATTTTACGTGTCAAAGGACTCCTATACAAGTTAAATCATGACCCAAATCGTTGAAGGGTGGAATTACTTTAGGATAAGATTTAACATGTTCCATTGTAGAATCGTCGGTCCCAATGAGGTGGAGAAATACCAAATTTGCCCAACATCTAGTGCATCATCACTATCGTCGTTGATTATTGCATTGCTTATTGATCGTGTTACACAACATCTAGTGGTGTGCTGGTCGAGGAGTTTGGGTCATAATCCAACATGGTAAGGCAAACTAATGCAAAGAAAACCAAGATTGTAAGGACTGAAGTTTTGAGAATTTGAGGATGGGAGCCCCATTGTGTGGTTTTGTTTTCATGCACACAAAACAAGATTATTGCATTGTTATGTTGGTCATTACAATGGGACGTCAACACTTAACAATTGAAATTAATGTCAGATATTAGGAAGAAAAAAAATGAGGGACTAAAAACAGAAATCAAGATATAATGAGGAACCAAAAATCATATACAACTCAAAAGGCTTGTTCACAAGATTGAACTTTTCCATTCATGAATAATGTTGATCTTTTTATATGCTCATTGAGCAAAAAAACAAATCTTTATCATGAATAATGTTGATCTTTTTAAGTTGCTTTTAAAGAATAAACATGGAATTTATTTTGCCTTTTTATAGATAAACATTTAGTTTTTTCATAAGACCTTTTATATTTTTAACTTCATATATATGGTCACATAATAAATTTTTTTTCTAAAATTTACAATTTATATGAGTGAGAGGAGGGGTGGATGTAGGACTCAAAATAGGCAGGCAGTCCACTTGCTTGATCTAGTATGACGTATTTATTAAAAATGTCATATTTAAACTTTTTAAGAAATCTTTTTATTTAAAAAAGTCAAACTTTAAATGTTAAAAAAAATCTATTAAACTTGATAGACTGACATATATATATATATATATATATATATATATTAATACTTAGATAATTAGGAAAACTTATTGTCTTGTTAATAGGTTTTCAGATTAAATCACACTAGGCTAAGGCCTGAAAAATAACCTATTTTTATCCTTAGAATGAATGTGAAATTAAACTTTTAATGTTTGATTAATGAAGCTTTTCAGCAGCCACGACTCGTGGTTCTTCCTTATTTTCAACGAGAATCTTCCATCTATTCATTAGCTTTAATTAAGAAGCAGTAACTAGACACAATATTGTATATTTCTTAGTTTGGTTGAAGATATATGATATACTAGTTGCTGACCTGTGTGTTTTGCTCCGTTTCGATAAGGAATTTTTTTATAATAAACAAATATATAAATATTTTAGAAATGAAAAAAATGATGAATTTATAATAAGAATGAGAGATTTTGTTTGTTATATGTAATATAGAAATATGATAATTATAAGTAAAATACATGAATGAAAATTCTAACACTTTGGTGTATATATCTTTTGATGTCAATTGTTGTAGTTAACATTCCTTTTGCATGGACAGTCATCCCTTTCCATTTTTCCTTTTTGTCATCAAAAGTATTAGTTTGAGAAATTGGAACAGAAATTGGAACGCCGGTGGATCCTGTGTTATCTGATGGTGTTTTTATAATTAGTTAACATCTTGTGTTTGGACCTTTATAGATAATTTAAAATATGGACACAATCGGTTGTTTATGTGAACCATCTATTATTGTTATTTTTTATCACATTTCTATTATTGTCATTCAAAAATTTGTATTTAAGTTAATAAAGAAAGATTATTTTTTAACAATAAGTATATCATAAGAAAATGCATAATGAATAAATAATAAATAATAACAATATATATATAGTCTAATATAATTCTAGACATCTAATGATCAATTTATAATGTAGTATTCCTTAAAACTTCAATATCTTATCAAAATTCTAGCCTAAAAATAAAATATTAATTATTTTCTAGTAACAATCATGAGTCAAGAGTCTTGTAAATAATTTTCCTTGTTTGCCTTCTCGCCTGCATAAAAGAGTTTAAATATATTAAATTAATGCTTTAGTGGTGTAAAATATATTATTTTATCAGCATAAACTGCATATTTCCATGAGTAGAATAGATTTATTTGTGTTAAATCTAATATATACCTTTCTGATAGTTCAAAAAATAGAAAGAGAATGGTTCAAGCAAGCATTACTTCATAGTTTTACTAATCACCTAAATAAATAAAAATAGACAATTAAATAAATTATTTAGATAGATAATCAGGGTAGCAAACAGTTCTATTATTGAACAACACTATGGTTATTTATATTCTTATACCTTAGTGGTAGTAGAAGATCACTATTGAAGTATGAAATGGTTGCTTCCAAGGTGCAGTAATAATCTGCAATTTATAGTGTGGATTAAGCTGCGCAGAATAGTAATTTTTTTATTTGATTGTCACGTAGAATGCAAAATTCGATACCTTCAATAGCTTTCATATGAAAACAGCAACTTTCGAAAATGTTCATTGAGTAAATTGTTGATTCAGTGTCAACAATTCTTCCAAACTGCACTTTAATTTATATATAAAGTAGGAAGAAATGAAGCGTATACAATATTAAATGTACAGAAAATAAAAGAGTGTAATGGATTATTAGAGTCACATACCGTTGTTAAAACCATTCATTGGTCATGTATATACACACTAATTTGGTGGCAGCAAAAGGTTAGTCCACTTCTAATTTTCTTCAACTCCCAAAATAGAATTATAGTGAACTAAGAGTGGCTGAGTAAAAAAAAAAAGAAATGAAAACATAATATTCTTATTTGACAAAATAAATAAATATGAACCTGTTAAAGATTATGAAAGACTTCTTTAAAAATAACATTAGTAGTTGTCTTCAATAAATTTCTTTCATTATCATGTATCAAAGTCTTCAGCCCACTTTTTTTTCTAACTTGGATACAGCCACATAAAGTTGGTCATGATTAAAAACACGCTTTGGTAAATATAGGCTTACATTTGTCAATGACTATCTTTGGAATTTGTTGATAGTCATAGCATAGGATATTATAATAGAAAATTGTCTCCTAATTAATTTAAATGACCAATGAGACTCTGAAGGGTGATAATAACATTCTGATATATAAATGAAGTGGTCATTTTATTCACTAGATATAAACTTTGGTTTGACATGATTTTCTAATTTTATGACAATCAATCTAATGTCATTGTACAATCCTTATGATTGGTCCAAGTTTCTTAGAAGCATGATAGGTATACTAGTCTCTCATCTTCAAATCCAACAGAAACTGTGTGCTCAAGAATATTTTTAAATGATAACGAAAATTGGTCTAATTAGTAAGAATATGTAAATCTAATATTCTACAAAGATATGAAGATTTGAGCTTAAATTCCGCTACTAATATAAGAATCTTGTTTCAGTATATTTTGAGCTGTGAAACTTTACTTGAATACCGATGAGTTTATGAAAATCGATTTACCTAAACTTTTTATTAAAAGAAAAAAAAATACATATCCATTCTTCATGATTTTACGTACATACATATTATACTGTGCGTTAGTTATTTGTCGGCAAACCTGAACACCGAACTGACACAGAAATGTGCTGCCCAGTGCCCCAGTGCCTACATGAGTAAAGAGATTCTTTCATTCTCCAATACGGATATTGGATTTTACTTTTGTAGATTTGCTTTTTTCTGTGCGTGTATTAAAAATATTTACATTCTTTTTATTCGAAACAAGAAAATAAATCATTGAAGTTAATTTGTCTTTCTTATCAAACCTACAATACTGATTAGAATCAAATCCTAATAAACATGTTTTATATATTTTCAACTGGCACTAATTATTTTACAAACATCTTCATTATTGAGGGTCGAGGGAATTGATATCACTGCTTCATCCTTCATATCATATCTGGTTTTCAGCTGATAAAGACGCTCGCGACAACACATGAGACATAAATAATTGAGAAGGGCGTTGATTGAGGGACGGGAATCGATGATATTTCAGATCAAGAGATCACGATTATTGCTTGCATCAATATCTTGTGAATTGCAATCTATATAAATAAAATGAACCAGTGTATTCATCATCTTAAGTTATATATATAAAACAAAAGAGTCAAAATCAGTTGATTCAACAATGCAAGTGAATTGTCATAAATTTTTTATACTTGAGTTTGATTTTGAATAAAAAAATATCTTAAGTTCATAATATACACATTCTAAAAAATCATAATATAATATATGTATGTGCACACAATTATGTATATTATACAAGTATTTAATTTAAATAAAATTAAAAAAATAATTGAGAAAAATGTTCAGAAAATATACGAATTAATTCGTGAAGAATTTTTAAAGCATATGTTAAATAGAAAATATTTAATATTATAAAAATATAGATACATTATTTATTTAAAAAAGAATTAACAATTGTGTGTATTTTTTTTTTAAAGAACACACTAGGAGATTAAATCACTCTCATAATATTATATGCTAAATCAATATACAAAGGTGGAGTAAAAATAATTCCCATTTAAAAATTAGAGAGTAAGAAGATAAATTTTAACATAAAAAATTAAAAGTGACTGACTTAAAAGTATATGTAGCTGAAATTTAAAAATATAAAATTAATATAAAAATATAAAATTTTATAAAATAAAATATTTTTAAATGATAAAGCCATGCATTAAAAAAAGGTGTAAATAGGATATCTTATTCTCAAGAAGAAATTTAAATTGTTTATACGGATATGAATAAGAGAAAATTTAAAAATGAAAGAAAAATATGTTAAATAATAATGAATAATGGTATATTGGATGTAAAGAAGAAAGGGAAAGAAAAGAAAAGAAATAGAAACAGTGATAATTTTATAGGTTATTGGGTATGAAAAAAAAATGAAGGAAAAAATGTTAAATGTATATAAAATGACATAGTGTTTCTAATAAAAAAAGTAAATTTAATATGTAAAGATAAGGTTATTTTTATCATTTAATTATAACAATCGCTTTCATCATGAATTTTGTCGATTTTTGGAAAGATTGAATGTAGGTGGATCTTATGTAAATATTTTTCCTTCCTCTATTAATAATTAATAAGTTATATCATTGATATTTTAAGATAATCCTGATTATAATTTGTTAGCATATTTATATTAAAAAAACTGAAGTGTGTATGTACATTAATAAATTCCACTAATATTTGTTAACGTATATATTATTATTTTTTTTAGTATGTATACGTTAACAAGTAATATTATTAGTATTTTAAAATAATATCTAGTTATAATTTATTAATACATTTGTACTAAAAATGAAATTTAAAAATTAATAAATCTCCCTCTTTATATATATAATTATAATAAAAAAAATATACACGTCATCTTTTGTTGATAGTAATTGATTTAAGTGATATATGTTTAGTTTCAAACTTTATGTACGAAACAAAAAATCACATTGAAAGAACTAGCTCTAAATGTTGTTGAAACATTTATTTTATTCATTAAAACACAAAGTATGTTAGAAAAAGTAGCAACGCTAGCCAAATTAAGAATTTGTTGGATAAAGAGAGAAATAATAGCCAAGAAGTATAGTAGAAATAAGAAGTAGGGGAGAAAAGAGAATGGGTGAAAAATGAATAAATTTTTTAAGTGTTTGGATTAAAAAAAAATTGAAGTGAAATAGAAGAGAAAGAAAATTTGAGTTTTTTGTTCAGTTATTTGATTGGATAGAAAAGTAGAAAGTAAGAAAATAATTTATTTATTGAAAAGATTCATTTGCTCTTAATATATATACATTTTGTGATATAGAGAAAAAAAATAAAAGATTATAATTGTAATTTTTGATGGGCCTCATACTATTATTTTCTCCCCTCCATTTTCTCTCCACCAATGAAGAGAATTTTTTTAGGTGGATTTCACATATAATTTTTCTCTTATCTAATTTTCTCCTTAATCAAACAATATAAAACTATTTTTTCTTTCTCATTTCTCTCTTTTCAACTTCTCTTGAAACAAACATATGTAAGAATCATTAGATAGATTGATCCACCATTGGTTGACACTCACAAGATAAATCAAGGAAACCAAGTGGAGGCATGACTCCAATTGGATAAAATTCATTAGGGTTGGCTTATTGGTGGAAGTTTAGATAATTTGTATGGAAATTTAACTTTAAACTTCGTTTTTGTTATTGTAAGGAAGAAAAAAAAACAGATGAGACAGGTCAATTATACGAACTTTCTCTCTGCTAAAATAGGCAAAAATTTCATCCTGTTCTTATTTATGAAAAGATGCTATCTCATACGGGTTGCGCAATAAGCAACACCTTTCACATTTCAGCACTACAATCCACAATTATTTAAACATAGCTTTCCTATTTTAATTTAATTAAACAATAAAGACCTCATACACAATTTTGTTACCTTCTTCTACGGGTAACAGCATCTCTTCTCTTCCTTGAAGTTTGGGGCTTGACCTTAGCAATGTTCTTTTGTAACTTTTCCCTGTAAAAAGACAGAGAATCAAATAAAAGTGAGGTAGTGGATATGGTGTAGCCTGTTTTTCCTTCCAAGCCCAACCATATGGCCCGCTAAAAAGTGGAACCTCACGTGGTACAGTAAAGAAAATTCCCAATTTTCAGTTTCTTGGAAAGTTGGTAACATACGCGCAAAGTCGTAATCACTTGAATTTGGAATACTTTTTCACATTATATTTGCCCAATTTTTATTCTTTCACAATTGGATAACACCCCGTTGCCAATCCTCTCTTTCTCTGTCTCCCTCAATGACGTAGGTACTACTTAGTTTTTAAGACACGTCGTCTTTATTTTAGTTCCACTCAGGTTTTTTTTTATTTGTTACAAAGATTTAAGAAGAGATGCTATCTTAGTCTAAGGCAGAAAAAGCTTACAGGATTAAAAAATTACTTACAAAAGATATTTATATTTATCTCACTTCAAATAAATGAGTAAAAGATTAAAATAAAATCTAAAACCTATTAGATGAGAGATATTATCTTACTTGGCTCAACTATCCCCTTGAAGTCTTTTCTTTAATGAATATCCCCTTGAAGTTTGGTTCCATCCACAATATTTGTATATATTTATTTTATAATTGTAAAAAAATTTAAACTAGTCACTCACGAAATAGTCTAATATTTGTCTCTTATATTATTATTATGAACAAATTATAACAAAATCATGAGTTTTTATCAAATTATATATAATTTTTTTATTTTATTTTTTCTACACTAAATCTTCTTTAAGATTGAAAAACATTACAATAACATCTCCTTATATGTTGAAAACATGATACTCCTTCAACACTCCGTCAATCTTACACTAATATCCCCTACAAGAGAGACAAATGCAATGGTTAAAAAGGCAAACAACACTTATATAATTACACAAAATTTCAGAAAATGTTATTATTATTATTATTATTATTATTATTACAGTCATGTAATATGCCAGCTATTGGCTAATCAATCTTTTCACACGTCAGAAACAAGAAATTCATAAACTTTTCATTACAAGCATATACTAAATAATAGGCTTAGTTAACATTTAAACTTTTACTTAGCTGGCAGGATCTATCAAAATTATTAGTTGTTATTTATTGTCCCCATGAATCCAATTAACACTTATGAAGACATGAAGTTTTTATTATTATTATTTCCTTACCTATATTGAAAATTTTAATTGTTAATAGACGAAAAGCATCTAATCATAGACGCATATGATTTTAGTCTAACTACAAAAATATGACATAACTACATAAGGACCGACAACATATCTTTTTGTCAGAATCCATATTTGAATCCAAAACCCAAAATCCAAAACCTAAAGTGGATATTAATTTTTCATAATTTAATTGTTTTTTTTTTATATCCAGACGAAAGAAAGACCAAAAGCTTCTTGAAAGAGAGTTGTTATTGGCATTACCGCTTTTGTTAATGACACTACCCACATGAATGTCTTTTAGGCATATTTTTAAATTTTCCCTTGGATGGAAACACAATCAAAATGTGTTTTTGTTACCTAAGTGTTGGGGGAAGGGGAGTGAGAAACACGACTCTATTGTATAAGTGTGCAACATAATCGTGTTTTCATTGTAATTTTTTATACCTCTTATATAAGTAACAAAATTGTGTTTACCTTATTGAGTGAGGTGAGGTTGATGTGGCTGGAAGACCTTTATCACCATTATGTTGAGTCAGACTTGTATGTTTGGACTATCATGACTTATCTCTTGCACTTGATCGACAGTACAATATTTGACAACATGTCCTTGACTCACATTTAGGTCTCCTACCTCTAGTATCTCGGGAACTTGGATGCTTGCCACAAGTACGCATGGAGAGTAGTTGCAATAGCGTACTTCTACGACCATTTCTCCTATGCAAGCCAGTATAGCAGTTAGCAGTGTAAAGATTATATGAAATTACTCATGTTAAGTAAATTATTTTTTATTCCTATAATTAATATTTATTATAATCATAGGTGTTTGTGCATATGCTCAATGTTGGCTACTCAGAGCAACAAAAGGGTTATGCGATGGAGGACCTGATAGCCACTAGATGGAAGACATTAAGAGGTAATAGGTGTGCCCTTCCGGTCAGGTGTCCATATGATTACCACAAGGATGTGAGACCTTTTGCACAATAGACCCTTTTCTTTGGCTTCATTAGATGCAGGGCTGACATGAAGCCTTATCTCCAGAAGAGGGTGCTAAGGTAGTTTGGCCATGTACAAATAATTATATGCTAGTCATCTTCTTGTCGTACGTATCAACTTTGTGATTAAGCGTGGGAGGAGTGACAACAACATATCATTCCCCTTAGTGATGTTGTGTCACCTAGGGATCCTTGAGCTTGCACCTATGATTATCTACCTTGGTTTTACAAGGTTTCTCATCCCTATGTCATTCCGCTGGAGGAGGGACAATTACCATGTGATTTTATATGTTGACTGTCCATCAGAATATATCTACAACTTAGGAAATCATTGAAAATTAAATACTTGGTAAAGACTACTTTTGCATGATAATACAAATTGGATTTTGTTGATTTTTTTCTCTAAATAAATTATCACTGAAAATTAATTACTAATTATAATTGTTATTGGAAGATCGATTCCAGAAAATTAGATGGATTTTGTTTTTTAGCCTTAGTGTTGTATGTGACTATTCACCTTCGTGACTGGCAAGAGTAGCATGTATAAAACAATTTTTCACTTTTTTAAATATAGCAAATCTCGACAATCGCAAATCCTTATTTGTTCTATTAAATCCTACAAATGTAATACTCTTTCCAGTATTAATGATGACACCATACATTGCAACGGCGCCAACCTTCGCTTTGTGTAACACGTGGGGACAATGACATTGGAAGTGTGTACTTGTGGAGCTAAAGCGATCTAAATTTGAATGTCATCTTAATTTGTTAGAGTTGGCTCTAAATATGTTTGGAGTACATGCGATTACAATTTTACTAATAAGCACCAGAATTGAGGTTAACAAACCAGTTCCATTGTCGACAACCGAAGCAAAATGGAAACAACATGGAGGTGCAACAAAGTGGTCGAAAACCCTTTGGTGTAAGCAAAATCGGGTTTTTCCCACAACGTGGATGTTATGCGCGACAAGGATGGACGGTATTACAAAGGGAAGTGCCAAAACACTGGAGTGTAAAGTTAATTTGCAGGGCATTCTTGGAAAAAAAATACCAGGAGAGTGTATCAGTAATAATGGAAAGTGCAAATAGCAAATCTCTTTATGAGACACTTAACTAAAGTATTTAGCTACCTTTTTAAAATACTTCTGTTTTTTTTTTATTTTTTATTTTGTCTTTCACTATGATATCTCTGGAAATATTATTGTGTAACTAATAATTTCGTGTACAATTTCTAGCAAACAATCATATACTAATATTATCGTGCTTTAAAAAGCATTTTTTCAAGAAAAAATTATTAACTACGTTCAAACAGAATCATGACATATGATTTAATTCGTTACTTAATAAAATTCTATTTGAAAAAAAAAAATCTTCTCTTCAATGTATAATTTCTTTTATTTGTAAGAATCAAAGAAAAATATCAAAATATTTACTATAATTAACTTACGCATCATAAGAATAAATGCAAAATTTATCACAAATATCCAAAATAAATTTGATAACTAAGTGAACTAAATCCTCTTGATTTCTTCAATATATACATAACAGAGTGCTTTTGAAAGGATGTTTTTATTTCTTCCTTTATTTCTCCACTATTAGTGTAATAGTAAGAAAATGAAATACCTTCTTACCATCTTATGTACTGAAATAAATGATAATTTTTATTTTGTCTTTAAAAATTAAATACCCATACCATATATACGATTACTACTATGTTAAGTACAAGCTAACGCTCTTTTGTTAATTTCCAATGATGGAAACAATTTTGAGAGGATAGAATTGAGTGTTGTTGGTTTGGTAGAGATGATAAAGGTGACAAATATATTTAAAAATAAGGAGATCCACGTATACTATTTTTCATCTATTTTAACTCATTTGTCTGTTTCTCTTATCATTATTTTTTATTTCTCCTCAATCAAACACCTTTAATTATCACTTTATTTTTCACCTATTTCTTCTCTCCATTTTTGCTTTCATCTACTATATTTATCTCATTTCTATCAAACAGAACATAAGATATTTTAGAAGAGTTTAAATATCTGTACATTCAAGCTTCTCAACAATCTTACTTTTTTTTTTCTATTTCAAAAAGATATTAACAAAAATAATGATTGATCTCAATAACAAGATTTGATATGTTAAGACATGGTTATTCTCATGTTAAATTTTTGCATGTTCTTGTCACACGAATTTTTTAATCATCTTTTTTTTTAACAGGCATTGAATAGGTAGTCCTTAATTTTGTTTGTAAATATTAACTCGTTTCTTTATGCTTATTAATTTTGAAAGATAATAAAAAACGTTTTAATACTATTATTTATAACCTTTTAATATGACTTTTATTATTATTTTTCTCTCATTTATAATTAAATTGTAAAATGTTTATTTAGAAATTGAGTAGAAATAAAGACATAATTGAAAAGACAATAATGATTGCTATTCTGAACTTTTAAATAAACTAATTAAAAAGTTTTCTCAATAGTTGCCATACAAAAAAACGAAACGAGTATTTTTTTTTCAAGGCAAAAATAAATACAAAATTTTACACGGAAGTCACTTGAAAATTGAACATGAGAAGCCCATTCACCCTTTAATCACCTTAGCCATTGATATTGTTGATGTTGGCATTCTACAACAGTCATTGTCATTTTTCCATGCATGATCTGCCATGTCCCATTAACATCTTTCAATTACTGTCATTATCCATGTTATCAATTATTTATTGGGTTTTATTAATTATTTCATAGGAATGCAAGTTAAAGAATGAAAAGAAAAAAATATTATTTTAAAAAATTTAATAGTAGGAGTATTTGAAAGTCATTATATATGAGAGTACATTAAAAGGCTTTTTATAAATAAAAAATTTACTATGAATGACCTGTAATGCATATTAATTAGGAATGACAATAAGTACTGTCTTATGATATTTGTCCCCATATCTATGATTAAAAAAATTCTTATCTAACAACTTTAATCACAATTGCCGTATCAGCTATCCATACCCGTGACCTGAAATTATGATTCCGTTGTATACGAGGATAAATTTGAAATTTTGAATGATAACTGGGGCCAATAGCAATTTGGATGTGACAAATAGTAATCTCCAAACAGGTGAAGCCTATTCACCAACTCGGAGTTCGAAGCCATCATCTGCTTTTGTTACTCCTCTTTTGATCATCTAATTGGTAACGCAAATATTCTAAAATAACAACTCTTACATACTTCACTATTTAAACCATATTTGTTTCGTCATATTCTCATTTTCTACATCCTGTGTTATTTAAACTATTTAAATTTTGATTTAAAGATGTCTCTCACACATAATCAAACAGAAAATACTATCTTAAGCTTAATTAAAACCTTACAACCAAACATAAAAAAAAAAAACACTTTACACTCCAATTTTATATATTTCATTCGTTTTTTAACATTGACTTGAATATTGAAATCTTTATAGTATCTCATCAAAACTTAACCCTTTGAGAATCACTGAAGATTTCAAATTTGCGTCAAACATTCTCTCCCTTGAACCAATAGTGAGTTGGTATACAAATTCCCAAGAACACCACATCACAAACAAATCACACTTGAAGTCGAATATTTTTTATAAAAAAAAAAAAAACTCAATAAAATCTGTTAAACCTTTTTTCTAAGTCTTGATTACCATCAAACTTGGCTTTCATGCTAACACCTTATCACCTTTCAACATGAAAGATTTCCCCAACAATAATAATAGGCAATAAAGAAAATAAGTTAATGAAGGAAGAAAATAAACTGTAGTTCGAGATCTAATAACCTTAAATTATAAAGAAATGAGAAAACAATTCGTTATATTTAAAGAAAAAAATTGAAAAGATTAATTACATGTTTTTAACCAATTTTAAAAATTCGTAAGTAATATAAATTACACTAATCCAACTATTGATAAACTCATTCCTTGCTTGTTCCTCCTCCACTACTCCCAATCTTCTTATTGAAAAATATCAATGAAGTAATAATAAATAGCACCGTAAACAGCTGCAAAGGCCAAGGCTTTGGATTAGATCTCTGTCACCAGTCACCATCTCTCGAATCTGTCATTGAGTATCACTTAAGAAAATAAAAAGAAAATTTTCATTAATAAAAAAAAAATATTTACGATGTCAATATATTACAATGCTTGGGTACTGTTAGGAAATGCAATACCCCACTTTCACGCAGCCTCTCTGAAGTGAAGAGAGGCGGAGTCTGAGGTACAAAAATGTCAACTTTTTTGTGTTTTTTCTTTCATTTCCGTGTTCTGTTTTTTTCCCTCCTCAAATCCATACCCATTTTCTGAATTGCCTCTGACATTTGCAAGATGCTAACTTTTTCATCTCTCTGCATCTGCCACCGCAGACTTAACTCTTTTCATGAGATGGGTCAGTGAAAGTTGGCAACTGTCGGTGACGTCAATTCATATGCATACCTATATCTAGTGTTTGTGCCTATGTCCCTTAGATTTTGTTTTTTCACGCTTTGAATATTTCAACTTATTCTCTAATTGGTACCATTATTGGGGTTCTTATTTATTGCTGTTTTTTTTTTTTAATGTTTGTTTTCAAAATTTTGCCTAGAATTTAAAAATGTGTATTTTGAGCCAATAGTGATGTTTTCTTTATGAGGGAGTGTGCTTGTGGTCATTTTAGTTCAAATTTTCAGTCATTATGGTGCTAGTGAGTGCTGTTTCATTGGTTTCCATTTCAACTTTGTGTGCAGTTATTGTTTCGTGGCTCTAAGTTGCATCAGCTAGGTGCTTTGTGGAACTGAGTAGGTGCCCTTGAATCAGTGAGTGTGGTGAGAAAATTGTGGGATATGGTTATTTGATTTAAATTGAATAGTTCCAATTATCTATTTGTAATCTGCCAGTTGAAGTTAAAACCATGGTGAAATGTGATTCTTATGCAGTGACAAGAATGGGGAAAGGGAAAGCAGATGGGAAACCGGGAAAGCGGTTGGTCGCAACGGTGTTACTTTTAGCGATTGTTGGTGCTTTATTTTTCCTGTATTCTAGGAAAAGTGGTTCATCTTCTATTGAGTATGGTAGCAAATCTTTAAAATTTGGAGATGACAGTGCTATACCAAAGACCATTCCAGTGAGTTATCTTAGTCTGAACTGAACAACTTTTACATTTACCCTTTTCAATAACCATGAATGTTAATGTCTAGTATGAGGCATTCAAGTTATTTTAATCTTGCATTCAATTTTTTAAGGTCTGTGATGATCGTCTCTCGGAGCTAATTCCATGTCTAGACAGAAATTTCATATACCAAACAAGATTAAAGCTTGATCTGACGTTGATGGAGCACTATGAGCGACACTGCCCGATGGCTGAGAGGCGCTATAATTGTTTGATTCCCCCTCCTCCAGGGTACAAGGTGGCTCTCTTTTCTTCAGGCATTGCTTCTCTTAGATGAAAGTCATGAAACTGTGAAAGTTAAATAAATTTGGTAATTTTTTGTGCTTACAGCTTTGAGTGTCTTATGCTGTTCTTGATGATAATAGATTCCAATCAAGTGGCCCAAAAGCAGAGATCAGGTATGGAGGGCAAATATACCTCATACCCATCTTGCAACTGAGAAATCTGACCAGAGATGGATGGTTGTAAAAGGTGAAAAGATAGTTTTTCCTGGTGGAGGAACCCACTTCCATTACGGTGCTGACAAATATATTGCATCAATTGCCAATGTAAGCTAGTTACTCCTATCTAGTTTGGCACTAAAATAATCACCAAAACATAAAACTCTTATATGACTGGAAAAAGTGATAACTTTATAGTTTATATTCATGATTGGTATTACAGATGCTCAACTTTCCAAACAATGTCATAAACAATGAAGGAAGACTTCGCAATGTTTTTGATGTTGGCTGTGGTGTTGCAAGCTTTGGAGGATATCTTCTTTCTTCCGATGTAATAGCAATGTCATTAGCACCAAATGATGTTCATGAAAACCAAATACAGTTTGCTTTAGAAAGAGGAATTCCGGCATATCTTGGTGTCTTGGGGACGCTAAGACTCCCTTACCCTAGTAGATCTTTTGAACTTGCCCATTGTTCTCGCTGTAGAATTGATTGGCTTCAGAGAAATGGCATACTTCTTCTTGAGCTAGATAGGATACTCAGGCCAGGAGGCTACTTTGCCTACTCATCTCCTGAAGCCTATGCTCAGGATGAAGAGGATCGGAGAATATGGAAAGAAATGAGTGCTCTTGTAGGGCAGATGTGTTGGAAAATAGCTTCTAAGAGGAACCAGACTGTCATATGGGTCAAGCCTCTTACAAATGACTGTTACTTGAAAAGAGAGCCTGATACTCACCCTCCTCTCTGCAGTCCTAATGATGATCCTGATGCTGTTTGGGGTGTTAAAATGAAAGCTTGCATCACACGATATTCTGATCGTGAGTGATATTTTCTCCATTTCATATGATGATTTAGTTTGGTTACAAAACTCAAGACCATGATATAAACTGATAATAAGAATATTCTTATAGACCTTTAACAGTTAAAAAAAATCTGACTATGAATAATAACTGCCTTGTGATTAACTGATTATGGAGCCATATCTAGGAGTTGACTTTGTAAATCAGATAGCTTTTTCTATTCAAGATAGGTCGATGTTCTCCCTGATTACTTTATATTTGGCACAAGTTACACAACTTCATTTTTGCATATATTAATGTTGCATGATTTCATTCCGTTCCATCAGAATTCTGGTATTATTTCTTGACTCTTCTATTAGAATTTGAAAAGTCAATAACCATATATTCTGCTGGTCGATGCAGAGATGCACAGAGCAAAAGGAGCTGATTTGGCTCCTTGGCCAGCTCGATTGACTACTCCACCTCCTCGTCTGGCTGACTTTAACTATTCAACTGAAATGTTTGAAAAGAACACGGTAATTTAAAATATATCCTGTTTTACACTTTTACATCTTCAATAATGAATGCTTATAATCATCACAAGGAAGTAGCTACAAAGCCTTTGGGTAACAGTAAAAAGAGAACAAAATATGAGTAAAATACAGGAGAAGTGGGAGAAGGACCTGCTGGAAAGTGGAAACCCTACATTACCCAAATGAAAGTATAAACAAAGACAACTGCAATCACATTTCTTGCTTGACTAAATTTCATATGATCTAACTAATTAAGAACCTCTATTGCTGTCCAAATGTCCAAAGGAAGACAATCTAAATGTGTCACCATGTGAATAATTCTTTTTATTGTGGTTTTCCTTTTAAATGGTTATCTGTTGGTAATGGGTTCGAATCTAGAAACAGTCTCTTTGCGTATACAAGAGTAATTTTGTGCACAATATTCCTTCCTCATACCTTTGCATAGTGAGGAACTCTCGGGCAATGGGGTACACTAGTTTTATTGTGGTGTTCCTTTTAATCTCGGAGATGAAATTGGCTGCAATGTGTTTGGTTTAGCTTATTTTTTAGGATTAATCGCTTATTTTTTCCAGCTCTCTGAACAAGTTTGAAAAATAAGCTATTAGTTCTCTTAAATCAAATTGTTAAAAACATGGACTGAATCTAATTCGTGATAGCTTCATTGTAAGATATCAGATTATCTGGTATTATGATGCAACTAATTTTGTGCAGGAATATTGGCAACAAGAAGTTGCTAATTACTGGAAAATGCTAGACAATAAAATTAAGTCTGACACAATTCGGAATGTGATGGACATGAAAGCAAATTTAGGTTCATTTGCAGCTGCTTTGAAGGACAAAGATGTTTGGGTTATGAATGTGGTGCCTGAAAATGGACCAAACACTCTCAAGATCATATATGACAGAGGGCTGTTAGGAACAGTTCACAACTGGTATGACTCTTGTTCTTATCCTTACAAAAGAAATTATCTTCGGTAGGTTATTAACAGACAATTCCTGTTTAATTTATTGCTTCACTTTTTTTTTAATGCTCTCTAAAACTTTGGTTTTTAACCAAGTCGACTAGCGTCGTGTGATCCATGTAGCTAACCTCACCTAGTAGGATAAGGTTTTGTTGTTAGTGTCTCTAAAATGCTAGATAGCCCCTTCAAAGTGCTATTGTGATATATATTTAAGCCACGTCGTCACTTTTGCAGTATTACCTTCTTGTGACCTTCGCTTGTTTTGTCATCAATGTGACAGGTGTGAAGCATTTTCAACCTACCCTCGAACTTATGATTTGCTCCATGCATGGACTATATTTTCTGATATTATTGAGAAAGAGTGCAGTCCAGAGGATTTATTGATTGAGATGGATAGAATTCTGAGGCCAAAAGGTTTCATCATTGTCTATGATAAGCGAACGGTGGTGTTGTCTATAAAGAAGTTCTTGCCAGCATTGCACTGGGTTGAGGTGGCCACATCTAATTTCGAGCAAGATTCAAACCAAGGCAAAGATGATGCACTGTTGATAATTCAGAAGAAGATGTGGCTGACAAGTGAGAGCATCCGGGTTTCAGAATAACGACATGCTCCCTCTATGGATGCCATTCTTTCCATTCATTAGCGAGTTTAAAATCTCAGCAATACACCCTTGTGGAAAATTGATCTTGGTAGTTTTTGTCATGCTGTAGGTGCTCTTTTATATTTTAGTCATATTCTCTACACTATAGGTAGACCAGTGAAAGATCATCCCAAATCATCTTGGTTGAATTTATTTAATTTTGGACATAAGTAATCACCCTGTTATTGTGATTAAGATATTTTAGATGAATTTGAGGAAATATTTTATTTTCTAAATTAATTTGAACATATTACAGGATACTGAAGTTTTGTTTATTTGTTTATTTTTCCACTTTGCTTCTGCTGATCAAGTTGTATTATTTCAAGCACAGTAGGATTCTGCTTCACTTTCCACATCGCCCAATCCCAACCCCACAAAAGATAAGACAAAAAAAAAGTTTTTTTTTTATTTTGATTTTTTTTATTCGTAAATATTAATTATTAGTAGGAGAAATCGAATTCACAATTTTTTTTTAATCATTAAATTAATCTTTGTATCTTTGTGATTACTTTGACATGCTTTTACCATTGATACATGTATATGGTTGAGACATGCCATAACTTAGTTTAAACGAAATATAGAATCTTCAGTCACTTGAGAATAAGGCTTTGAACCTATTTTGAGCTGTAATTACATCTGCACATACATCTAGCTTACATGGTACTCCGTTTTTGTTTGGTTGATCTGAAACATAGTACTCCATGAACACTGAAAAGTTGTTCTCATCTTATTCCTATATTTAGAGATGCTCATACACTAACTTGGCCCAAGCGCAATATGGGGTATCTTCAACTAGTTGATATTTTAGTACTGTGGCATGTGTAATTTTAATTTCTTTACTTTCAATTTTCGTATTTAATCTTTTTAATTTCTCAATTATTCAAATTAAGTCTCTCACCTCAAATTTTCATTTAAAATAGAAATAACAAAAAATGTAACATCATTATTCTGGATAAATTAACAGAACAAATATACAAAAATGTAATGCAAGTCATTTTTATTTAATTATTTTATATATTTTTCCCTTTAAAATTTATACATATCAATAATACATCGTACCTCTTACATTTCTATTAAATTATTAAAAACAATTGGAGAAATTTATTTTGGTCATTGAGAAACTTTATAAAAAATTAAAGAGATTAACATTACACTTACACTACAAGAATTAATTAAAAGTATAATTAAGTCAATTTTAGATACAGAGTTCACTAATTAAAATCGAATCAGGGGTTAATTAACTCAACATTTACTCAATCTTCAAATTAAATATTAATAACTAATCTTAAAAGACAAAAACTAAAATTAAAGGATGCTCTAACAATATATATTTTCAAAATAATTCATAAAACATAATTACATATCAACTTTAAAAAAAAAATTATCCGTCATTAAGTCAAGTCAGACCAACTTAATCCATAGCCTAAATCAAACCCCAAAACTCATTAGATTTAATTTTGATTACTCAATCCAACTAAATCAACTTAGACAAACTCACATTACTGACTCAAACAGATTATAATTACTCGAATTAAATTCTTCCAACCTAAAGACAACTTTAAGGCACACATTGAACCTTGGATTGATTGAGATCAACCAAGGAGGAAATGTGAAGAAATTTTCAAATTTTTTAGTCACACATTTTTACCTCTCTACTTTAATTCAATTATTTTTCTTCACTTCTCTCCAACCAATCAACCCCTTAAGGTGAAGAAATCAAATTTTATGCTTAAAAAATTAGGTTGAACCATTGTTTATCCAACCTTTACCCCTTCAAAATAAATTTTCCTTTAAAGTAAGTGCATATCCATCCTTAATTTAATTTCAAACATACTGAGAACCTTAACCAGTTCAAATTTAAAAATAGACACACCTTTACCAATTCAATTTAGGGAGCATTTTCCAAAAAAAAAAAAAATGTAAGTAGATGTGGAATAATACAAGTGGGGAATACCTGATCTGGATTATGGACCGTGAAGTCTCCATAAAACTAGCGGCTTACGTAACGTCAAGGGGAGGTAGCAAATGCTAAAATAACAACTGGTTTGTCAATGACGTTCATCAGGATCAATCCGATTAAGTCAAAACTTTTATCTTAACGACGTAATTGAGTTCTCTTCTCTAAAGAATACAATTGAGCTTTCTAAGTCTAAATTTGTCATTAGATAATTCAACAATGGTCCTACAAAATTGGATCAGTGCCATTCCTTTAAAGGGAAAAACTCAAATTCTCGTTATATCTTTATAAATAGAAATTATTTGTTGTTTCACTCGTGCAGATTTCAACTTGGCTGATGAAAAAGCGAAATCTGTGCCCCACAAACAACAGTAAAGCTCCCAAAAGACCAAATGCTTTGAGTGTAGTGAACAGGTCCAGCTGCACACTAAGAAAAATGAGAAACATTTCAGAAGAAGTTGGAACCAAGTGATATGGATCAACATCACTGGCTCTTGCCTGTTAAGCATGTTATCAGGGGAGATAATGCTTCTGATTAATAATAAATTACTTTTACTTTTTATCCCATTCATTATCATTTTTCTTTATCTTAAATCATACTTTTGAATTTCATCCCTCTGATTTTGGATTCCCTTCTCATAAAAATGAGTCCAAGAGATAAAATACAAACGTGATCCCACGGCAGATAAAACAAATATTTTCCAATTCTGTGCGGTCCTTTTCCTTCTTGGTAGCCGGCACTTTTTGTGAATGCCACTAAGCATCATCCCAATATCCAACTCAATTCCTCAAATCACTGGGATTCCCCCATTTCATAAAGACTTCAATACAAATATTAAACCATTTTATAATATTATCAAATTATTTTAAAATAATTATATTTTAAAAATTAATAAATTTATTATAAATAATAAATTATAATTGAATGATTATTTAATTTGTTTATATCATTAATATATAATCATTTTTCTCATATTATATTATGAAAAAATATATATACTGATAATATAAAATAATTTTATATTATTATTAAATTATAATTTTTTGTATATAATAAATTTAGTTTTATGATCGAATGAAAATGTAAGAATAAAAGCGTAAGTGCAGTGATCATTAAAGTATATGATAAAAAATAATAGAATTGTAGATTTAAGCAGATTTGATGCCATGAAATAAAAGAAAACATGGACTGAAGAGTTACGGAAAGAGAAGATAAAGCAAAAGGGAAGAAAGAAAGAAAGAAGATTACGATAGTGCATCTCCCGAAACAGTTGACCTTGCGAGACACAGACGCAGCACCTTGAATTCTTCATTCCTCAAATCGCAATTCGCAAATCCATAACAACACAAAGCGTCTCAAATTCACATTAAATTCTCCCCAAACTCAAACTCAAATTACTCCCTCCCCAAAACGATGTCGTTCGAGGTGGAGGAGGAGGAGGCGTTCGAGCACACGCTCTTGGTGGTGCGCGAGGTGTCGGTGTACAAGATCCCGCCGCGCAGCACCTCCGGCGGCTACAAGTGCGGCGAGTGGCTCCAGTCCGACAAGATCTGGTCGGGCCGGATCCGCGTCGTGTCCCGCCGTGACCGCTGCGAGATCCGCCTCGAGGATCCGAGCTCCGGCGAGCTCTTCGCCGCCTGCTTCGTCTACCCCGGCCAGCGCGAGACCGCCGTCGAGCCCGTCCTCGACTCCTCCCGCTACTTCGTCCTCAAGATCGAGGACGGCCAGGGCAAGCACGCCTTCATCGGTCTAGGGTTCAATGAGCGCAACGAGGCCTTCGATTTCAACGTCGCGCTCTCCGATCACGAGAAGTACGTCCGCCGCGAGCACGAGAAGGAGGCCGGCCACGGTGCCGCCGCCGCCGAGGAGTCACAGATCGACATTCACCCCGCCGTCAATCACAGGCTCAAGGTATACCGATCACAATCTCTACAATGTAACTGTTTTGATCACGGAATTGAACTGTAATTTGCGATCGTGATAATATTGATTTAGTTTACTTTGAGATGGTTTATGGATAAGTAAAAGAAATTTTGAACTCGCTGAGATGAATAATTTCATTGGTTTAGTTGTTGAGTTTGAGTGAATGAAGCATGATTTAATGTTGTGGTTACGTGGATCACTGAGATGATGCTTGTTTTGAGCTTAATTCTTCAGTACCTACTGTATGCTATTTTCTTGTTGTGATGATGAATTAGGATCTGTTTTGGATAAACTACTCCATACTTATAGGAGAAGAAGAAATAAGAACATAAAATGAATTGAGCTTCTCGTATAAGCGAAAATCAATTTATGCACTTAATTTGTATAGAAACTCTTTTCATGTAACTTCTCCAAAAGGTTAGGTGCATAAGTTGATTTTAGCTTGGGTAAAAGCTCAATGCATTATACCTTTTTATTTTCTTTTCTTATGAGTGCTTATAGATAAGTTAATCCAATCAGAGCCTTATTTTGCTTTGGTCAAATATGATTTTTTAGAGCAATTTCTAGGGGGTTTTCAGATTTTGATGAATTTACTTTTTTCTCTTGTCTTGACAGTATGTTTTTCTTACCCCGTGGATCATGGCTTTTCCTGTATTTAAGATGGGTGTGTTTGTTATTTGGCCTGTAGGAAGGGGAAACCATTAGGATTAATGTGAAGCACAAATCAACTAGTGGAACTGGCATGCTTTCGGCTGCTGGCCTAACCGGTGGGCATGCTGCGACACCAAAGCCAAAAACTGTGAGTCTTGCTCCCCCACCAAGTGGGGCAGGGAAAATCCGGTTTCCTCTTCCACCCCCACCAAATGATCCTGTTGCTACTCGCATTGCTTCCACCGGTCGCACTACCAGTCCTGAAGGGATATACGAAAGTGTGAAACATTCTACCGACACTTTATCAGATTTTTCTCAACTACAGGTATGCTGGTTCTGCTCGCTCTATTGGCTGTTTTGCATGTTATTTGTTCGTGTAATTGAGAAGTTTAGGGTTTAATAATTATTGCATTGCATGACTTAACAGCAACATCATCTCTTATAGATTGTTTAAGAATGTTAAGATTAAAATCTAATTGTGGAGATTATATGCTTTATCTATCTCCTTTTTATATGATTGGTTAGCTTAACTTTTTCATCACTGCATTCTTGATCTTGTATCCCCAATTGTGAAGTTATCGTTCCTTTGTTTACATAAAGGTACTACTAGGTTTGTGCTGATTTTATTCGGTCAAGACCATAAGAATACTAACTGCATCTATTTTTGTATGACAATTCTGGCAGATATGTTTATTGTTTTAGTTTTAGTTTTAGTTTTAGATCCTACATATAGTGACCATGATGATTTGAAAAACAATCAATCATCAACTGACTTTCTGGAGCATCCATCTCAGTTTTAACCACGAGGCTTTCTGTGTTAAAGTCCCAGACTAGTCCAAAATAACGAGTAACGTTCACATTTCTTTTTTGTTTGCATTTACAGAAAAATCTTCCCTCAACAACCACCTCCGGGTCGACCACAGCTTCAGGATGGGCAGCCTTCTGATTATATATATGAGCATTTTAACAATGAGGCTTTTATTATTCTCTGATTTTTTTGGTTCTTTATTTTGAGAAAAGAAATGGTGGAAGAATCTGCAGAAAGAGGTTGCATAAGTAAAGTTAGCACAAAGTACCAAGTAATTTGATTGCTTGAGGAATGAATATCCGGGAAATATTTATGTTTTTCTTTGTTTGTAATAACAGTTTTCTCATATCTCTATAAAAATAATTACTCCCCGATCTCCTACCCCCGAAAAGAATCTTTCTTTGACTGAGGTGTGCTTGTGATTTTATGTTCAAGTAACTGTTCTGGATGTCATGTGTCATAGGTATATATGAAGTTATTATGCTGCTTGTAATAATCATAATTACAAAGTGACAATGTCCATTTCAACAGCTGCTATATGTTGTTACACTTGTGCAACAGAGTGACAGACAACAGCTTTGTGCCTATGTAGCTCTACTAGGACGATTGTACTAAATTCTAAAACTCAGAACTTAACATTATATTTTTTGGGGCTATAAATTCAGTTTTAGGATTTGTTTGAATAAACTTTTTTTCATAAATACTTATTGGAAAAGAAAAAAAGAAAGAAAAATGGAATAAGTTGTTTGATAAGTTAAAATTAACTAGTGTATAAGTTAAAAATAAGCTTTTAAAGAAATTAATGAAAGCTTCTACAAATTATTTATACAATAGCTAATTTTAAATTTAGAAAAACATATTCCACTTTTTTCTTTTTCTTTTGTTCTCTTATAATTGTTTATATTTTTTTAGGCTATTAAGCCATTGCTTCAAAATCAATGGGTATGATGTTCTATTGCAGGATTTTATTAGATTAGCCGTTCGAGTTTCACGATAGAAAATTGAGGTTCAGGTTTATATTTTGAATGGTTTATCGCTTCGATCCTCTACTCAGGATTCAGATATCAAAGTAATAAATAGCCATAATATTGAACTTAATTGTAATTTTAGTCACTCAAATTAGGCTTTTTCCCCCAGTTTTCCAAACAAAAGTTTATATTTTCTAGTCACTCATTTTAAAAAACTTATTCAGTCCCTTCAAATAAAAAACGTAACAAATTTAAATTTTGTAATCCCTCAATTCTGGTCGAAGAACTAAAAGAACATTTATTGAAAGACTAAAAAAACTTCATTTAGAGGACTAAAACAGATAACCTAATTTGATAGACTAAAAATATAATTAAGCTATTTAAGTCTATAAAATCTTCTAGTGCTAGTAAAAATGTGGGATTCATGCACACATGTACTAGACAGAAATCATATGGTAAGGAATGGTGATGAAAGAACCAAAAGAATGAAAATAGAAATTATGCGGCTTTACAAAAACAAAACTACTATTTACTGCACACCAAAGAGGCGTCTGTTTACCCATTTGTCCCTTCTCAGTATACAAAATTGAGCAAGAACCCAATAATGGGCTCTACAGGCATTCTTCTCACCTGTATCCCACAATAAAAAACTAAAGATCAGTACAAAAAATAAACCGTGTCAGCACAAAGAAACATGCTTCAAGAGTCTACAGTTCAAACTTTATAATGAATATTTCATCAACTTAAAGCACCATGCAGTCAGAATAGATATATTGGCAAATAGCTTCTATTGAAGGTCTCGTTTCAGAATTGATAGTCTGGTTTCAGAACCCAATAGGATCCATTTGATCCTTTATGCAGAGTGGCAATTTCCTTTAAAAGATTCTTGAACAGCGCAAGATCTTTTGAGGGAATACGGTCCTTGAAATATTGAACTATGCTGGCTGAATCGGAACTGCCACCTCGCTGTTGTATAAAAGTACAGATTTTCCGAATCAATACTTCAGGTTGTACAGATGAATTTTCAGTAGCCCTGGAAGATCTAACATCTCCAGATCTTGGTTGATTAGTGGAACTTGACGACAGACCAAACTGATGTTCAAGCCCAGCACCAATGGCTTTCTCTTGGTTACCTCGAATTTGAGCCAATAATTCGGCAGAAGATAATGCTTTACCAGCAGATGCCCCAGCAGCAGCAAATCCATTGATCTTGTTAGTTCCCTTGTTGGGTAATTCGTCAGATGCTTTGCTATTATTTACCAACTGGGGATTTACAGTTGATCCAAACTTCCGCTTGACAGACGATGGTGCACCAGCAGTTCCTGACCTTCCTGTCCATGTCGGAACAGATACGCTATCATGGCTTCGGAGCATTCGTGACTGACGTAAAGCTTCTGCAGCTCTTTGTGCAACCTGGGATGCTTGCTCCTCAAGTCTAATCTTCTCTTCATCATGGGCATTCATGATCAAATCATGGTTCATGGCACTCTACCACCATAGAACGAGTTTATCACAAAGGAAAAAACAAGTGGAAAAGGAAGTAAAGAGCAAAAAGCATCACTTCGTAACTAGAAACAGAACAATATGGCAATATCACATTCTAATGTAGCCCAAGGCTCTGAGCATGGTAAAGATACCTTGTAATTCTTGTATGAATCAACATAAGCAGTATGCTTGCTTTGTTCATAATTATCTTAATTCTTGAATATTTACTCATGCAACAGGGTGTAGATTTCCTATAATTAGTCAAATAAAAGTAATGATGCATGAAAAATTGGATGTAAGTGAAACACAAACACACAGAAGAAACTTACATGTATCCCATTGGCATCAAAAAGGCTTTTCAATATATTTGTTTCTTCATCAACCCCATTACTATGTTCATGTTCAACCTTCTCTTTCCCCTTTCCTCTCAAAGACACTCTCTCCGATTTGTCATCATTACCAACTGCAACATCTTCAAAAACCAGTTCAGCAGTTTGGCTATGTTTATACTTATCCTTATTTTCTTTATATGTCCCAATGATATTGACATCTTCAGATATTTGACTGAAAATATTTGACGTTTCAGTTGACCCAGTTTCTCCATCCACATTAAGTGTGAAAAGATCTTTCATATCCCGGGCTTTAAAGAACCTTTTCTGCTGTGGGTTCTTCAATATCTTATTGGTAAGAAAATGTTTGTAAATCTGACGGTGATACACTTTCTCCTCTATAGTTCCACGCGTGATCAACCTATACACTGTCACATCCCGCTTTTGACCAATACGCCAAGCACGCTCTCTAGCCTGTTAAAAGAAACAACAATCTTCTAAATAACATTTTAAGATTTAAATTTGAAACCAGAACATTATCCTCCATAATAATGAAAATTGAAACAATTTCACAAACATGAACATATCAGACACAAAATGATAAATAATTTACTCCCAAAACTAATAGAGTTGTTTCGATTGATGGTTAAGGATAGGAATGAAATAGGGTGATAAAAATGCTTCCCCTTCCATACTATTTCAATCCACTCACCATAAAATTATCTAAACGCAACTTTTGTTGTCTTTATATGATTTAAAACCAGCTAAGTGAACATGGTGAAAGGGAACTTTGTCTTTCAACAATTCCAAGAACAAAAGGATGTATTCAATACAAACTTACCTGCATATCAGTTGAAGGATTCCAGTCAGGGTCAAAGATGATCACCCTATTTGCACCTGTAAGATTCGTCCCCAACCCCCCAACTTTGGTTGTTAAAATGAAAATAAATATTTCACTTGAATCATTAAATTCATCTATTAAAGCCATTCTCTGTTTTACAGGAGTGAGACCATCCATTCTCCGATAAATGTGACCAGAAATTGTCAAAAAGTTCTCAAAAATGTCAAGCATTTGTTGGGTTTGAGTAAAAAGGAGAACACGGTGACCCTGTTCCTTCCAAACATTAAGCACTTGAGCTACAACTTTCATTTTCCCACTACGTTCTGGATTTCCATAATCTGGATCATTGAAGGCATGATCCCTTTCAAGCAGATCAGGGTGGTTGCAGATCTTGCGCATCACATCAATTCCATAAAGAGAGTTCCTGTGTCCATCGAATATTTGCTCCACATCAGTGCTAGCTAAAAATGCTCTATAAGCAGATACTTGCTCTGATGTAAGGCTGCAAAATAGAACATGCTCAGTTTTCTTTGGAAGGTGGGCATTCACATCAGCCTTCATTCGTCGGAGAAGATAAGGCATGATTAAATCGCGCAGCACCACAGCACACCTATAAAATGACAAAAGTATATTGATATTATTTGGTATTGGAGGCTTACCTTCAAAGCTAACTAACTCAACATCTCTAGATGAAATATGCCGATAATCTAATTTAAAATATTCATCAAGAAGATTCTTTGCTCATTTTCCCATTACATCTTAAGGATCAGGATGGGTGAATCTCATGTAACTTGTGATAAACAATATAGTTCATTAAATTTTATGTTTGAAGAATTACAATTTATAAAATCCTGGAAAAATATTTCCAGTTAATGAACAAAAAAAATCAATGTTTTAAACAAGAAATACTTTTGGAATGAATTTTCAAATTGTTTTCTCCACTTCATTAAACATTGGTCAACTTACAAGTGACAATAAATAGGATTTGAAAATAACTGACCACCTTGACCTCATATACTGTCAAAACTTTCAATTGGTGTATTGTAGTACACCCATAAGTCTATCAGAACGTGCAATTTATCCCTTCGGACTGCTGTCAGTGTTATTCAAATTGGTTATGGAATTCAACAGTTGCGGACGTAAATTGCACCAATTGGAAAGTTGATGGGAGCAAATTGCGACAAATTTGTTAGAAATTCAAATGAGTCTAAACAAAATTATGGTGAATGTTTTGCTTTGCACATTAGGATTTATTTTTTTTGGGGGGGGGGGGGG
>CM023960.1:3830403-3880057 GCA_013407115.1 Glycine latifolia
CAATGCTCACACTAGAATGTGATTTTTATTGCATGGTATGGTTAATGTACCTAGTACCTACTTTATTGTGGTGGACTTGTTTGAAAATAAAAGGAAAAACCAATAACTTTGAATTCTGACATTGCATTAATGTCTTTTGCATTATTATTTTTTCTATGTACTGCAACAGGTCAAATCAAACCAAGTTATATAACTGATTAACTGGAACTCTTGATTAACATTTCAGGTTCTCTTGCTGGATGAGGTTACTGTTGATCTGGATGTTGTTACTCGGATGGATTTATTGGACTTCTTTAAGGAAGAATGTGAACAGGTATTTACTGGCTGTCTCTATGACTGTTGAAACACACGGGATATGGGAATGGAAAACTTTATGACCCCAATGTGTCATTAGATGATAGCTGGTCCTTATTAAATCATATAAAAATATAATAATGAGCTTGATCTTCAATTTCTACAAGGGACAAACTATATAGTAGATATTGCCCCCCAATATGTCTACTTAAAGGAATCATGGAAAATATAATGCCTTAATTATATTGGGTTCAAAAACAATACTTATTTTCTTTATGTTTTCTAATTTTTTCGCAGAGAGAAGCTACAATCGTATATGCAACTCATATTTTTGATGGACTAGAGACATGGGCAACTCATTTAGCATACATACAAGATGGTGAACTGAGAAGAGCAGAAAAAATATCAAATGTTAACGAGTTGAAATCTTCAACTAATCTGCTGTCTGTTGTTGAGGCCTGGCTTCGAGCTGAAACAAAGCTTGAAAAGAAGAACCCTGTCCAAAAGACTTCTGTTGCTAGTTCTCCTTTCTTTTCATCTAGACACATGGCATACTATCGATAGTGTTTTTGACGCAAATTTCTTATGAAAATAATTTGGGTGGCAAATACAAGTAATTCATTCTTTCATGCTTTCATGCTTGTCAAGTTTGTGGTTGCTTATATTTTCAACATATTTTTTGGGGGTAGTTATACGTTTAAACAAGCATGATTAAATGAATCATAGCCTTATAATCACCATGAAGTCATATGGGGCTGGGTTTGGTCGATAACATGTATTCCTTTTTCATACCATAAATGAAACATAATTGCTGAGACTATATACTTTTGCCAATATGTTGCGTCATGGTTTGAGTTGTTACTGGCTCCGTTGTTTATACCAATTGCTATGGCACCAGTTTACAACCAGGGGCGGAACTCTGGTGTGGGGGGGGGCTAGGGGGGCACCGTCCCCCCTAAAAAAATATTAAAAAAAAGGGAAAAGAAAAAAAATATGAAAATAATAAAAAAGAAAGAAAATATAAAAGAAGAAAAATATATAAAAAAGGAAAAAATATAATAAAAATAAAATGAGATAGAGAGATAACAGAAAAAGAAAAAAAAGGAAGAAAGATGATAAAATGAAAAAAAATAATAATAAAAAGGAAAAGAATAAAGAGAAAGATGGAGAAAGAACACTATAAAACGGAGAGGTTTGAACACAAAGGAAACACAAATCTCAAGAGAACAGAAGGAATCAACAAAGTTGTTTCATTTGGTAAACCAGTGAAAGAGAAGAGTTTCAGATATTCCCTCATTCCTTTCTTTTTCCCTATTTTTCTCTTTCTTCTTCTTGCTGTTATTCTTCTAAAATAAAATAAACTATTATTTGCACCCCTTATTTTTACACATATACTCCCTACCATGTTGGACTGAACCCATTTTTGTTAAATCTGAAACGAAATAAAAAAAACATAAACTATTGTTTCAGTTATTAATGTTGTGCAATGTGTTGTGTGCATCTCATTCAAAATGTAACAGTGATTTACTTTACGCGATTGTCATTGATATTTGATATTGTTTGTGATTGCCGCGCAGAAAAATTATAGGGAAGGGTGCTACTACCATTGGTGCTTATTTTAAGAGAAAAAATGCTGTTGAATTTTATAGGGTAAATATCTTTTGTGCTACAATTGATTATCAATTACAAGAATTAAATAGTAGGTTCAATGATAATACTGTTGAATTACTTGCTTTGAGCATGGCTTTAGATCTAAGAAACAAGTACCAGTCATTTAACAGTGATGATATTTGCAAACTTGTTGATAAATTTTATTTTAGAGATTTCACATAACAGAAAAAATTGCATTTGAAAATGGAGTTACAACATTTTGAGCTTGACATTCCTAAACATCCAGATTTGATTAATTTATCAATTACATCTTAATTATGTCAAGGGCTAACAAGAACTGGAAAGTCCATTATTTACCCTCTTATTGATAGAGTGATTAGACTTGTACTCACTCTTCCAGTTTCTACAGCAACTACTGAAAGATTTTTCTCAGCTATGAAGATAATCAATACCAGACTTCGAAATAGAACGGAAGACCAATTTCTTAATGATTCTTTGATTACATACATTGAAAAAGAAATTGTTTTGAGTTTTAGCACAAATTCAATTATAGATGATTTTAACAATATGAAAACAAGTAAAGTAAGAATCAAGTCATGAAGTGATTTTAATTTCTGTAATAGTTTTTTTTATATTAGATTTGTATTGTCTTCGAAGTATTTTTATTTATGATATAATTTTTTTTATGTTCGTTCCCTCTCAATAAAATTCCTGACTCCGCCACTGTTTACAACGGATGGAGATCTTTAAAATTTATGGGATACTATGACCAGTGATATTATCAAAATAGTATATATAGAGAGGATATTTCTTGCTTCATGAGCTATGTTTTTTTTTTTTAAGTTAAACTTAAAATTCAATTCTAATATAGTATCCTAACTTATGCTACTGGTTGTTGTAAGGTTATCATAATCGTTATTGTATCACTTGTAAATCTTAAATATGTAATTCTACACTTGAAATGTCCAAACATTGACATTTTTTATGCAGTGATGTGCTAGAGATCTCACAATTATTAGTGAGGTAACCAATAAATTATATAACCTTTTATAGGAAAACAAATTGTTCCAAAATAGATGTTGTTTTATAAAATTAATATTGCATTAAATATTTGGATAGAGAATTTTAAATGATGAAAGTAATTTAATAAAGAATTTAAAATTCTTTAATCTAAAATTCATTATTTAGATGTTTTTTTATGAAAAAATTAAATTTTTTTAAAAAATTAAAACATAATTTTAAACAACTAAAAATGTGAAATTTTAATTTCATTCTAAAACATGAGAAATTGAAATTTTTTTTTCTATAGACGCTCGCACTACACTACTTTTTACGAAGATTTAATTTTTTTATCCAAACAAAAAATTCTGAAAATGAAAAAATTCCAATTGAAGTATTTGAAATTCTTAAAATTTTAAATTATTTCATTTAAACATATTCTTAGTCAATACTTAGCGAAAATAATTTATAAGAAAAATAAATAAGTCATTACTTATATAGATAAAAAATATATACTATATTAAAAAGTTACTAATATTTTCTATAAAATTTAATAAATTAATTATATATCATAATATATGTGTCAAAATCTTAAATATCATATAATTTGGAAGTATACCATAACCAACTTTTATCTTGATGAAAGTGTGTGCTTCTACCATTTAATTGTGAGCTTCTACCATTTAATAAAAAGTATTTGGCCACTGTTGATGCACGTAAAATTTAGTCAGAACCAGTCCACTAGATGTCTCTACTTCGCAATTAATATTTCTTAGACATTGTGTAAGCCATGAAAATAACAGAACCACCAACACTACGGCTACAAGTTTTGTTTTAACAAAAGTCAAATAAATGGGTTAAAAATAGGAGTTTAATGGTCATGTATCATTCAATTACAATTCATTATTAATATAATTTTTAAAATAATTATCATAAAAATCAATAAATTTATTATATTTATTGAATTGTAATTATATAATGATGTAAAAAAATTTACTTAGTATATAATTTTTTTCTCTAAAAAAGTCAATTAAAGAAATGGTCCAAACTAAAACTAATTAAAAACTTTTGAAAACTTGGTAACTATTAAACAAAGTCAATTGTCATTATATAAAAATTACTTTTTCATAAATTAATGACTTACAAAAGTATTATCTATTTAAATTATAATTTTTGTATTGATAATATATTCTTATATAATTTTAAAACCTTTTCTGTATTTTTAATTTTATTTTAAATATTACTCATATTTTCTGAAGTTCAAAAATGTCGTTCTAAAAAATAGATACTACTACGTGAAATGTATATATTGGGAACAAATTTATTGTCCCCTTAGCCAACAACTCTGTCTGTTGTTCATCCATTTTGACAGCAATGCTTCTCCAACTTTCTTGTCACGAGTTAATCAATCAAGCGACACTTGCCTTAAGTTGCGGTATTGTTAATTTTTCAATCTTAGTTCCCTTTATGAGACCATATCTTATCTTATTACCAAATAAAACAAGTGTAATTTCAATATTTACACCTTGAAAGTGTATTAAACAAAAATGCTAATAAACTACTTCTGCCGGCATTCATTATACTAAAGTCCCACTTATATAATCTATTTGATAATGAATAATTATAAGATTAAATAATTTTTATACACTTAAGATGTTTTACAATACCTTTGATATTAGAATCAAATACGATTTTGAAATGTCTAATAATATGCTGATATAAATAACAAAAATTAACTAAGACTACATAAGGATATGAATGATGATAATAAAGAAAAATATGAATGGCTAATTGAAAAAACGACTCTACTTAATTGTTTGAAAAACTAATTATAAATGATTATAAGTGGAGGAAATAACATTTTTGAAGAGGAAGTCATTTTTATAGATAAATATTATGTAAAATTAATACATAAAATATGTTTCCTAATATCTATCTACTAAAGTGTAAATTGTTCAACTACTTCAGCATAAAAGAAAAAAAAGAAGGTTAAACTCTTAATTTATTCTTTATATGTCCATGGATTCTTAATTTGATCTCTCCGTGTAAAAACTTATTAAATTGATGTCTATATAAGTTGAATGATCAACATCTGATTATGAGTTATTAATGATAAAAATAAAAATTTGCAACTTGCAAGGGCTATTTATAAAAGACCTAATGAATTATTAATTGAATCATATTGTATCTTTGAATTATATTAATTCTTTCTTTTATCATATTGTAATATTTTTATCGTTGAATGATCATATTAAAAAAAATCAGATGTTGACAAAATTATAAAAGATAGACATTTCTAATTTTTATTCAACAACATACAAATAATCCCATGATTTTAACTATGTGATTATTGATTTTTTTTTCTCAAAACATTAGAAAAAATGAATTAACGTTGATTCAATTTGACTCATTATGCAAGATACATCTTGAATAAGGCAAATCATTCATTTTTCGTATATATGAAATATGGGATGTTATGGAATTGGTCTCTGCCATTATAATGTCCTCTCTAGTGGATGTTGACCACTAATCCCCTTATAATCTAGTCCTCAAACATGTAATACATTCTTAATTTGGTTTATATATGTGTAACGCATTCTTAATTTGATTTTTATACATGAGCACATCCTTAATTCTTACAAGTACCAAATTAAGAAAGCACTACATGCATATGAACCAAATTAAAAATGTGCAAGGTACTTAATGTAAGACCATTAAAGACTATAGGGACTAAATCAATTACTTTTGCACATACAAGGACCGATTTAATGAGTTTTTATATACATAGACTAAATTAAGAGTCCGCGGCATGTATAAAAACTAAATTATGTTTTAAAAAATAAAATAAAAGATCACAAGGTTGTCCTGTCCTTATCTTGAAGTTAAGAGGGGGTTGTATGGTGAGAATTCATGATGTTCAATGTTTCAATATTTGGTGCAAATTTTGTTTTTGATCGATACATGCACAGTAGTAGATGACTATATAGGTGGTAATGGCGTTGAGACGAAATGTTATAGGTTTTTACAAGTGAAAAATATTTCTTTACTTTTTCTTTTTTAAAACTTCACTTCGTTAGCCTTGAAACTTGAAAGATCTATTTGAGGTCAAATGAATAAAGACCCCCACACAGCAAGAAATTCTAAATTGGCATTATCTAACTAATGTCTTCTCTTGCTACATGAAATTAATATCAAGACTTAAGAATATAAATATGAATATAAATGAAATGACTTAAATGAACAATATTTTTTGTGTTCCTAATTTATTTAAAAATAGAAGGATCTTCTATAAAATAAAATAAAAAAATAAGAATTTATTTTATTTCATTGGTTATGTAAGTGTTTTCTATATTTGGCATATAATGTTATCATAGAATTTTGTTTTTAGACGAATAAAAAAAATTGTATAATGGAATCATAAATAACACTAATGTAACCAAAATTATAATAAATTGTTCTAAAGACCTCAGAGACAAAATTGGACGATATCTCAATGCATGATCTTAAATTTGAATTTTATTTGTAACAAGTAAAGCATAACGATAAGTGATTTGTTCACTTAAACAAATGATAAATATTTAAATTTTAGAAACGTCACTTGTAATTTGTAAATAACCTAATTAGATTCCTCTCACAAATAGAAATTATTCCCATAATAAATACATAAGAAAACAAAAACAAAGAGACTATTCTAATTGTGTTAACTAAATTTTGCATGCATAAATAGGTCAATTTTTACTTAACAAAAAAGCAACATTTGATACTTTAAATGTGTGATTTTAGATTTCATAATCAAATTCATGATATATAAAAATGGAATTCTCATATTTTTTTTGCTACAAATATTTTTATATAGACTTCTTTGGATTAATCTATACCATATTTCAATGGTCTAGCTTGTAAGATGATATACACTAACTAATAATCCTTTTGGTGTTACATCATTGAGAACGTAGATAGTTATAATCATATATACATAAAATGACAACAATGAAATGTCATCCTTGGACTTTATTTGTAAAATTTCTATTCCTTGGTCATTGAAATCATCTGATCTATGAATTAGTTCATATTTGACTAACCAATAAAACAAATGACCTTGCATTTTTTTCTTCTCCTGAATTTTTTTTATGAATTTGGTATTAATATTTTTTATTTACATAATGATGAAATTTTTAAAAATGAAATTGCTATTTCTCAAGAAATACCTAATTAATTAATTGAAAAAACTTCACAAATAAAAAATTATTAGTGGTAAGTAATTGGTTCTAGTCATATATAATAAGGAAGTAAAATAACTATTCTCTCTCTATATATATATATATATAATTTCATGTGTTTTTATTAGTTCAACTTTCATGTATTGTAAGTATTACACTATCAAATAATTAAAATCATAATAATATAATTTTTAAAGTAATTATTCATTTAATTAAAATTCAACAAATTTATCACAATAACAACATGTAATTAAATAACCATAAAAAACTTTTACATTGTAAGTATATTTTATTTAATTATTTTTAGGGTTTGAGCCTGAGTTGTTTATCGATCAAAGACTTTTTTAAGCTTGAACTTGGACCATGATGACCATGCCTCACACAAAAAAAAATTGTTTCTTTCACATAAGTGCATGATGTAGCTTGACTTAAGTAAGTTTCGGGGTTTAACAATAACAAACCACATTGAGGAGATAAACTTGTTTTCTACCTTGAGAAGTTATTTTATGCACTGTACTTTTGACTAAGGGTATGCACCTAAAGTTCATTTGTTCCATATTGCATATCCCAAACTAATTTACCAATAAAAGGTTGTATTAAATTCCTTCGCCATTCGAATACCCATTCCATGATATCTTTTAGGTTTGTGTAATATTTGTACAAATAACAAGATGGATGCCCTTACTAAATGCGCCTTTCCAAAAAAAAGTGACAAGTTATTCGATCAATCAAGTCACAAGTAAGCAAACACTAAACTACTAAAGAGATTTGGAACAACGCTAGCCCCAGAGCTTTTGCCTTGGTGAAATGCATAACAACACCTATGAAAAGTAAATGAGACAAAAAGTGGTCATTTTTAGTTAACTTATTGGGTGCCTAGATGCCTCCATTAATCACTTTTGAAATGGTGATGGAAAGTTTCTCAATGCATATTATAGACAAATAAGATGTGGGTTTCCATGTCTAAGGCCTCTAGTGAGAATAAAACTTGACAGTCTATTTTTGTTCCATAATATTAATAAAAAGAAAGAAGTAACACGGTGCATGAAATCAACATGGTCATATCTTTCTCAATGCAAATTATAAACAAATAAGAGGGGGTCTCCATGTATAAGGCCTCTAATGGGAGTAAAACTTTTTTTTGTTCCATAATATTAATAAAGAGAATGAAGTAACACAATGCAATATGAGTTTCACTGTTAGAGGCAAGAATCCCAAGTCTTGCAAACAATATAACGAGTACTCAAAATTAACATGGTCATATCCTTTCTTAAGGTCAATTTTAAACATGACATCACCACATTTTCCTTTTTTAAATGAACATACCATGAAAATTTTCCTGGAGGACTATTACTAAAATGACTAAGTCTAAAAAAAATAAAAAAAATTAAATTAAATTAAATTTGGCGGAGGTCTCTGGTTCCAGGTTCCAGAAGTGTGGGAGATGCACCAGAAACACTGATTTTTCGCGTTAGAAGCGCCAAAGTGGCGCCGGAGGCGCGATAAGCACGCCCAAGCCTCTGTTTTTCCGTGCCAGATGTGCCGGAACAGCACCCTAGGCGCATGATGCGCGCCAGGGTCACTTAAGTGACCCATTTCTCACTGTTTCTTCCCAAAAACATCGTCATCTTCTTCCTTTCTCCATTTTTTCCATTGCCAAGCGAGAAAAACTTCATAACCACTCACCCCTTGACCAAAACCCTTCGCATCCAACTTGAGAGTTGAAGGGAACCACCCAATAAACTAGATTCCTACCTCAGTTCTTTTTGAGAACCATCAGACGGAGATATCATTTTCTCCAAGGACCTTCACAAAGTTTCGATTTTGAGGGGAAATAATGCATTTGAAGGATGTTCAAGCTTAGAGAAGCCGTCCTCTAACCTTCCTTGACGTTTTAGAGGTAAGAAATACAAGTTTATTGATTATTTTGAGAATTTGTTTTTGAGATGAATAGTGACCCATTTGAGTTAGAGTTGAAATTAGGCTTGGGTCCTTTGGAAAAGTATGCTTAGGAGGTTGTTGTGATGAAGACTAAACCTTGAAATATAACTTTTATGAATTTTGGAAGTGGGTTATGAGGAATGTATGTGAAGGAAGAATGTTGGTTAAATTGATGATATTATGGTATGTATGGGTCTTGGTGCCTTCACAAAATGTGTTTAGGAGACTATATAAATGGTGAAAAAGTGTTGAAGTAACCGTTTTAGTCACCTTGATAATTATCGAAATGTGGCATGGATAAAGCATGGAACTCTTTGATTAGTTTATGTAGAGTCTTAGGGAGACTCCAGGGTCTTGGTTAGGCCAAGATAGATCCTATTAGGGGTCTGTAAGTCACCAATTAGGTGACTAGTCCTTTTAACTTAGAAAAAGAGTAGAAAATGGTTAATATGAAAAGAATAGTGTTTCTTTTCATACAACGGTTGAGAACCGTTATTGATTGCTTGTATACCTTTATGTAGGACGTAATATAGAGAATATTGGTAGTTGTGACCACAAGGCCGAGAGAGCCAGTGTAGCACTTAGAGCAGGTAAGCTCTTTGTTCTTGGAAGTTTTTTCCTTGACTGTGTTCCACCATACTCCGATGAAGTGATGGTTATTGTATGTCATGATGCATGTAGTATTAAAATTGTGTGTTATTGCCTTTCAATTGAAAACATGTATATGATGTACACTGTGATGATATGTTGTATGATTGATGAGATCCCTGACCAGTAGAATAGACTAAATATGAACTTCCTTTGGAGCCAGAGTATCGTGGAATAACTCCATGTGGTTAATTGACATAAAAACATGAGAGAATGTACCCTTAAGTGATTGATTTTCTCTTGGTAGTGCCATATACGTCTGAGTAAAGTCCTGAGAGAATGTGCCTTTAAGTAGTTGATCTTTTCTCAGACAATGTTATATATGTTGTATATACATACTATATCTGTGTTGCATTCCCGATGTTGGTAGCGCCTAACGGAATGACACTTGTGTTGTGATATACATGTGATGTATTTTATGAGAGCCATGGTGACTAGATTATGTGATGCCAATTTTGATGTTATATGTCATGAAAGGGAACGGGGGGGGGGGGAGGAGAGGCCTCCAAGAACCCTGAGTTAACTGAGATTGTATCTCACCCCGTTTGGGGATTATATTTTGCATGTGATGCTCAGAGAGCGGATGGTGGATCCCAAGGTAAGAGGCCCGAGTAGGGATATTGTTTTGTGTGAACCTTAGGCATATTATTTTGAGATCATGTTGACTCATTGTTTTGTTATGCTTATATTTTGTACCCCTAAGGGGAATATGCACAATTGATATACATTGTTGTATATTTTGAGAGATATTAATGTATGTTGAGAGGACAGGGTATGAGATACCTTATTTTTGTACAACCATTGTTGAGTTACATTTATTGAGATATATGCATATGACTTATTTGGTCATCTAGTTGTATGATGTGAGTGTTTACCATACATAATGCAAAGATGGTATCATTGTTGACTTATGATGACGTCATTTTGTTATTTGCATCCGAATTAATTATCTTTAATTAATTGCTGCGCTTAAAAACCATAATTGAATGTTAATGAACCAGGTGCATATGGGGTGTTACAATTACATTGTTAAATATGCCTCTATCATGAAACAAGCTCTCTAAAAATGATCCCTAAGAATGAGTATAAGTTTAGTAACCAATACCTTTGTAATGAGATTATATATGATATTACATAATGTAATCGAACATAATTCTTTGAATATGATTGTCCACCTTTGGAATGAGAGCAATAAGGATTCTTGCAAGTAATGCATCAAAATGACTTATGATGATCAAGATGTTGGTGGTAGCACTAGCGTATACTCCTATAAATGATTATTTTTTCATGATCAAGATGTTAGCATATACTTCTATAGATGTTTATTTTTTCATACCTTAAAGGATATCAAAAGAAACAAACTATTGATTTCTCCTAATAACTAAGACTGTAATTATTGCCATGGGACGCAAAGACCTAAAAGCCACTTGAATGTCCATTAGCCTCTTTAGTAAAGATCGAGGTGTACCCCACTTAAGTCTAGAAGGTCTTCATTCTCTCAAATTGGGTACAATTATTCATAAGTATAAGAGAAATGCTAAGAGCACACTCTTTATTCTCTAACACATTCCTTCACACACTCTCTCATTGGCTGAATTTATTGCAAATGACAAAATTGATGGGTTCCACATCATGTTTAATGACTCTTTCTTAATTTTGTAGTTTTCAATAAATTTTAACCAATTAGAGATAATGTGTTTGAAGGAGTGTGCTAAATAGTGTGTTTCTAACACTCCTCTAAGTATAATGGAGGTAGATTTATGCTTCCTAATAATGTCTCGAACATGCCTTTTTAATACATTATTATTACATTCCTGATGTTACAAGATAGCAATGTAATATCCCTAAATTTTGTCATACAAACTATGAGAATAATCATCATTAACATTACCATAACACTTAAAGAAAAATATGAGCATAATAATATTTCTCTTAATTATTTGATGCATGCATGTTTACGTCCACACTTAATGGCTGGACTTGGTTACTAATTGTTATGCCATGCATGGAATTTTCTTGTTATAGGTCATTTGTAATACCCTTCTCAAGTAAAGGCTTGTCAATGAAAAAAAACAAAATGGGGCCAATTGTTCAATATGTATGGTTGACTTGAACAAAGTTTTTGGTACACTTTATAATGTCATAGGATCAAAAGCACTTGAATGTGTCATAATAGTTGGAGGATTGTTGACTGCGGAAATGACTTTCATCTAGCATGAACATGGAATGGAGATGGGGCATTTAGACCAATAGTATCCTTAAAGGTGATCATGCCTTCTGCTTTATTCCGATTGTGTAGCCAAGGCTGATTTTTAGGGTTAGCAATGGTCTCACACATGGTTAACTTGTTAAGGTTGCTCCTTTATTAAATGTTGGTGCATTATTACATTTATTATCTGTATCAGTTACATTTAAAGGTCCTTCAAACTTAATTGATATAGAGTACAACTTTTATTTTTTCCTATCTTTATTAATGAGAGAAATACATTTCTTATAGGTGACAATCATGCGGTTACCATGCAAATTAGTTTCCACTATTTTTTACACTTTCCTTATTTTTCTCCAATGTCAAATTTTCCTACATGATTATGATTGGGTTATTAGCATTTAATGCACCACCTTGTCTACCTTGTGGGACTAAGGGGTCTGCCATGGCTATTGTGGGTTTGCTGGTATGGTTGCAAGACGATGATTGTAATAGCCACATTGGTACAAATAAGGTGAAGTCCTTATACCAACTTTATAGTAATGATCATTGAGCCATACTTTACCTATAACTTGTTTGGTTAAATTAATCTCAACACAAATGGGTGCAAATTTTCCCATTAGACCTTTAATATGTTATGATCCACCTTGATTGGTCTTCCTACTATTGAGGCCATAGCTAGGGAGAATCTTCCATCATAGTACAACAAATTGAGGTCAAGAAATTTGATCCAAACTGATGTACAATTCACCTTAGCCAATGGTTATCCAAACTCCAATAAATACTGTGTTTTTATGGACTTCAATGAATTATTGATAAATAATGGCAAAAAATATTCATGACTACTCTAAAGTGACATTGTCTTTGTCTTCGAGCAAATTAAAGTTTACCATGTAAAAATTGTTATTCATCCATTATATAAAAACCTCCATTAGACACCATTATATTTAATCTAAAGCTTCTCATTATAAACAATATTTTTCCTTAACAACTTTATTACCAAACACATCATGCCAGGTCTTCAAAGATTTTAAAAAAACCTTGTCATTAAGTTAAACTATGGGAAACAACCTCTTGTTGTCCTCATACTCAATCCTGACTAGAGTTATAGGTTGATTTGATGATAAAAGGAGAAAGAAAGAAGAAAAATATTGTGGGTTTAATTCTCCCTCTAACAAAAAAATCAACAATTAACAATTGCATTCTTATTTAACCAAGTGATTGAACACAAATATTTAATATGTTGACGTTAAGATTGAATTATTTGAGCAGTATCCGAATTCAATTCTTAGCATAAATAATTATTGATCAAACTTTACTTACTTCATATTTAAACTCCGAATTAATCAAAGCCTTTTTCTCTTGATGAATTGGATAATTTAGACAAAAAAAAACAGCATTCTTGTTTCTCACCACTTTTGTGAATAAATAAAAACAACATTTTAAATTCAGGCCGGCTGCAGCGGCAGTGGATTACTTCACCAATTTTGAAGAGAAAACGATACCTTTCATAACATTTTCTAAAATATGCATGCATGCACAACTATTTATTAAATTTACCCAAAACCTTTTAAATATTATTATTTGCCCAAAAGAGACAAAATCGTTTTCAATTAAAAAAAGTTGGCAGCATTGGAATCGAAACCGGTTTCTCGCGGGATCCAAAGTAACTAATTTTTAAATGCTAAGACCAAAAATTACCCTTTTATTTTTTTTCTTTTTTGTGCACTGTTTCATTTTCTTAAAATAATTAAAAAAAAGGAAGATTTGGATTGCAAATTTGGCACAGAAGATGAACGCCATGTCATTTACGAATACACACAGAGAAAGACAGCTTGAAAATCAAACTCACGCGCAAAATTCGTATCTCTCGGTTCCTCACCGAAGCCATTGTCAATTGCATTTACAATTGCCATTGCGCAACGAATTTGCTACTCTCTCCATCTGTCTAGGGTTTCACGGGATCATAACAATAACACATCTTTTCATAATGCGGTAATCCGAATTCTCAGCTTCTTTCTAGAAACGCAATTCTTCCACATCTGATTTCTTGCTTGCTTTTCCTAAACCCTAAAAAAAGTAAAATCCTTTTTGAGTCTTCCACCTGATGGCATCGTTTTTAATGTTTTAGCCTTGGAAATGCCTGTAACCGAGGAATTGAGGTACCCAGAAGAAAATCTTTCGTTTTTTCTCGTGAGCTTTTGAGGGAAAATGTAAATATCTGTTGTAGAAAATGGGTCATCTGCGAAATTAGAAAGTGCTTGGAAACGAGACTAAATTTTTACCTTTTTCTCTGTGTAAAAATTGTAGGGGTGACTTATGTAATTATGTTCATATTGATGAAGATTTCTTGCGATTGAGTTTTTTGTTTTTCCTTTTAGGGGTTTGGAGTGAAGTGTTTGGGAATGGTTAGAAGGGTGATTGCTAAGCATTGAGGTGAGGAAATGGATTCTGCAAGGAGTTGGCTTCATAAGTTCCAGCCTCGAGATAAAACCAGGGCTGCTGGGAAGAAAAAGGAGGAGGATGGTAATGGAGGAAACCAGGATTTGAATGAACCCGTGGATGAAGCATTGTTGTCCAGTGTCACGAAGCAGAAGGTGGAAGCAACAAAGCAGTACATTGAAAATCATTACAAGGAGCAAATGAAGAACCTTCAGGAGAGGAAGGAGCGGTATGGTTCAGTTTATCTCTGATTCTGATAAATGTTTTTTATGTATCGGGAAACATTTATGACACTTGCTCGTCTTCAAACCACTTGCATTCCTCTCTGCTTCTTATAAGGACTTAGTTATTTTCTTTAGGCTGGAGTTGTGCCCTGTCAATCCTATTGGATGCTTTGAAATTTGATCTCTATAGCTGATTCTGTTGATTGATACTAAGTGTTAAGTTTTTTGTCATATAGAGTATTATTTTGTTGGCATTTGTTTACATCATTTTGTAAATCTACTAGTATTTGTTTTTAGTATTGCCATTGCACTTTTCCATCGCTATGTAGATCAGAGTCACACTACAAGTAATGTTAAATTTTTGGCACTTGGCTGCACTGGTTTGGCTAGGATTTTCAAAAAATACAGGGATGACTTTCAAATGGGGAGTGCGATTGAAAATTGAAGTTGGATTATTTCTCATTGAGTTCAATCTTATGAAAATGTTTGAATTTGTAACTCAAATTTGGTAGCTATTGCCATTATTTCTGCCAGAAAGTTTGATTTTTTTTGGGAAATTTGGAGGACTATCGATAGAAAGAGTGATTTACTTGTTTTGTTTTTCATGAAGCTAGTATGTGAACTTGCATCTACTGGGTTTGAAGATGTCTCTCTATTAATAGGAAGGTTTAATGAGATCCCAGGTCATTGGCTCAAACACAAGCTCTTATACTGTGGGAGCTATAAAGTTCTAATAATTTACTTGATTGGAAACGTACTATAGTGGGAGATGGATTCCTCTCTCTACTTTTTGTTGAGGTGCATGAGAAAATTGCTGGAATTGGAAGTTGCATCTTTGCTTGAATGTTAATGTGTACTGTGTTAGTTACTTTGGCAAACATGTAATAAACTTTTATAACACCTCACTTGCTTATAACAGTCGAACCATCTTGGAAAAGAAGTTGGTTGATGCTGATGTCTCTGAGGAGGATCAAGACAACCTGCTTAAAATTTTAGAGAAAAAGGAAACTGAATATATGCGCCTTCAGAGGCATAAGATGGGTGTTGATGATTTTGAGTTATTGACAATGATTGGAAAAGGTGCATTTGGGGAGGTATGTATATGATTACTGTGATATGGCTGACTATGCTTTCTTCCTCCAACTTATGAATATGTTTTAAATACTGGATAGCGGCTGGCTCCAAAATAGTTGGATAATGAGATATACACTATTTTGAAAATATATATATATATATATATATATATATATATATATATAATAATGTATATTATATAATATAAATTCTCAAAAATGATTAAAAAATACTCAATATTAATGACATTCATTATTAACAATAAATAATTACAGGTGTTTAAACAAAATATACAAATACCAACAAAAGTCAAATTCAAGTTTCTTAGAGAGGTTCAACATCTTCTAAATCTAAGTCTTCTTTATCATTGTCACCACTATTACAGCTGTAGATTTCATTTTTGGAAATTGAAATCCCAAATGTACCTCCCCCAAGAGCCTTAATGTCCCTGTTCAGAGGGTATTTTTGTAATTTACTCATAGTGCCACTGTGATTGCTAATCAGGCTGCTATTCAATCTGCTATGACCGCTACAAATAACCATTTCGCTACGACATCCCCTGTAGCGGGAAGGGGCTGCGCCACACCGCTCCACCACCCTAGTGGTGCTATATTGTGCTATTTAAAACCTTGCTTATGATTTCTTTATTTTATTTGTAAATTGAAATGAAATATAATGATGGGTTGTTTTACACTGATTCTGTTCATCAAAATAAAAATCAAATTAATCTTCTGTGGGATACTTTGGCTTTTGTATTCTTATTTAATTTAATTATATGCACCATACCATTAAAGTGATTTTGACGAAAGATAAACAAAACAAAATATTGTAATGGGTGATGTGGGCAACAAAAGAGTCTAAAGGAATTCATGATGTTTTTATCATAATTGTCTGTGGATATCATAATTTTTTTGTTTGTTTATAAAGCCAGGGATATTACGATGTTCTGTAAATAGTTTGGGACAATTGCCATTACCACTTAGTAGATGGCCACAACTACGAAAATCCTATTGCTAGTTGTATTTTTATTTATTTGTTGGGTTTCACATTTTAGTCTTCAATTAATCAAGAAGTCATCCCTTCTCTTACAATATAAACTTACTGCTTTGTTGGAACAGGATTACAACGTGTAAATTTAAAAAGTTCTTTTCTCCTCTCTCTTTTTTCAAAAAACAAACTCCAACTTTGCCATTCTGAAGAGATTCATGTGCGTATATAAAAAGACTGATTTCTGTCTGAAAAAAAATGTAATTTTAGTTTGAAGATTGTATGTGCTGAACAACTGGCTCTTTCGTGAACTACAAATTCATTTTTAGATTATGTGTGTAAAAGCGTGGCAGAATTATCTGACTGATCTCCTCCCCACATTTTCCCCTGAAATTTGAATTTGTTCCAGGTCAGAGTCTGTAGGGAGAAAACTAGTGATCATGTATATGCAATGAAGAAGCTGAAAAAATCAGAGATGCTTCGTAGAGGCCAGGTTTACAATCATTGGTCTTGCTAGATTATGTTATTCCAGTCCAGATATTAGTAGTTTAAATGCCTATGGTCAATAAGGTCATCATTCTTATTCCTATTTGTTAATATTTTCAGGTTGAGCATGTTAAAGCTGAAAGGAATCTCCTCGCAGAGGTTGACAGCAATTGCATAGTCAAGCTTTATTGTTCTTTCCAGGATGATGAATATTTGTATCTTATTATGGAGTATCTACCGGGTGGGGATATGATGACTCTACTTATGAGAAAGGATACCTTGACTGAAGATGAAGCCAGATTTTATGTAGGAGAAACAGTTTTGGCTATTGAATCTATACATAAGCACAATTATATACATAGGTATGCATATACCTGTTCATTTACTTTCAGAGTAGGCCTATTTCCTTAGTTGTACCACATTTAAATTTTTTATTTAGGGTTAGCTTCTAATTTATCCTGTAATAATTTTGAGGTAATTTCCAGAATATAGTCAATATACTATTACAATCGTGAGGCTTATCGTGATTGCTATCAAAAATATTTCAAAGGATCCAATTGTGAAAACTGTTTGATGTATGAAGTTGCATTTATATGTATGTGTTTATGTTTGAAACTAAAACAAACTTAATCAGTAATATATAATAAGTTTGTCTATTCAATATTTTGTGTTACAGGGATATCAAGCCAGACAACTTACTACTTGATAGATATGGACACTTGAAATTGTCAGATTTTGGACTTTGTAAACCATTAGATTGTAGTACACTTGAAGAAAAGGATTTTTCTGTGGGTCAGAATGTGAATGGATCTACACAAAGCTCAACTCCTAAACGCTCACAACAGGAACAACTGCAACATTGGCAAATGAACAGGAGGACACTTGTAAGTTCACTGCTAAAATGCTATTATGTTCTGATTTCCTTTTATTTGTTATGACAGTACATGCAATTGTAAAACTTGGTGTGGTGTTTTCCTTATGATGTAGTGACATGTTAAAAACGTATATTGATAAACTGTACATGTCAAAACCTTCTCCGCTAACCCAACCCAAAATGAAAACAAATAAAAATAAAAACAAATGGTCGCATTATACTATTTTGCATATCTATGTGGATAGTGTTCTACATCTTTTTGTGTGTGTTTGTAATTTTTGAATGTATAAATGTTGCAGGCTTATTCCACAGTTGGTACACCAGATTATATTGCTCCAGAAGTTCTTTTGAAGAAAGGTTATGGGATGGAATGTGATTGGTGAGTTTTATGCATGTGAATGTTGGCATGTTATCAAATATCGGTTTCGTTTTGTCATGGTGTATGTATATCATAGCATAACATGTATATCATAGCATCCAAGTTTCACCAACAAGTTGTTGGTCTGAGTTGTCCTGGGCTCGGTCCCCTTAAGCAAGGTTTCGGATTCAAGCCTTGTGGATGGAAAAAAGTGGTTGGGAGGGGAGACCCCACTAAAGGAGGTCAGTCAGGTTCCCCTGTAGAGATTAGTCATCAGCAAAGTTGGTGGATACTCCGCATCAGTGTCATGGTGACAAAAAAAAAATAGCATCCAAGTTTATCTTTTCATTCTTTTGGTGATCTTACAATAATTTTCAAGTTTCAGCCTAGTTTGGCATACAAATTTATTACCTCCAACCTTGGGATGTGATTTGGGACATCTTTTTTAATTATTTCCCCTTCAAATGTACTAAAAGCATAAGCATATTGGGTTTTGCTTCATTTATGTGGAATTTGTGAATATAAGATCAGGTTACATATTTTGTTTTGATGCAATGATGGTTGTTACAAAACTCACAGGTGGTCACTGGGAGCTATTATGTACGAAATGCTGGTGGGATATCCACCTTTTTGTTCTGATGATCCAATGTTAACATGTAGGAAGGTAATCTTTTTGAAAGAAATGTTTCTTGTGACTAATGCTTATTTGACATTCACTTTTGTAAAGAGTGCACGTTTAGAAAGTGCATAATGGATCATCAATTCATCATTGATATTTAAAATGTGTTCTTTAATCTTTATATTTTTATGAAGTACAAGCAATCTGATACCAATGCCCGGATTTTCAGAAGTTAATTCTTTTGTGCAGATAGTAAATTGGAAAACTTTCTTGAAATTTCCTGAAGAAGCTAGGCTATCCCCAGAAGCTAAAGATCTTATTAATAAACTTTTGTGTAATGTCAATCAAAGGCTGGGGTCAAAAGGTGCAGATGAAATAAAGGTGTTGTATGGTGTGTCATTTTCTAAATTCTTAGATTTGTTATATTATATATTTGGGTATGGATTTTACCTTTGTGCTGCATTCCTCTATAGGCTCATCCATTCTTCAAAGGTGTTGAATGGGATAAGCTCTATCAAATGGAAGCTGCATTTATTCCTGAGGTCAATGATGAGTTAGATACTCAGAATTTTGAAAAGTTTGATGAGGTATTCGAGTTTCTTATATTCTTGTTTTGTGTAGCTTGTTGTCGGCCACTTGCCTTGTTCAATTTTTCTTATTTTATCTTTTGCATTTGTAGTCTGACAGCCAAAATCAATCATCATCAAGATCTGGTCCTTGGAGGAAGGTAATCTTAGGTGTTGTCTTCTCTGATGGAAATTGTTACCAAGTTATCTGTAGAGCTAGTGTCGCCTTTTGGTTGATATGATAATGAAGTAGTATGTTTTTCCTGTTCGTTCCCTTTTTTTTGGTATAGGGAAGAGCAAAGAAAATCAGTTAGTCATCATTGTTTTGTTTATACATTTGAGCTACTTTACTTTAAATTACTTTGCATAGCTGTGACTGTGAGTAGGCTGTTTTAGTCCTACTGAGTTGAGTTAGTTGCTGAGATGGTATAAACCATAGGAAATATCTTGTAAGCTATCAAACTTGCTTGGCATTCCCTTATCAAAAGTTTTATTTATTCTCCATTTCACTTTTAGACAAATTTTGGCTTTAGAAATTACTTGGCTAATTTCAAGCTTTACTAAAACTTCTTCAGATCCTTGATATGAATAATGTCTTGGCATTGAGCTTCTGATACCTAACAAATATTACACTTAATCAAACAATAATTCACACTTTTCCTGAGTTCTTAGGAAGCTCAAGTTATGGCTTGGGTAGAAGTCTGTATTTGTTAGCAATAACTCTCATAATTTAGGGTTGTTTATATCTGCTAGAGTTTGAAATATATGAATTTATACTTAAGGGAATTCTTGTCAGCCCTTAATAAAAACATACCAGTGTTTAACTTGCTATTAGCAGTGGCCAATGGGTGTCTTCTCAAGTTCCAACTTCTAATTTTTGGTTATTTTGTTCTTCACCTAACATTTGTCAATTTTTTACATATTTTTTTCTTGCTGTCTTCTAATTCTCTATCTTCAAATCTTCAATTTTTTAATTTCAGTTGTTCTTTTCCTTTATCTTATTATTCTTTTGTTGTTTGTCGAGATGTTACAGATGCTTTCATCTAAGGACATGAATTTTGTTGGATACACTTACAAGAACTTTGAAATTGTCAATGATTATCAAGTTCCTGGGATGGGTACATCTCTTTTTTCTCTTTTCACTGTTACAAGTTGTTTTATGTTAATATGTTTGCCAGGAGGTTCTATTTTTGCTATGTTCATGGCTATTATGCTTGTTTGTTAGATATATTTTATTATAAGAGGGTCAGAGGGATATTCAGATATTCATAAATTATGGTTAAGGAACTCTTTGTGAAGATATTTTCAACTTTGATACATTAACCAAAAGTATGAATTGTTTAAGTCAGTAAATGGTTATTACATTAACAATTAATAACATTGTTGAACATTATTCTTTTGGTTTATGCCCCTCGTTGGAATTTATCTACCAAGAGTTCTTGAATGAATGAAGTATGGCTCTTCTTGTTTTTTTCTCCATATATTGAGACAAGGATAATTTAAAAGAACATATTCTACGACAACCTTAACTATAGTTCTGTTTCAACTTTCTTAGATTTTTCTTTTTCTTTTTCCTCCAGAATTAGCATGTAAAAAAAGATTATAGCCCATGGTCTGTCTCTTTCTTAGAAACAAATGTTTTTGTTGTGGATACACATACATTAAAGAGAATAGAAGATAACAAAGCAGTAGGATCAATGAAAAGTTATATTTGTTACTTGTTATTTGTTAAAAAATTACACGTCACTTAGGGAAGTTAATCTAGAGTCAAAAACCTTTATGTGCAAAACTTGGTCCAGATGATTAGATCTGGCAGATAGTATTGGAACGATATATCAAACCTAAGTTTCACATTAATGAGGTGACATGTCTTTCAGACAGGAATGCAGAACATAAATTGGTGGGGTAATGTTGAAAGTAAAAAATCTTTGAATTTTTCTGTTTGTCTTTGTGCTGGATTGTATTTACATTTAATGTTCTGAAAGGCCGTGTGTTTTGTTCTTATGCGTTGACTTTGCCTTCCTCTTGCCTCATAGCTGAACTGAAGAAGAAAGAGTCCAAACCAAAGAGGCCAACCATCAAGTCACTTTTCGGTAGGCTTTCTCTTGCTTTAGGACCATTATATTCCTTCCAAATCCTCTTTTAGTTTGTGTTGTTCTTTGTATGGTACACCTTTGTGTTTCTTGCATGTTATCATATAAATCTTTTTCATGTGATCCAACTGGCTGACATGATAGACTGTGAATCAGAAACACCAGAGGGGTCTGATACTTCTGGAAATGATCAAACTGCTCAAGGAAGGTTTTTGAAGCTCTTGCCACCCCAGTTAGGGGTATCTCCTCATCGCGACAAGAATCTTCCTCCCAGGTCCTAACCGGCCCCAATCACAAGATCTATGCAGTCTGACAGTGTAGGATCATCATAACCATGGTTTTAAATTGCGGTTGCGTTGCAATGAGTCATAAAACCATGATATTGTGGGTTATTGTGAAAAAATGTGGCTGATGCATTGCGGTGAGACAAAATACCTTGACATTGTGACCGCAAGTGCGTTGCGAAACGCTATTTAAAACCATGATAATAACTCATAGAATTTTGACCATTTCCGCGTTTAAAATATCACTCTTCATGCGTTGGATTTGTTCTGAAGTTACACTAATGGCTTGGACCAGTTTCTTGTCAGGGACCACAACTATTGATTTGTAAATCTCTTACTAAGTGTCCGTTGTCACACATGCTACACTAAAACAGATAATACCCGATGTCCATGAATACTGTATACCATGTATATTCGCCTTCACTTTTATATTAATGATAGCAAAGTATTTATCCCTGTAACATTGGAGTGTAATGATTGACAAGTTATTTAGCAGAACAAGACCTTTTTGAGTTTTTTTAAAATGTCAATAACCTGTAATTTTTTATGGTTCAATATATATATATTATGGATGGGTATACCATTTCCTTGCTCTTTCTGCACACTATGAATTTCTCTGTAGTCTTTAGCCAAGTTAGCATGATACTAGTATATTTTTAGAAGTAATAATTACACCTTCATTCTATTTACATTAGAAATTATATTTGTTTGCCGTTTTCTAAATCATATGTACTTAAAGCATACTAGTTAGGGTAATGATAATTACACAAAGCAACAAATAGTGCCTTAATACAAATTAGATCGGACCTTTGACGGTTGAGAGGGAACAAAGGTTTTAAATATTCGTAGTTTTAATATTTTTTCTATGTCAGCATAAAAATTGCAGGAACTAAAAGCAATTGCATGCAAATACGAACGGTTATGATTGATTGCTGCAGGATCATTACAAGGAAGAATGATTCGAATATGCTGTTGAGACTTGAGATATTCCTAGATACTCTTACTTGTATTTGACTTCTTTTTTCTTTTTTAGGTAATTGGACGTAAAAAACACACACAAAAAATACATCCTTGGAAACGTTGTCTTTAAATATGTCTTTTGTTAGAACAAATCTAAATAATATTCAATGTTTCTCTGTATATGTACAATAACAACAACAAAATTTAAATCTAAAACCTTATACAAACTACCAAAACTCTACATCATCAGGCTAGAAATATAAGATGTATATCCGGTGACTGTGAGAGATGAGCACATGAAAGGAAAACATTTCGGCCATACAAATAAAATGGATATAATTGGAAAAAATAACTTTAATAATCAATGTGATTGTACAATCAAAATTAATTCCTCTCACCTCTCATTAAATATGTTCCATATAGTTTTCTTGTAGACAAACACAATCTGTACCTACTAGCAACTATAGATCAACACATTTTGATTGGCTCCTTTACCGTAGTTCGAACATTTGATTTCTTTACACATTTACAGTGACACATACTTTTTTTTATGCATTGGAATGGTCCCATGCTTTATTCTTTTTCCCTTCCAAATATATAAAATAATGATATTCTGAAGTATAGCCAGTGAAGCTATTTTTTTTTTAAATCAAGCAGCCTGAATCAGGAAAATGTCAAAATGACAAAATAATAATATGACAAAATACCATGAACCATCCCATAGATACGGAAAACATTATTTTCATGTGCCGTGTCGTTTAAAGCACATTAGCAAAACAAAAAAAATCTGAGTCTTCTGACCCACAATAATCATCATTAACTATATGTTCTTTATTAATCAGGAGATTTTCACTTTAATAAAAATTAGACATGAATATGCTTTGTATATTAAACTGTCATTGTAGCGTGGTAAAATAACTGGGACGGTCGTTTCATTCCCCTACAGCCATAGTAAACTGACATAGGCATCACTTTCATCTAAAAGGTGGTTTAATAAACTGAATTAATATATGTTATTATCAGTTAATAATCTATGGGTACGTACAGAAGGGGTTAACCTACTTGTTAAAGATGAAATCTCAATAACCTAACTAATTAACTACTCGAATTTAAACTTTCTTATTACTCAAATCAATCAATGCTACTTAATAAGTTGAATCTACACGGGAGGATATAACTTTTGAAGATTGAAAAGTGTTCTAGTAAAAAGACATTGCTCACGGAAGAAAGTAAACTGGATAAGATAAGCCTAATCATTAAGAATGTTATTTGTACAATACTTCATACAATGAATTATACAGCTACAAGATAGAGAAGTATATAATGTAATAACTAATAAATGATACAATTCTCACTAAACAAAATGATACAATAAAGAAAATATACATAAAAAATATTATTGTAAAAAGTGTTATATAAGTTGTTGTATAAATAATTTCTTCATAATAAGTTGATAGAATTGAGTCATAAGTCATTGACTATGGGGCCGGTGCTCTAAGGGAAAAAATTTAGCATCTTCACGGAGCAGTGATAAATGTTCAAATTTTTTAGTACTTAGGCTACTAACTAGCTTCAAATTAGTGTCTATATTTTTTGTAGATGCGCCTAAAATTAATTAATGGTGAAAATTTTATGCTTAATTTAAGAGCATGCAATACTTTCTCCCTAAAAGATTAGTTAAGAAAAACCCGAGAAAATATATATCTTATCACTTCAGCTTTATATGCAACGAAAATAGCAATGTTCAATTCCTTTTAACCAAAAAAAAAAAATGTTTGATTCCTGTAATATTCTTTATTCCAATCTATCTTATCTTAAGCTCCTCTTTTCTGTCCCCCATTAGAGCCAATGTCATTTTAAAAGATAAAAACAGAGACAATATCTGCCCGCACTACCGCAGCAAATTTGAATCAAGAAACAATAATTGTATAAAGAGAAATTTTATAAAAAAAAATTAACTAAAATAATTGATATAACAAAGAGAGATAAAATTAAAAAAAATAATATAATAAAAGTAAATAGTCTATAATGACAGTTTAAAAGTTTTTATATGATTATTAAATTACAAAAGTTTACTAATTTTTACAATATTTTTTTCAAATACACCATATAACAATGATTTCTGATTAATTAATAATATACAATTTTCTCATGCCAAAATATTAAACTCATAATAAATATGCATGTATTGTATGAATAATATAACAATAAATCAATTCAGTGTCTGAATAATTTCCATTTCTTTCCTGACCAACGTAATCTGTGACCTAGGATTTTGATTATTGCAATTTCTGAGTGCCTTTTGCCAAGTCAGAGACCATTAAAGATAAACAACTCAAAAGCAATTTTCACTACAGTTTTATAATGACATTAATCATATTATTTTTATATAGGGTAGTTGTTGCTCCTTCTCCATCGCCATAGTCGCGACAAACAAAAACGTCCCTCTCCTAGCTATTTTACATCAACTTTGAAAAATAACTCAAACAGTTAAGCAATGTAATTAAAAGCTTAAAAACATTTAACTTCATTAGTATAATAGTAAAATCACTGCCAAATCGACGTGTAATGATTAGCTTCTAGTCACTTATCTTTTTCTTAATGTCTTGATTATGCCGGCCATCCCCTGGAATTGGCAATGTTATTGACAAGACAATACAATACAAGCCCCCATTTTATTTTATTTTTTTGCTTTATTGTCACCAAATTTTGCCTTTAAAAGTGACACAAACCTCTTCTTCAAAGCCCCCCTCTTACACCAATTCCTCCCTTATTCCACTTTGTGTTTTGCTACATGTTTCTTACTTTCTTTTTCCCCATCATAAATTTCTTATTTATAAGTAGATAATATCATATATAGAAGCATTTGATCCTTCTATATAACCTTTCCTTTTCTTATAAGTTTGTTATACATAGTTTGATAGAAGCATGATTCGTGCAAATTATAATCCAAACATGATTCGTCCACACATGCATGAAACATGGGATCACTACTCAAATAGCATTAGTTCCTTGCCATTTTCAGCTCCAACCCCATCAAACCATTATCCAAAGCCAGCAACAGAAAACAACCATTGCCTCAACTTGGGGCAGAATGAACTCTGTGATTGGATGGAAGAACACATTAGTGACATCACCAAACACTTTGTTGAAGACTTGCCAGAAACAACCACTTCTGATAACTTGCTTTCTAATAGCCCAACAAGGGTTGTTTCCCATCACAACCTTAGTGTTCCCTCACTACTTTCACCCAACTTCAGCCAAAGAAAAACCTCATGTTTTAGACCCCAGTTTGAGTCCTTCACCAACGATCCCCCAAACTTCAATCTTCACATTCAAACAAACACCTCAACTTTAGATCAAAACAAACACAATGTTTATGATCAAGGGTTGAACCTAATAACCCTTTTAATGGAGTGTGCTGTGGCAATCTCAGTTGACAACCTAGGTGAGGCTCATAGGATGTTACTAGAGCTAACACAAGTGGCCTCACCCTACAAAGGATCATGTGCTGAACGTGTTGTTGCTTACTTTGCAAAGGCCATGACTAGCAGGGTGATGAATTCATGGCTTGGAGTGTGTTCCCCTTTGGTTGATCACAAAAGCATAAACTCAGCATTCCAAGTGTTCAACAACATTTCCCCTTTCATCAAATTTGCTCACTTCACTTCCAACCAAGCAATTCTAGAAGCAGTGAGTCATTGTGACAGCATTCACATCATTGACTTGGACATCATGCAAGGGCTTCAATGGCCAGCTTTTTTCCACATCTTAGCCACAAGAATGGAGGGTAAACCAAAAGTGACAATGACAGGTTTGGGAGCCTCAATGGAACTCCTTGTTGAAACAGGAAAACAACTCACAAACTTTGCAAGAAGGCTTGGCATGTCACTGAAGTTTTACCCTATTGCAACAAAGTTTGGGGAAGTAATTGATGTGTCCATGCTTCATGTGAAGCCTGGTGAGGCAGTGGCAGTGCACTGGCTGCAGCATTCACTGTATGATGCAACTGGACCAGATTGGAAAACACTGAGGCTCCTTAAGGAGTTGGAGCCAAGAATCATCACCTTGGTGGAGCAAGATGTAAACCATGGAGGGTCTTTCTTGGACCGTTTTGTTGCCTCCTTGCACTACTACTCCACCCTCTTTGATTCCCTTGGAGCATACTTACACAATGATGATTCAAACCGGCACCGTGTGGAGCATGGCCTTCTCTCCAGGGAGATCAACAATGTGTTGGCTATAGGAGGACCGAAGAGGATTGGTGACGACAATTATAGGCAGTGGAGAAGTGAGCTTGCTAGACACTGTTTTGTGAAGCAGGTTTCAATGAGTGCCAATTCAATGGCTCAAGCACAATTGATATTGAACATGTTTTCACCTGCTTATGGGTATAACCTTGCGCAAGTTGAGGGAACTTTAAGGCTTGGATGGAAGGATACAAGCTTGTACACAGCTTCTGCATGGACCTGCAGTAATTCTAGCTAGATATATATCTTAATAAAGGTTCATAGCTTTTCAAACTGGGTCTTAAAAGTGTTCAAACTTCAAAGTTGTAGCTGAAGATCAATTGAGCTGTATATTAAGAAGATTGATTACAACTTTTTAGGGAATAAATAAACAATTATGTAGCTATTTTCATATGTTCACACACAATTTATGGTTCCCTTGAAAACTAGTTTGTTTGCTTTTGTCAAATGTCCTACTGTCTTGACAAAAGTTAATTACTGCATGGGGTATGTTATAATCTGCTTCTTATTTTATCAACAAATTAGTTACTAATTTTTGTTAGTGAAGAATTCGAACTCATGATTTCTCTCGTTCCCTTCTCCCCTCCCTTTTGACATGGTTTTTTTTTTGGTAAGCTTTGATACCACGGGGTATTTTGTTGTATGTTATGTGTAGAGATATTTTTGTAAACCAGAGGCATATTGTGTGGAAGAGCTATGTTTTGTAGAGCAACTTCTTGAATATTTCATTTATGATCATCACAAGTTTTTAAGGAAAACTTACACATCCTTGTAAGTTATCTTCATTACAAATTTTTGTAAAACTTGCTAATCATTAACATTACACTTCTCTCTGGTTGGCAGGTGGGGTGACTCTGAGTGTTTTTTCTCATATTAAGAAGCTCTTATTTATATACATAAAATCTTAATCTTAAAAAAGAAAACAAATCATAAATATAGATGATATCTTTAAATTTAAACAATATTTTAGAAAAGATAATATCCTTTTTTAATTTTAAAAGACATTCTAAAGATTTAAAACAACAATTCTTAAAAGGTAAACTAAATTATTATTTTCTAAGATAAAAAAATTAAAAATACCAACATATTTTTCAACAGTCTTCCTTGACTGAATATCTTTAGGCATTTGATGCTGCATGTTTGGTTGAATGTTAGGTTGGACGGACACACCTTCCAATGCATATTTTGTGAGAAATAAAAATTCAGAACTTTTGATTCTATTGTTATGTTGTTTGGAAGCCTTCCGATGTTAAACAAACATGTTCTAGGCCAACCTTATAAGTAACTCCATGAACTTATTCTTCCATTTTTTGACCAAGAAGGTGCGGGAATCTCTCTACTTTCCATCTTCTTGTCTCTCATTGGATGCTTCCGTATCTTGTTAATTAATTTAATTTAACCACATGACCAAACGTGAAGGAAATTAAATGCTATTATGCGTACTTCAATCTTTTCTCTTTCTGTGGTCCCAATATGTTGTTTACATTTAGGCACGCACCTGCGTGTGCCTCTCTACTTGGATAAACAAATTTCCCAACAAGCTGCAGAACAATAGATATGAGTTCTAACAAGTAACAACTTCCTTATGTTTCACAAATTTAACCTTGTACGTGTGAACAATTCCAATTAATTATTATCAGGCAGATCCGGTTGAAGACTATGGTGAGGTGTATGCACTTCATTAATATTGAACCTATTGAATTGATGTTTTTTTTATGAACAGTGGTGCAGCATGTTTTGCGGAAAATGTGTACTATATAGTCGAAGAGTGAATAGGGAAGAACGCATTTGATTCCTTTTTAACGAGGTTTTTTAAAAGCAATGGTGCTCCATGTTTGCCTTTCATGTAATCCCCACTGGTCAACCTCTTGTGAGTTATGAGGGTACGGTTTTAGGTAATTTTCACAACATTCTAAAGTAAACTTAATTGTTGTATTGGGTATTTTTATTTATTTATGGGAATCAAAACTAAATAAGAGAATTACAACAATAATTTATACATCATATTTAGTCGACTGAGTTAAACTTTTTAGTAAAATAAAAATAAATTTATTTCATGCTAATATTTCGATAAAATGAGATGAGTTACGTGTGAAATATTGATGACTAAGTCCTTATTTGTTATAAAGTTAAAAATAAAAATTATCATGCTTTTTCAATAAAAAAAATATTGTATATGTAGAAAGAGTAACATTAGGTGGGAAAATTTGATTATTATAAAAAAAATGAAAATAAGAAATATAGGGGACATTAAGTAAGGATGTTTGTTTACATGTTGGTTAGAAGATTATCTTAATTATTTTAGAGTATCTTTTATTCTAAATAAGTTGTATTTTTCATGTTTAGACAATTTTTAGGAGGCATTTGGTAGATAGAAAATCTTCTTCAAGAACTTTAAAGTCGAAATTCTCATATTTAATATGCAATTAATAGAAAATGATTGAGAAGAAATTATGATTCTCGAGAATTAATTTTAGTTCACTTTTTCCAAAAATATTTTCAAGTAGAACATGAATTCAACTTTCCGGGTCAAAGAAATTTTTTAGTGATATGTATTTTACATAAATCTTCAATTCCCAAAAAAAAGCCATATTAATTTTAATAAAAATATTTTACACATTTTTAAAAATCCTCTTTTCCATTAATTATGTTTTCTGAGTATAACAAGACTTCTTCCATACCAAACAGTCTCCTTATTCACATACTAATGAAATGAGAAAGTTACAACTCCGTCCGTGAAAATGTAAGTTCTTTTCTAACTCCACTAATTTCTATTTTTACTTATTTTTTATTTTAAAACTTTAAAAATATTTCCAGAAATATTAAAATTTAACCACACACATTTTTATAAATGTAAAAAATAAAATTTCTAGCTATAATAATATTTCTTGGCATATAAAAAATATTATTCGAAATATTATGGTTAGAAATTTGAAACAAAAGATGTAAATTAAATCTAAACCCTTAAATAAAATCTTTTGGAGTCGTTTAATCCTATCCTCTCCCCCCATAGAGATTTTGAACAGTTATATAAATTAAAAAAAATGGATCAAAGGAAAAAAAAATGAAATCAATATAATATATTCTGGTAACGTCTTTCTTAAAAGGAAAAAAAAAAAACACCAAATGGATCAAAGACATAAAGCTAATCAAGTTGTAAGAGACTAATAAATTATTTATATCACTACATATATATCTAATCATTTTTTGGTATATATCTCAATCATTAAGTCTAAAAATTTCAACGTCGAAATGTAATATCATGCATAAATCCCAGCGATATCATAATCAATACCTATCAATTATTGCAAATAGTATGCTATTCCATAATCATAAAAGCCTTCATTATTATGTTCTTGTTGGGCATTATATCATTAATTCCTGAGGGGCTTTTTGGATCGGGCTCAGTAGGGTTTATAATTGATCGCACGTTCCCTTCCTGTATAAACTATAAATAATAAACAATGAGCTCCTTGATCTTAAAATTATCACTGTTATAACTTATTTTTTGGGTTTTAGATTTTATGCACTCCTGACATATTTATTAGAAAATAACTGTACTGATGATTTTGGGAATTTATCCTTTTCACTGCAACATAAAAGTATTTTAAAATTTAAGTACCATTTTTTTAATAATTTGTTATAAAAAGTGTTCAATAGAGTTTATTCGAGTTTATAAAATCTATTATTTTATAAAATTTTCAAATAGAGAAGTTTATTAAAATATATTATTTTTTAATTTTTTTCAATAAATTTCATAATATAGTTTATAAATAAATTTTCGTTTAATAAGAATTTGTTAAATTAATACTTCATTAAATTATTTACTGAGTACACCCTTATTTATTTTCTTTTAAGGACAGTAAACCTTGAACATATAACTTCGTAGATTTATTGCAGATTTATTTTTCTACTCCATATGTACATTTGTAGTGGCTGTAAAAAAAAGGTACATTTGTAGCGTTTGAATGTTTAATTCATGTAATTTTAATTAGCTTAAATAATTGTTTTTCTTAATGTAAAGCTTTAGGGGAGGGAATGATGTTTCATTATAAGGTAAGAAAAATCCACAATGCTTATATTATCTCATCTTAAGAAGACGAAAAGAGACTTAGGACTTGTTTTCATTTTCATCATTTATATTTTTTGGTTGTTTTCATTTTGACTTTCTCAATTTTTGGTTTCTATAATTTCTGTCTATATTTTAGTGTTTACAAAATTTTCTACTAGATTTAACCGAGAATCTAACAGCAAAAACTATAATAAAAAAATAATAATGAAAAAAGACAAAAAAAAACAAAATATTCTTATACTATAAATGACTACAAAATTATTTAATACTAAATTAATCGTATAAGTTTCTCTTATTATTATTATAAGGAGTAATAGCCACCAAATGCTTTGACCAGTTAAAGACTATCAGAATTGACCTGAGCACCAGAAACAGAGCAATATACATGCATACACAAACCAAAAAAAGATAAAAAGGGGAAAAATTGTAAGAAAAATAACAGAAAAAAGACGAGCATGAGAAAAAGGGCAAAAATATAAAAAGAAAATTAAGGAAAACACTTTTTGTCTTTTGACAGCGCAAACGTGGCGGCAGCAGAGAACTGAGAGAAGGAACCGCGAAACCCCGAGTCTTACGTCTCTTCTTAACGAAGAAAATAATTAAAGAAAATCACAGTAAACATTTTTTTCCACGGATTTCCGTCAATTTATTTCATGTACTAATTCTGCCTGTTATTCAAAAAAAATTACATAAGAAAATTTGAATATAATTATTCAATTAAATAAATTATTCTTTCATGTGTGAAAAAAGAGATTGGATTTATTTTAAAAACAAATGAAAAATAACAATAATCTTGTTTTTATGGTACATTTTACTTAGAGGTTGAAATAAAAATTCTTCGGAAAAAATAATTTAAAAACACCAAGTAAAATTGAATTTTATTTAAAAATAAAAATCCAACCAAAAAAAGAAAACAGGATTCCTATAATTCTCATGCCTGGTTTTTTCCGTTCACATTTTTCTTCTTTCTCTCTCCTCAAACCAAATCGCACCAGCTTCGTCCCTTCATCTCCTCACTTTCTCATTTGTGGAATTACTTTTGTCTCTTCCTCTCTGATCTTCCACAGGCTCCTATCATCCCTTTTGCTTTCTCAATCCATTTGATGAAAAAAAAAGTTCACTTTTTTCCTTTGGCCCCCTTTTGTGGTTCCTGAAACGCGTTAAGGATTCTGTTTGTGTTGGGTCAATGTGGTCCTGTTTTTCTAAAATAACGGCCTCAATTTTTGGTGATTGATTTGGGGTGAAGGAATGTAGCTGGAGGAGGTGGTTTGTGTTCTCATTAAGAATTTCATCCTCATTCTTCAAAAGGGGGTGTTGTAAATTTTCTTAAATTTGATTCCTTTTTTGTTTACCCTTTGTCCTGGATACGCCGAATTGGTGCTTAATTTGATGAATTGGGTGTGAAATATCATTGGATTTTGAGGGGTGTTTGAAGAAAGTTAGGATTTTTTTTTACTCAGGTGAATCTGTGGGTGTGGGGTGTTTTTTTCCCTCTCTGTTTGGGATTGTGCACAATCACTTTGAATTGGGCACAAATCTGAGCATAAAAGAAGATCATTGCAGCTGGTGATTGAAGGTTATTTCATTATGGAACATGTGATTGGTGGCAAGTTTAAACTGGGAAGGAAAATCGGGAGTGGGTCTTTTGGGGAGCTCTATTTAGGCATGCTCATGTTTCTTTTCCCTTTTGTTTTGTTTTGATGCGTTTTATTGTAACGTACTAACGTTATACGTTTTTTTATTGATGTAAAAATGTAACTTTATATTCTGTCTTGTTAGGTGTTAATGTACAAACCGGAGAGGAGGTGGCTGTTAAGCTGGTATGTTAAATTCTCTTCAAGCTTTTGTTTCTTTTTCTGTCTGGATTGGCCTCAAGTTTTTTAATTATGGAAATCTTTCATGAATTTATAGAGATCGCTTGATTTATTTATTTTCTTTTTCTGGTGATTCTGATCGTATATATCTTATATACTATATTATCTTAAATATGTATAATGATGTTAATCACCTTGTTTTAATCTGGTTTCTTGTGCTTTCTAAACTATATATCGGGCTCTTTGGGGTCTTTTGTTATTCTATGCGGAAGACATTGTCACTTTGGATGCGATGTGTCCTAAAAATTTTGTTAGTACTACGGGAGTTCCAACAACCAACCGTGATTCATAGAATTTGACATGAGACATGATTTATGGATAAAGTAAATAACAAAAGAAATGTCATGTCTTCTGTTGAGTGTTAACTTTTGAACAATAAGCGGATGATCTGTTCTTATGATGGATTGAAGTGACATATGGAATGTCATTATGTTTTCTTTGTAAGATTGTCTTGTAGCTGCTGGATACTCACTTTGGTTCATATATTTACAACACTTTTTTTTTTTTGTTACCCGTTAATGTTATTAACTACTCATGATATTCTACATTTCAAGTTCCTAACAAACCCTTCGTGCTCTGTGAAAAAATTCCAGGAACCTGTGAAGACCAGGCATCCACAGCTTCACTATGAGTCAAAACTGTATATGCTTCTTCAAGGAGGAAGTTAGTCTACATCCCTCTTTCTTTTTAGTATTTAGGAATTAGGATATTAAATGTATTATCTAACCTAATGCTAGATGTTTCAGGCAAATGTATCTTAATAACATTAATCATTATATAATATATATGCATTTTTCCCTGTTTTCTTGATTCTGGTGACATGATTGGTGCACCATATCTTCTTTAAGTAATGAAATCAGAACCATTAGTCTCAAACAGTCAAACCTTGCATTCAAAGCAAAATGAAGAATGACAAAAAAAATTAGAAAACAATGAAGATGTTTCTGTTTGAGTAATCCAATATGCCTTTTCCATTATGAAGCTGGGATTCCCCACCTCAAGTGGTTTGGAGTTGAGGGAGACTACAATGTCATGGTTATCGACCTTCTTGGACCAAGTCTGGAAGATTTATTCAATTATTGTGACCGGAAGTTCACATTGAAGACAGTGCTAATGCTTGCTGATCAATTGGTATGTCTGTATGGCAATTATTTTCAAAGAAGGTACTTTAAAAAGTGATACTAATGTTTTATTTGCTTAATAATTTTCTTGTTTGTTTTCAGATTAACAGAGTTGAATATATGCATTCAAGAGGTTTCCTTCACCGTGACATAAAGCCGGACAATTTTCTAATGGGTCTAGGTCGAAAAGCAGATCAAGTATGTTTTGTTGAAGATAATTTCTTCCAATTTTTGTTTGCTTTCCAGAGAAGAGTTTGTCTATTCGTGTTGCATTGGCTTAGAGGTGAAAAGTGGAGATTATATCATACTGCAAGTTGCACTGTTTAGGTATCTTGTATCTATCGTACATAGTGAAGAAGAAAGATAGGGAGCTCTAAAGATGTAAATCATAGGATTCGTGTGGGCTCTCAAGCTCAAAGGAAAATTTACGGAACAGCCTAGATCAGCAATGGGTAATATATCAACATCAACAGCACCTTTAACCCAGTTAATTGGGGTCGGTGGTAGATGAACCAAATGATAGATTGGAAATATAAGATTATGAACTAATGCATGAGAGAAAGTAGGAGTAGCACCTATCGCGGAAAAGATGATCAAATCTTGCCTATGATGGTTTGGCCATATGTGGAGTCTAACAGAAACCCTACTAAAAGTAGTTGATCAGATGGGCGATGGACTGATAAATAGAGGCAGAGGATGACCATGAAAATAGAGTAGTCTAGTTAAGACGGAGATCTAAAAAGCCTTTTGGAAGACTTGGATTTTGACTGTATATAATGGCATAATTTGATCCAATATGCTCTTGTCTCTGTTCGGAAGATTTTGGTTGCTTTTTTACAGTCTTTTATTTAAATAGAAAGGAAATACAAATTAAAGTGATTCTGTTGCATAAAAGAAAATCAAAATATAAGCTTAGCTGAGTGCTATGAAGAATTGGCAGTTATATACTATGATTCCCATGTTTGTCTTTTAATTGGGCAAGGATATTCTTGCTTCTTCTTGGTTCTTTACTATTTTAAACATATTTCACCAGTGCATTATTCTTGTTTTCTTACCACATCTACAATTCTATGTGGTTTAGTTCATAATACATCCTAACACTATTTAACTTATGGGCTGTTTCTTCTTTAGTTTAGCGACTTGCACTGTGGATACTGCTATTCGCAACATATATCCTTTTTGTTCAAGAATTTTGAAAAAGACAGTACTGTCCCTGAGCATAAACGTTGAGTGGGTCTATCTTTGTGAGTAATTGTCCTTGGAAGCAACATGGTTCAAAGCTGGTGTGCACTTTTATGTTTTGCATGTGTACACATGTTTGCATGCAAGTGACTAGATATTTGCACCACTATGTTCAGTAGAAATGAAGCAAATCATATGATTGCAGTTCCATAATATAATTGTTGAGCCTTGCTGATCTCTTGATCCTATCTTTTGTTACAAGAATTGAAGAATATAACATGGATAACTTGCTCCAAGGCTTTTACCTAGAGTTAATATCATGCCTTCAACTTTTAGATGGGTTAATCCTTGCAATGAAGCTGACTTTCAACCCTAAGTTTGGATCTTTTGATAGACTTCACTTTGTAGCCTTCTTGCAGCTCAAAGCAATTGGTTTTTTCAAAGGGGAAATGTTATATTTATCATCAGATATGCTCAGTGATTGGCCAGCATTTTGAGTTAATTTTCTGTTAGGACATACAGAAGGGGAGGTGAAATAGTTTGGGAAATTTGGGACAGTTAGTTAGGCACAAGTAGAGCAGTTAGTTAGAGGCTATTGGTTAGATAAATAGGGGAAAGGAGGATGGAAGTATTCATTCAAAGAATTATATATAGTTAGTATGAAATGGGAAACCCTTTGTGAAGAGGACACTATTGAAGAATTCTTTTTCCCATTATTAGTCATTCAAATTGTTCCTTTTGTTTGTTTCTCTCAATTTCTCATCTCTCTTTCCTGGGTTGGTAACATTTGTTTCGTCTTTTAACTTATGGATGTTATGCATGACTTGTTTGTCCATCTTTTACTTTCAATCTATTTTAATGGAATCCAATTCTTGTCAAACTAAATAAATGTTTGATAGATTTTGATACGAAATAACTCAGTTACACATGCAAATTTCAGTTCTTTTAACTATACATCATTCTGGGTATCTCATTTCAGGTATATGCCATTGACTATGGCCTTGCAAAAAAATATAGGGATCTTCAGACTCACAGGCACATACCATACAGGTTGGTTTTGTCTCATTATTTGTGTATGGTGTAATATTTAGTTAAGCAACAACACTTGGGCAAACCAAACTTGGATTAATAATTGCACAAATCTTGCTTTCTCTGTTTCTATGCATTTGCATCACTTTAATAGGCTCTTATGCATTTTTGCTGTCTTCTAGTGGAAAGTCTTTACTTAAATGTAACTATTACTATTGTATTTTAATATTAATGATGATAATAATAATTTTATTATTATTATCAGTATCATCAAACTTGCTCTAAAAAATTCCCACTGGTAGAAGAGTGTGTGATACCCATCCTGACCCAACTCACAGCATCGGAATCCCCTTGTTTGAAATATAGCCTCTTTGTTCTCAATTTGTTTTTCTAATGATTATGTGTTCCTTACATAGGGAAAACAAGAACCTTACAGGCACAGCACGCTATGCAAGTGTCAACACTCATCTTGGAATTGGTGAGTAATATTTTGTGCTGGTTTATTCCTTTTTCTGTCGACAACAAAAAGTTAGAGGTGAATTATTGCATTATTAGAGTTGAATATTTTCTGTAAACTAATTATAATTATTTTACTGGTAGAACAAAGCAGAAGGGATGATCTGGAATCTCTTGGTTATGTGCTCATGTATTTCTTAAAAGGAAGGTTAGATAATTGACAAATGCTTCTAATTTATCCCTTTTGGAAGTTAAGGATGTTATTACATAATTTCTCACCATCAGCTTTCTTTCTTACATTTTCCTTTTTCAGTCTTCCCTGGCAAGGACTGAAGGCTGGCACCAAAAAACAAAAATATGATAAAATCAGTGAGACAAAGGTGTCAACTCCCATTGAGGTATTATGACTAACTGGATCTGTCAACCCTAGATCTTGATTTGATACAAGTTAGGTTAGATATTCTGATGCCATGGAGGCTAATAATAAGAGAGGCCAGACATGAAAGCCAGCTCCAGAGTAGTTTGGACATTTGAATGTTAATACTCATACAAGCACTGTTGCAGGTTTTGTTTACACTAGAAATTTGGAAGTGTTCTACTTCTATTTAATACTAAGATTGACCAAATGCTCTCTGGTTTTTGTTCACTTTTTAATTCTTAACTCTATTAATCCTTGCTTTCAACAGTAGGCACTTGGCATAACCTGTTAAATTTCCCCACTTTTGTCTCAGATCATATTTCAATTTTATTAATCCGTTGAAAAATGTGCTTGTGTAAACAGGTGCTGTGCAAATCATTTCCCTCTGAGTTTGTGTCCTACTTCCACTATTGCCGATCACTGCAATTTGAGGACAAGCCAGATTATTCGTATTTAAAGAGACTTTTCCGAGACCTATTTATTCGAGAAGGTATGTTACCCAAAATATCTAATTGGCATAATGCATTCAGTATATTTTGCTGGAAACTTTTAGTGTATTTAGTGGTTGTAAATTGATCTTGACTTTTTTTATGCAGGCTACCAGTTTGATCACATTTTTGACTGGACTATGTTAAAATATCCACAGAACAGTGGCAGCTCCAGAGGGCGGGTTAGTACTTTTGTGCTTGCTTATTTTGATTATGTTGTCTATGGTTGGTCACTTACTGTAGTTGTAATAACAGCATGGCACTGGCAAGGCAGCTATGCATGCAGGTCCACATGTACAAAAAGCAGAAAAGATCTCAGGTTCATTCTCTTTCTGCTGAATAACATAATGAATTTTGGTGTCCTAATGAGCCTGAACTTGTGGTCAGAAATTTTGAATTTAATATATGCTGTGTTAGAATATAATTGCAGGAAAGCAGTCGACTATAATTATGTTTTCCATGGCTTGCACCTAAGTTAAACTAATTTACTTTTCTCAATTTTCATTTTGTATTATTTTGGTCATGCGATTTCTTTCAGTTGGGAAAGAGATTCGAGAGAAATTCTCTGGTGCAGTTGAAGCGTTCTCCCGAAGGAACCCTGCAAATGCTGCTCCTTGTGGTGATCACACCAAACACAGGAGTTTTGAGGATGTACCAGTGCAAAAGGATTTGGTAATATTATTCAACAATAAGAATATATGAATCGCCATTTGAAGTTTTGAGGATGTACCAGTGCAAAAAAATTGTTTTTCAACTAAATAAAAAAATTGTTAATAATATTACCAATTGGTGGGTCCCGCTTCTAAATCAGGAGAGAGTCATTAAATGAAAAGTGATACTTACCAAAATTGGTGATTTTCAATCAATAATAGATGTTAGAGAGTGTTACTAACATTTTTCGTTGATACTTGAGTCCAATCAGATTTATACATGTGATTATTGAAGAAGTCTTGTGTTTACTATCAATTATTCATGTATGTTTAACTCTTTACCTTGTATTTGACAGCACTATGCGCAACACAATTCCGCTCGATATGGCAGCAGTTCAAGAAGAGCCATGATCTCATCAAACAAGCCAATATCCTCAGGTGACCATACTGGCAGGCAAACCATAACTGGGAGCCGTCCATCTGGTGCTCACAGAATTCAACCTTTGTATGACACCAAACAAGCAACTTATACACGCGGTGGCTCTATAAGAGGCCACCGTGATGATCCTCTGCGGAACTTCGAGCTCCTCAATATCAGGAAGTAATTAAGTAAAGGGTGTGCCTTTTTGTTGTTATATTTTGAATTATGACACACCTGAGATGCAAGATCATCTTTTATTCAAGAATAGTCTCAAGCATTATGGAAAGAAACGAAAGAGTTGAGGTCATAATTGCATGATCTCCTGATATCAGTTTTGGACCAAGGTGGACTCTTTTCTGCCCCCAGAATTGTTTCAGAAGGTTCCTCAGCCACTGTAACGTAAAGACGTGCCAAAGAGAATTCAACTGAAATTCTTTTAATATTTTAATTACTGTACTATATGAGACCTAAGTTGTAGTCAGTTCCATGATGTACCATGTCCTTGTTTGTTAACAATGAGGTCCAACGCTGCCCCCCTTAAGAATGGAATTTATTTACAAGCTAATTTTATTGTTCTGGCATGGCTTGAATGTTTAAAAGATTTGTCACACTAGAACCAGAACTCATCAGTGCACGTTTTGTAGAGTACTTTATACTTAAGTTAAATCTAGACATGAATAAATACCACAAAAAAATAAAAGAAAAAAAAAACTAGACATGAATGTAAGTCTGGCATTATCATCCCCTAAGCTGCCATGTTCTTAAAAATATCATAATTGGGTTTCTAGTTAAGACTACTGTTTGATCGTTTGATGAATCTGGTTAGTTATAAGGTGCAATGTATCTTACGATGATATTGGATTAAATATTGGAGTTATTCTAATGATTAAAATTTGAGTTGTCACATTAATGAGTTTTCTAAAACTATAATGAATAAAACAAGGTTCCTTCAACAACTTTAATATCCACAACACTTTTAATCCAAATTAATTAGGATCGGTAATAGATAAATTCAATGATAGATAAGAGTAAGTTGAAAAAAAAAAGAAGGGAGAGGGGAAGAAAAAGGAAAAATAAGACAAAAGAAAAGAAAATACGATAAAATAAAAGAAAGATACAAAAAAAAAGGAGTAGGGAAATGAAGAAAAAAAGAACTTAAAAGGGACGAAATATAGAGATAATAACGGGATTAACCCTCCACTAAGCTTATAGTTTTTCTCGATTTTGTCCTACGACACACGGTTCGTCAAATTTATATCTCATTCCATTAAGTCTTGCTTAATTACCTTTTTTCGTGTAATTTTCGATCTGTCTCTACCTCTTTGTATCGAGCTCTTGGTAACAAATTCTTGTTTTTATGGGAGCATACATCTTGGTAACAAAGTCTTGTTTTTATGGGATTATATAGGAACTATCTCATTACATGCTCATACCAATTTATGCTCCCTCAACTATTCACTCACTGGTACTGTTTTCGTTGAATATATTCATTTCTTATCTTATGCATCTTCATATAATCACACATTCACCTTAACATCCTAATTTCTGCTATCCCTATTTAATGCTCATATTGCTTATGTATTGGCCAACATTCAATTTCGTATAACATTGTTTATGTACTGACAAACATTCAATTTCATATAACATTACACATATAAAATCCTAAACAATTTACTAGTTTAAATTATGGAATCTTCTGATACACATGAAAACTACAAGTACGATAAATACATTGAACTTCTGAGATCCCAAGAAAAGAGTTATGGAAACAATTATAATTCTGGTTTATAACTGAGCCTGAGAACTGCAGCTTCTAACAAAAAAATATATATATGATCTCTAAGTACTGCAATGGCATCAAATTTCAAAGGTCAAACAACCCAACAAGAAAAAAAAACAGCTAAAGAAAACATGTCAACAAAACAAAAGTGTGAATTTGGAACTTCAAATATAAGGAGCCATAGTAAATTCTTCCCAATTTATGTGTTACACAAACGAAATTCATATATTGCTCCTGTATTAATTTCCTTTAAGACAATAGAAGGGGGGGGACCAGTGATGATCTTTAAAAGAAAGAAAACTGCTAGATTGTAGATACCGACATTTTCATTATTCTTTGTTATGAATATAAGTTACACCGAGAAATTCATATCTTCCTTCATCTTAACTCTTTGAATACTGAGGATGAAAGGAAAATAGTGATGAGAAAAATAAGTTAGTGCATTATTTTTTATTAGTTAAAATATATTGAAAATTAAAAAATTATGAATGAGACTCATGAGACCTATAAAATTTATAATTTCTAATAAATTTTAAATAAATAGTATGTTAAAAATAATATGTTGTTAGCAAAGTAGCATCTCTAATACAAAGCAAACCAAAATTACACAGGAGTTCCAGAAACATTCAGTGCAAATAAATATGACTGTAAGATGTTGTTTGATTTTAGTAAAGTTTAAATTGGCATAAAATCATTGTTCGTTTTTCTACAGGCGGTGGACTTTAATTATACTATATAATTTTTGTGAACACTGACATGATGTCAGATGCCATAGTTGATGCCTTGGATGATGATGAAATTGAAATGGAGACTGAAGAGCTAACAAAGTAGTTCCTAACACCTTTAACTTTATATTTGTTTTAAATTTTGACTAAATTATATTCACATCTTTTGTATTTTTCTTATATTATACCTGATACTCCTTCCTTTTATATATTACTTTTATCTTTTTCAGTTAATGTTGTTACTAATGGCAATTGAAATATACGAGTAAGCGAAATTGCCTTTTAAAGTAAATTATACTCGTACCCCCTATATTTTTCTCAAATTACACTAGATACCCCTCCCTTGAATGACTCTGACGGACGTGCCAAGATTATTAATGTCACTAATCCTCACGACGCCAATGTCTAGGGAACCAGACGCAACGATAATGATAGCTGAAGCTACAGCAGGGAATGGGAAGGTGATGGAGATGAATATGGCAGTGGCTATGGAACAGGTGGTGTCTACAGTGGTAGTTTTGCTCCGGCGAAGTGAGTGAGCCCGAACGTCATGTTGGTGGGCGAGAACGACTATGAGGAGGAAGAGATGATGCTGTCATGGGAGAGAGAGGAGGATGAGGAGAAAGAGGAGATAGTGGTAAGTGAAGAGAGGTTGTTGAAGAAGAGAAGAGTTTCTAAAACCCAATATGTGATTTTGAGGAAGAATATGAGAGTATTTTGGACATAAATTTTCATTATGTCATGTGATCAACATGTGTCTACTTTATGTTAAATTATTAAATGGTGTTTAGGAGGGAAGGGGTCTAAGTGTAATATGAACTAAACAATTAAATAGTTTTTTTAAGATAAAAAAAAGGGATATCAAGTACAATTTGAAAAAAACATAAGAACTATGAGTGTAATTTACTCTTAATTTTTTTATGCCCTCAAGTTAATACGTGTTTTTTGTTTGGCTCTGGCAGAAGTTAATTATCATCTACTTCCAAAAGCAAGAATCAAAACAAAGAAAAATACTAACCATAATTTTTCTAACACACTCTTTGTAAAAAGAAATGCTGCATAAGGTAGTTATGCACTCCAATGTCAATTTTTTTTTTTTTGCATTCAGAAAGTTTGAAAAACAAATATTATCATTTTTTACCTTCTATATCTCAGTGGTCATGACCATATTTTGTGGAAACTTCACAATCTCTCTTTGTATCATAACATGGTCCAATCTAAATCAAAATTAGTATATTTAAAATTTAAAATATTGGCCAAATTATATTTTAAGTATTTTATGTTTTAGAAACTCAACTTTAATCATTTATTATTTTAAAGTGAGTCAAAATGAACATTTTCAAATAATGATAATTTTTTTTATTTTTGAACGTGATTTCGAACCATTTTTTTGACTAATTTGAGAAATAAAAATTATTCCATTATATTCACTTATATGTAAACTATGGAACTCAAATGATGTACAAGTTAAAAAGAGGTCAAACATGATGAAAATTGCTTGAAAACTAGATCTCATGAACAACTAAAAAAAATTAATATTAGATATTGTAATTTTTCGATTATGCATTGGATTCACTTTTCATGCTATTTTTACTATGATGAGATTGTTTGATGATTAGTATTTATAGATACAACTAAAAAGTTACAAGAAAATCTATCAAAAAGATAATTCATCAAAATATGTATGATTTTGAATATCAAATAACTTTTTTAAATTGTAAAAAATCTCAATTGAATACTATCAAATTTTATCATCTACATTTTTTTTTTATAGTCTTGATTGAATACTATCAAAAAAATTGATTATGTAAAAATTTTGATTGAATACTACAAAATTTGTTTATATAAAAAAAAGTCTCTTAGAATCCTTATTGAATACACTCCTAAAATTCTTTATCTTTAAAAAAAAGACATGTCTAAGGTGGTGAACCTTGGTAGGTAGTTCACGGTGGTGAACCTTGGCAGGTAGTTCACGGTGGTGAAAGAAATATGAAGCGTGAGATTGTGCATTTTATCAATTGAGGGTCAGGATGCGTTGCCTAGAACTTCGTTGGTCTTTTTTTTAATAATGATTTTTTAAATATGATTAGTGTATTTGACAAACCTACCCTTCAACTTGTTTGTGGTTGTCTTCCTTCCTTCTTCTCTGTACTCTCCCTCCCGGAGTCTCCCAAGGCACCTCTACCACTCTCCGACAACCACCGTCGTTGTCGATGATCTCTCTGGCACCAATGAAGTAGGCCCCTCAAGCTCCAACCCTCCTTCAAGATTCAATGGAGACTATCGCACCACCACCAAGATCTGCCATCACCACCACGAGATATGCCAGAACCCATCACACCAACACCAAGACTCGCCATAGCCACTACCAGATCTGCTCCACTGGCCACGCGAGCCACCACCCCATAATTGTTTCCAAGAAGAACACCGTTCAAAACCATGGTGGTTGACAGTGACACCGACAAAGGTACGATAAAGGCGTAACCGAGTTGCGAGCCTTATCATCGACGATGAGAGGTTTGTGCGGCGGATGCTTCATAAAAGAGAATTCCACATCTCAACTCCGTCCCTGATGACCCCCTTTCCCTCAATCTCATCATCACATCATCATTGTTTTTTACTTTTCTTCTTTAGCTTTCAATTGTAGCTTTTGTTTTTATATCTTAGCTTTATTTTTGAAATTTGAGTTTCTCAAATCTGATTCAAGGCTTAGTAATCGTCGCTGGAATCTAATTATCGGAGAAGTTCAGTTCCCCAAAGTGGTGTGTTCAGATCAGCGAGGTTGTCAAAAGGGGAATGTGGAGATTGGAGAAGAGGAAAGAAAGGGTGGAGATTAAGGGTATTTTAGTCACTGCAATACTTAATTAAAATTTAACCGATCGGTAAAAAAAAGAAAAATACATTAAAAATCGACAATTGCAGGTTCATATTTCCTTCACCACCATGAACTACCTACCAAGATTCATCACCTTAGACATCGTCTTAAAAAAAATCAACAATGTTAATGGCTTCGAGTTTGAAAGTTTAATATAAAAAACCTTGTTAATATGCTTAACCTGAATTAGTGGAAAAAAATTTATATAGTAAATTAGTGAAAATCTCTCTTTAAAAAAAATACTCCAGAAACATTATTTGTCCCATTACCATTAGTGAAGTTGGTTAATGGGTCCATGAAAAGCACGAATCTTTTCTTTTCTTTTTTGATAAAGCAAACACGAATCTTTGTTGGATGGAACAGAAATGATCCAAATATACCCTTGATATTAAATGAATTTGTGCCAACCAAGGTTGAAAATATAATGTCCAATTCCAAATAACCGTTGAAAATGAGAATAGAACATGCAAATATATATATATATATATATATATATATATATAGTCTTCTGAATCTGATCTCTTCCCTTTCTTCCTCGTCAACGATCATTGTTCATTCGGCGAATTATCCTATTCGACACTCATTGCCTTTCCATCTATCTCTCTCTCCTTCCTTTCCTGCGACTCAACATTTCATTCTCCTTTCTTTCAAAGTTTCTTTTAATTCCATCTTTCTCCAATTCATACCCCCAACGTTCACCTCTTCAAACCATAAAAAATCACTTCCCAAATCGTCAAGGTGCTTCCTTTTCGTCATCTCTGATTTCATATTTGCCTCAGAAACATTTCCGCAACTGGGTTTTTCACGAGCTCTATAACGTGCTGAATCAGATTAAGATCGTGTTTTTCTTATTGTCAGTATTACCAAACAACGATTTAATACGTGTCTTTTGTGTATCTTTTTTCTTCTTTTGTTTTTTTCCGACAATTTGGCAACTTTAGGAAGCTAACTTAGTTGTAATCATCGAAACATGCCGTTGCCAGCGAAATTGACCCTTTTGTTTTTTCTTTCCTTCATTGCAGAAAAAATTAATTTTTGTTTTGTTTGATGGGTTGAGGTTCTTCAAATAGCAGCTATTGATGGTGTGATGAGTCTCAACCCTCTAGTAAGGAGCTTGTTGGATTGAAGAGCTTGTTGGGGTTAGTAGATGGTTGGTTGTGAGGGACTGTGGAGGGGTCTTATGAAGAGTTCTGGAACTACTGAGTTGAATACCTTTTACCCCATTAAACCAGAATGTCAAGCAGATGTTCCAGCCACTCGTTTTAAACCAAGGGTGAGCTTTTGCTTCTCACCACTTCAATTGCTTTCTTATCACACTTCTTATTGCTTGGCCATTTTATTCTGATCACTAATGCTCACCAATTAACCCTATTTGGAATGATTGTAAACTTGTATCTACCCTCTTTGAATGTGATAAGAAACTTATGCATAGGACATAAAGGGTTTTTTAGGAATATTATGTTATTATATATAAAAGGGAAAAATAAAACTTTGTGATTTACACACTGCATTTTCTGTTTCCACAGGCTGGCAAAACTCTAAGTCAACGAAGATGGCAGGCATCATTCTCCCAAGATGGTCACCTGGATATTGCAAAAGTGCTAAGACGAATACAACGAGGGGTAACCTTTATTACTTACTTGAACGCTGCTTATAATTACATTCTAAATCTATCAGTAACGATTAATGAGTAATAATGATCTTTCTTTTGGGTTCCGGCCTGTGTGTCTGTGTCTATGTTTTCGGATTTGCAATCACTCTGAGAACTCGTGTTCAACTACATGGTGATCCTTTCCTTATAGCTTCTAGACTGTAGCAATATTATGTAACCTTTTTATTAGAAATGTTGCAAAAGTATAAAACCATCAATATGTCTAAACTCAACAGTTTAAATGTTTCAGAGAGTTAGTTTATGGCATGGTATTAGTGTTGTTGCAGTAGGCCAATATCACACATGGCAAACAGAAATAGCTTGAGACATGTGACTTCATACTGTCCTCAAGGGATTATCCATGTGGTGTGTAAGTCCCTCGAGATTTAATAAACTCATCCTGACTACTTTTGAAGCAATGAACTAGTATGAATTTTTATTTGAACCTAACGAACTCAGAAGAAGGGAAAGTTTAAAATAAAATAGAACAGTTTTAGATAAGATTTTTGAACTTTTCAAAACTACCCTTGGCCACCAAGTCATATAATCAAATAAGGTTTATCTGGTTTATTCCATTATCATGTGCACTCATGCGCATGCCTCTTACTAATTTGTTTGTGAGCTCAAAATACATGGTGATTTATAAAGTCTTGAAAACATCTAAAATCAAGCAATGTGGGAAGTTAACCTATTGAAATATTCAACCACAAATACAACAACTCGAAGCTCTATGACTACTTGTCTATACTTCAATCCTTGTTGCCACCATTCTTTTAAGTTTTTACTAGACCAAAGTAGAAATGTTACCAAAGTATAAAATCATTCATGTATTTTTACCTATGAGCATAAGCTTTTGGGAGAGTTGGTTGATGACACTTCCCCACCCCCCTCCTTTCACATGCCCTAAAGACACTTTCTCTATAAAAGAGACAACATAAGATTGTGATTTGTGATAAGTGATAACCATTTCATGTGCTTTATATTTTTCTTCCAATATACATCAAAAAAGTTAAATTTATTATCATATTATTGTTCAAGTTAAGTTCCTTCTGATTTGTGCCTATACTTATTTCTATAAATTATTTAGGGTGTCCATCCTTCAATCAAGGGGGAAGTGTGGGAGTTCTTGCTAGGTTGCTATGATCCTAACAGTACATTTGAAGAACGGAATGAGCTCAAGCAACGCAGGAGGTATATTTGTTTTTTGTCAAATCTGTAAAATCGGATTTACAGAATTAAAGGAACATTAGCAATACTCCTCAAATTTCTGTGGTCTTCCTAGTTAAGGTATTTGTTCATTAGGAATGCAATTGGTGTTGGTTCCAAGATGATTGATTCTATTGGTGAATTTTTTCACTTTGTCTTGTTTAAGCTGTGAAGAGGGGCCAAGTTATCAATTTTTTAGTAGCTAGCATATTTTGGGAGTTAAAACAAATAAAATAAGGGGCCGTATTTAGAAGTCATCCATCAATTCCACAATACTCGAGTTGCCACTTCATGCAGTTATTTCCTGCTGGTTGCTGCCATGCTGCCACTACCCGGGCTTCCCATCACTTGTTTTCATTTATAACCGCTGTTCCTAGCACTGTCTGTGATCATTGCCATTACAGCACTGCTGTATAATCGCTGGACAAAATTCAGATTATATTATTCTAATAAAAATTGTGAGACCAAAATTGTTACCTCTTGGATGCCATACTTCCTATTAATTTGTAGCTTGGTGCCTCATAACACAAAGACTAGTTTTCTTTGCTTTATCTCCCAAAGAATCTAGACTATAGTAACTTGAGACTGGGTGGCTTCTTACATTTCCTCCTATATTCTTGTTTAGTTTTTTTCTAAAGTGCTATTGGTGTTTCTAATTTTTCAGGGTGTAAATACTAATTCTTTTCCTTTTTTCCCCTTCTCTGTATTGATTGAAAATAAACAAAACATAAAATCTTCAATAAATTTATTATACAGGGGGCAGTATGATATGTGGAAAGCTGAATGTCAAAAGATGGTCCCAGTCATTGGTAGTGGGAAATTTATTACAACACCCCTCGTTGATGATGAAGGCCAGCCAATAGATCCTTCTTTGGTAGGCGTCCAGACTTCAAATAAGAAAGTTGTCCAGTGGATGCAGTTATTACATCAGATTGGTATGTATATGCTTCAGCATAAATACTGGATTCTTTTTCCATTCTGTTTGGTTATAGTTTTGTTCAACAAGTTTTGCTTCTTGGGCTTCACTAGACCGAAAAGCTAGTGCCATAAATTTGTGGATTCATGAAAAGTGAGAACTCGTTTTGTACTTACAGATTGACATAGAAGCAGGGTTGTGTTCTTTTGCAGGTGTAAGGTCATGATTCTATCAGCACTTTTCACTCAATTGATTAGCAAGTAAATTTTATCTGCAAAGAAGACAAATTTTCTAAACGTATAGCTTAAGCTTCAAAGAAATTTAAGAATTTCTTTTAAAGGAATGGATTTAATGTGCAATGACAAATGCACCATCCTTGCTTACATACCATATAGTTTATACTTCCATAAATGTAGCTAATTGACAAATTTTAGAAGTCATTAAAACAGAATAGCAACCTGAAAATATAGTATAGCATAAGTCAAATTAAGGCAGAACACCTTGCGCCTGATTTGTGATGGTGATGGCATATGTTCCATGGTGTTCATAGAACAAGGTCATTATGCTGTTATTTTCCCTTTTTGTTTGTAGTGTATTAATAGTGTTATTTTTCCCTTAAAACAATATTTGCTTGTGGTTTATTAATAATTAATTTGTTCTAACAATCATCCAAAGTGGCAATTGATTACTTGATTACTTTGCATTGTAGGTCTGGATGTTCATCGAACAGATCGAGCACTTGACTTTTATGAGACTCAAGCTAATCAAGCTAAACTCTTCGATGTTCTAGCAGTTTATGCTTGGTTGGACAATGATATTGGTTATGTACAAGGTAAACGGTTATGTCTCTCAATTTTTACATGTTGAACTGAAAGAGCTTCGAGAAGTTTGAGACATTCTTAAGGGGTTGATTTCTTTGTAGGAATGAATGATATTTGCTCACCTTTGATTATTCTTGTTGAGAATGAAGCTGATTGCTACTGGTGCTTTGACCGTGCAATGCGAAGGATGGTAAGCCAGACATAATGCAACAACAAGCTCGCATAAAAACATGGTTGGATAATTGATATTGAGAAACTACAATCTAGTGGGTAGTGGCCTTGAAATTTTTTGTTAGAAAACATACTTAGTTGTCCATCAGACTGATATTTCTTTTCTTGCTTTGAGCTACACTTGTGCACATCAATATTTACTAGTGTTATTCTCACAACCTATTTGGTACTTTTACTTATAGTTGTTTAGTTGAGACTAGAAAAGACATGGGTAGGAATTTCTCTAACTTTTTTCCTGTTCTGTTTGATTTATATTACATGTTTTCCACACTTAATGAAATATTGTTGCACAAAAAAATGTATAACCAAGTCCTTGAGCACAGACTCACTCTACTGTTGGGATTGAAACTGATTTCTAAAGAAAAAGTAGTGTCTTATTTCTTATTTACTTAAGTGTGGTACCCAGTCCTTTCTCAAGTGTGGAAAATCGACAGACTACAGCTGAACATGTTACTGTAGCTAGTTCAAATAAAGAAGTACTTCTGATTCACGTCAATAACCTTTAGACCTACTCTTCTGTTGCTGTTAATTTTGTTTTCATTTAATGACTAAAAGGTTTGTGATCTCAATAAATTATTTTTTCTGGTGTATTTACATTCCTG
>CM023960.1:3880157-3895494 GCA_013407115.1 Glycine latifolia
AAAACAGTTGATCCAAAGCTTCATCATCACCTTGGTACGTAAAACCTGTTTGGGAAGCTTCTAATATGCTGTGAGTAGTAGTTTCATATTTCAGATTCTTCTATCATTATAATTTGAACCAGAATCAACGTCAAATGCATCCTAGATCTTTTCAGTTTAAGATGGCGGATGTTTTTGCAAACATTTCTTTCTTTGACAATCATATTCTGAGATTGCATGATAACATAAAATTGTATAAGTAGCTCAATTGCTAATTTGCTATTAAAATTCATTATCTATAGTGGTTAAGGGTACCTACCATTGAGGTTGACATTGCATGATAGCTTGCCTCCGCATACAGAAGCATTCTTCTATATCAATGTGAAAGAACCAAGAAAGCAACCATTTCAACTTCATCACTTTTTATTTTGCAGAGGATTTAGATGGAGGAGAATATCTCTTTGCATTTCGCATGCTTATGGTTCTTTTCCGAAGAGAATTTTCTTTTGCAGATACTTTGTATCTTTGGGAGGTAAGGATGATTCCTACGATGATATAATTTCTAAGAAATGCGTATTTAAAAGTTGAGGAGCTACTGTTTTCTGATTCTTCAACATTTTTGGATGAGATAGAGTATTTCACATTAATAGCTCATTTTAAGACATAATATAGATTGTTTCCAGTTGATGTGGGCCATGGAATACAACCCATACATCTTCACCAAATATGAGGATCCAGATCATGCAAAAACAAAAGGCCCATCACCTGCAACAAACGACAAACATTTGAAGCAATATGGAAAATTCGAGAGAAAAAATGTGAAGACTGGGCATACCGAGGAAAATAGTGCACTGTCTGTTTTTCTTGTTGCAAGTGTTCTTGAGATCAAGAATAGGCGGATTTTAACCGAGGCCAAGGGTGTGGACGATGTTGTCAAGGTATCTCCCTTTCTTTCTATGCCCCCCTTATGGATACAAATATGCTTTTGCATATGTTTTTGCATGTTTCTCATGTGGATCTCTCTCTCTCTTCAGATCTTGGGTGACATAACCTCAAATCTTGATGCTAAAAAAGCACTTAATGAAGCACTGAAAATTCAGAAAAAATACCTAAGCAAGGTAAGTTCCATTCTGTGTCTTCCCTGGCTGGCTGTGCTTAGGAAAATCAGCTCTTATAGAAAACATATGATGCATTATATGCATGTCCCTTAATATTGATTTTGAAACTTAAATTATCAATTTTTTTTCTCTATTCGTTTTGCCTGTTTTTGTTGTAAGTAGTCCATTACTGGAAAATTACTCATACATAACTATTTAGGGCCTGTTTGAGTAAGCTTCTCTAGAAGCACTTCTAGAAGAAGAAAATAAGAGCAAAAAGATGAGATGAGCTTTTTCATAAGTAAAAATAAGTTCTCCATTAGCTAATTTGTAGAAGCTCACCAATGTAACTTCTTTAAAAGATGAGATGACATCTATACAAATTAACTAATGGAATACTTATTTTAACTTATGGAAAAGTTCATTTCATTTTTTTCTTCTTATTTTTCTCTTCTAGAAGTACTTCTAGAGAAGCTAACATCCAAACAGATCCATAATCTACTACAACCCTTCTTTCTATTTTCACCTCAAACAAGTAAACTTCTTGACTTCACGTTCATTTTATCATTTGAATTTTTGTATTGCCTGTTTGTTCATGCAGGCCAAGAAGGCATGACAAAGACAACAATAGATTTTCTGTAACTATATGATGGCAGCCGTGGTTGCATGATCTTCTGAGGTTTCAGTTGCTCCTGACAGACCATTGTTTTCTTTCTTTCATTCTTTTTTTAGTCGTAGTGATGGCAAGCAGTCCCCTGCTCTGCCTGTGTTAATCATTTGAAAATCAAATTATAATCTTATACCTAGGAAAAAAAATACTTCATTATTGATATCTAGAGATCCAGAGAACCAGAATACTTCATTTTGTGGGATTCTTTGTTGTGGGGCTTTCATGTTGTAGAAATATTTTATAGGTAAGAAGGATCTTTTATTCCTCCATGAGGAGACTTTATGCTATCAAATCAAAACTGATAAAATTGTAAAGTATTTATTTTTAACCGAAGGACAGTTAAAAATTCAGAATGATATATAGTACATACACACTTCCATATTTTTCTTAAACTCTGACAATTACATCTGAGAAGTTATGCAAACGAAGAATTGGATATTTATGTTTTTTTTGGTATATATTCCCATTTGTTTGTTGAAAAAGTGAATTAGTAATAATTTTTTGGTTGTATAATGCTAGCAATGAGGTTTGCACTTAGGATTTCATGTAAATTATCTGAAGTTTATTATTATTAGGCCAACTTTAAAAGATGAAATAAAACTAAGTTTTGAAAAACATTTTGTTAGAATTAATTGAAAAAGAATCATATTTTATTGATTTAATTATCGATGGTTCATATAAGTATGTTTTTATTGAAGTTTCTATTACAATAATTTTGAAATAATTTCTGTTATTGGTAATTTTGTTATTAAAAATACTTCTATTATTTATTTATTATTATGTATCTTAAAATTATATAGTTCAAATATCAAAAATATAATTGTAACATAAATATAAATATAAAATAAAAAGAAATTAAAGTAACTTACTCTTCTACAAATCGAATCGTTTATTACGCAAGCGCAAATGGGACTTTACCATTCTTATGATCATATCCACTATTTTATTCCTTACTGGATAGATATCTTCTGCATTTATGTTATTAACTGCACCAATCCCAGCCCTTTATAAAATTTGTTTTTATATTAAACTGAAACATGAAATATCCTTTCGAAAATTAATCATCATTAGATTTTTAATTGCACCATATGCAGTTCAATTATGAATTGCAGCGGATACAATGATAGGAAGAAGCAACTTACTGGTCTTTTCTCCTTGGCAGGAATTTTAAAGCATGACTTTAATGTAGAGATCTTTTCTGGACCTCAATGGGCTCTAGTATATGTAGGACAAAAGGAATCATCAATTGCATAATAATTAATTTACATTATGTATAATATATAATTTTCATATATATTGAGAAAACATATAATTTCAAGAAAATTTTTATGGTGGACTCTTAAAAAGAAAAAAATATTATCAATGATATGTATGATGGGACTACCACATGTGTGAATGCTTGTAATGGAACATCAAGAAATTTTCCTATCATAGTAGGTGTACACCAAGGTTCGACTCTTAGTTTTTATCTCTTTGCCATAGTGATGGATGAACTATCAAAAGATATTCAAGAGGAAATGTCGTGGTGTATATTTTTTACAGATGATATTGTACTTATTGATGAAACTAAAGACAATGTTAGTAGGAAACTTGAATTGTGGAGAAACACTTTGGATTTTAAAGGATTCACGATAAGTCAGAGTAAGATTAAGTATATGAAGTGTGAGTTTTCGTTAAGAAGAGATAGTAATCAAGACCCTGTACATCTACTTGGTCAAGAGGTACCCAAGAAAGATGTTTTTAGATACTTAGGATCAATTTTGCAAAAAAGGTGGAGAGATGGATAAGGATGTAAATCATGGAATCAGAGTAGGGTGGATGAAATGGCGGAGTGCATCTGGGTTGTTGTGTGACCGCAAAATTCTTCTTAAGCTAAAAGGAAAATTCTATAGAACAATTGTAAGACCTATAATGTTATATGGATCTGAGTGTTGGCCAGTACATAGATAACATGAGCATAAAATAAGGGTAGCAGAAATGAGGATGTTAAGGTGGATGTGTGGTTATAAGAAAATGAATAAGATAAGAAATAAAGATATTCAACGAAATGTAGCAGTAGTACCATTGAGTGAAATGATGAGAGAGCATACATTGAAGTGGTTTTGGTACGTAATGAGACAGCCCATTGATGCTCCTGTAAGAATAAGAGTTTATTACCAAGAACTCGTCACAAAGAGAGATAGAGGTAGACCGAAACTTACCTGAGAAAAGGTAATTAAACAAGACTTAATAGGGTGAGATATAGATTGGCGAAAGGTGTGTCTTAGGAGGACGGAATGGAGAAAAACTATAAATTTGGTGGAGGATTGGACTTGTTATTATCTCTATGTTCTAGATTGATCCATTTTTAGTTATTTTTCTCTTCATTTCTCTCATTCTTCTTTCACCATTCTTTTCTTTTATCTTATTTTTCTTTACTCTTGTCTTATTTCTTCTTTTTTTCTCAACTTTTTTGGATTTATCATTGGGTTCATCTATCACCGACCCCAATTAACTTGAGTTAAAAGTATTGTTGATGTTGATTTTTTAATAAAAGAAAATGCTCTCATAAATTGAACACAGTTTCAAACTTACCGTTGTTCTTTCCTACCCCTATGATTTTCTGCCAATCTTGCACATCTCAACTTTAAAACATTTATTAAAATGTGGAGGAAATAGTTAAGTTCATATTTAAAAGTGTAAAGTGTTTGATAAATTGATATTTGGAAAAAAAAATTAAATATAATCTTTAAATATGTAAAAGAAATATAACAAATTAATCATACAAGCAATTTAATAATAAATTGATCTCAAACATTACATGATTGATCATTGAAAAATATAACTTATTTATTAATCCTTAAATATTATAATTTAATGATAAAATGATCTCACAAATTTAACGACATAATTAATTTGTTACATTTTTACATATTTAGAGACCAAATTTATATTTTTCATCTTTTAAAAATCAATTTATCATTATATCACACTTTCTGAAACAAATTTGACTATTTATCCTAAAATATATGTAAAAAAAATCTACCAATGAAATTCTTTAATTAGAGTATGGTAACTAATTAAGGACTCTAATCTAAATAAAAATCCTATCTAAATAAAAATCCTATCAGCATGATATTTAATTTATCCTAAAATGTATATAAAAAAGTCTACCAATAAAATGCTTTAATTACACTATGGTAGCTAATTAAGGACTCTAATCTCAATAAAAATTCTAACATGATATTTAATCATGTAAATACTATTTAATAAGTAAGTATGTGTTCAATTTGACATTAGAAAGTTGAACTTGAGTCCAAATTTGATTTTTATATATTTTTATATATTTAATTTTACCTTAAAGATAAATTTAAAATTAATTATGAGTTGAAAAATAATTATAAATTTAAGTTACTTTAAATAACTTCTATTTCAAATTTAATATTTCATATTAAATTTTATTTTTAATTTAATTTTATAATAAAATATTAAAACATAAAAGACATGAATTCAAAACCAATTTTTTCGAGTCTCATCCAAACACCATATTAATTCAATAAAGACTATACAAGGAAGGATAAAATGCGAAAGAAGTGAGTGGCAGTGAAGGGGAGGGCAAAAGTGGAATATGGTCACCTGAGGGGTGTGTAGGTAGACGGCGCGTTAGACGTCGCTTTCTCGAAGACGACACAAGAAGTCGGCGAGTGCGGCGCCTACTGTCTCGTCTTTTGTTAGCAGGTTTTGTTGTCTCACATATGACAAAAACCCACACCTCCATCATCATCTCTTGTCCTTTTCCCTCTTCACCCTTCTGCCTTTCACACCCCACTCTCTCTTGTCATTTTACGAGAAATATCAGAGTTATATTTTCTGATGCTTTTTTTTTTAACACAATCTTTTTTATTGACTAATTTTATAATTTTTAATATATTTTAATCGATAAAAAAAGATATAAAAATGTGTTAAAGAGTTTGTTATTAAAATTCCTTTGACTTTTATTAACTTCTCTCCGCGTGGCCATCACCATTTCACACTTCATATAATACTATTACTCCACGAAACTATACCCACTCACTCCATTCGAAGTTTTTCCAACAAAACAACCTCAGAAAAAAACATTCCTTTCCTTCCTCCAACAAATATGGGTGGTGTCTTATGGACGATGATGTTTTCTGTTGTGGTGACAAGCACCCTTTTTTCACTCTCCCACCAGCAAGCACCTTTGGATTCCTCCGAACAAGAATCGCTCTACGAGGTTCTTCACTCTCTCAACCCCACTGTTCCCTGGCGCACGCTCTTCCCCGACGATCTCTGTCTCTCTGCTCCACACGGCGTCGTTTGCGACTTCCCAACTCAACAAAACGAAACACCCCACATCGTTGAACTCAGCTTCGGCTACGTTTCCGACGAAACCCCAAACCCACCTTGTTCCCCTAACGCCACACTCAACCCTCTAATATTCACCTCTTTCCCTTATCTCCGCAAACTCTTCTTCTACAATTGCTTCAACCAAACCCTTCCTTTTCCCCTCTCTCTTCCTCTTTCTCTCCCTTCTTCACTTGAGGAACTTGTTTTCATTAACAACCCTTCTTTCTTTTCACCTCTCCATGCTTTTCTTCAGAACCTCACTTCTCTCCGGAGACTCATTTTGATCGGAAACGCTTTTCACGGTGCGATTCCGTCTTACATTGGTGGGTTTCTTAACCTGGAAGAGGTTACTTTATCCAGAAACAATCTTAGTGGTGAAATCTCCGCGAGTTTGGGGTTGCTGAGGAATCTCAAGGTTCTTGATCTCAGTGGGAACAAGTTTGAACAATGTCTCCCTCACTCGCTTGGTAATCTCTCCCTCCTTTTGAAGCTTGACTTGAGCTTCAATGGGTTTAGTTGCAGAATCCCTGAGAGTCTAAGAGGGTTGCAGAGTTTGCAGTTTTTGGATTTAAGCTTCAACCGATTCGGTAATTTTGGGGTGCCTTTGTTCTTGGGGGAGATTCCCACGTTGAAGGAAGTGTACCTGAGTGGGAATTTTCTCTCTGGGGTGATTCCAGAAATATGGGAAAATCTTGGGGGTGTTGAAAAATTAGGTTTTTCAGAAATGGGTCTGGTCGGGAAAATCCCTGCTTCAATGGGGGTTCATTTGAAAAAACTATCTTATCTTGGGCTTGACAACAATAAACTTGATGGGCCTGTGCCTTATGGGCTTTTGGAGTATGCTAGTGAGATCAATTTGGAGAACAACAAATTGAGTGGGAGAGTGGAATTCTCAACAACCAAAGTAGGACAAAAGGTGAAGCTTGCAGGGAACACAGGACTGTGTGTGGACAACAGCAAAGTTGGTTGTAAGAGGAGGAGTATTGGTGGTGTCTTGGGTCAACAACTGAAGGCCTGCAAGAAAACTGATGTTGTTCCTGATGATGCTGTCGTTTTCAGTGGGTCTTCATCTCTGCTGCGTTTTGATTCTCTCGCTGGAGTGTTGTTTGTCTTCACGGGATTTCGTTGGTTTGGTTATTACGTGTAGAGAGAATAGGTTTTTGTCTTTTAGACTGATAAGGAAAGTGTGTTCTTTTTGACCAGTAAAACAACAACAACAGCAACAGAGAGAGAGACATGTTTATTCTGACTAGGAAAAAGGTTTTTTTAATTAACAGGTGTAAAGTGCTTAGAGAATGTTAAGGGGAAAACGTTAATTACATTATTCAAAGTTAAAATATATATATATTAGTATTATTTAGTTCGTCATTTTAACTTCTTGCTGGATATTTATTTTACTTGTTAAACCGTTGTAGAGTCTGTTAATTAACATTTGGTCCATTAGAGTTTTAATATAATAATAATTCACTATATTTCATTCCTATTTCTGAGGTGTTATATAGATCTCTCGCCGTGAAAGTAATATGGTGAGTTAAATTTATCATTTTTATAAATCAACCTTTGAGATTTTTTGCTTTTCTGATTTTTTTTCTTTTACTTTATTTCTAAATTTCCAAATTTATCCCTCCATCTTCCCCAACAGCACCCCCTCCGTGAATCTGCCTCCTTCCTTCACTTTGTTCCTTTCTCTGCCTCTATTATTTCCCTGTCTGGCTGCCGCCGCACTGTAACCTTGTAACTACACCGATGATTCATCACTAATTAATTTCCTTAGGGATTGTTTGGTTGAAGAGAAGAAATCAATATTCAAGAAGAAATTTGAAAACAATTGTGAGTCTCAAGCCTCTTTTTTATATATTTTAATTTAAATATTTTTTCTTAATTTTTTTTCATTATTTTCTCTTCCACACAATTAATCAACTCGTTAAGAACCAAAACTAACACAAATAATAGAGAGAAAGAATATAAGATAACACAGATTGCGCCTTTTTTTTCTTGGAAAAGTCAAATATGAATATATATATGTGTGTGTGTGTAATAGAGAAAATTGGGAAGGAAAAAGACTAATTACAAGCTGTAATTAGACCAGCCCCTCCACAGTACATGAAATATCCTCGTAAATCCGGAAAAATGAAGAAGAGAAGGAGAAAAGAAAAATAAAATAAAATAACAGAAAATCTTAACCACTAATTTAAAAAATGAATAAATCTAAAGGACCATATTACTTTTCCATAATGATAGAGCTAGTTAGGTCTCCCAGGTACCATGCGTCGTGTTATATATACTAGTTGAGTTTCTTTTAACAATTGCAATTGTTGTATGCATAATCGTTTATTTGATGCATGAGATGAGGTGCACATGTTAAGTTTGCTTTCCTCTTTAAATTTTGTACTGGTAATTACGTATTTTGTACGGCTAATGATAATAATTAGAGAATTGGATCATGTGAAGGGGTTTAGAAGTCTGTATGGGTTGATTGATTCCATAGACGGAGGAAGAACCAGTGGTACAAGAGAAGGGTTACTAGTGAGTAATAATTGACTCTTAAACATATGTAGCAGCATGCTAAGCTATGCCTAAGTAAAATATTTGATAAATACTCAAATTACTATTTGACACTCAAGGAAAGAGAGAGAAAAAAATACTAATTTGATAAAATTTATAATATAATAAAAAGAAAGAGATAAAGAAAAACTAAAAATATTTAAAATAAAATAAATATTAATCAGTGTTTTAAAAATATTTGTTCAAGAATTAAAAATATAAATGTTTTATTGGAAAACAAAAAAATTACATTATTTATAATTTTTTCATATTTTTCTATGACTTATATAATAAATATTTTTTATTTTTATTTTTTTAACTAATAACATAAAAAACACTTGTTAACAAAAGCGTAAAATAAAGGATAGTTATTATATCATTACTCATTCCATAATTCGCAATGACACTGACAGAAGCAATGTGAAAATATTCGTACGATGATGAACTTTGGGATGGAAGGCTACGCTACGCGCACAACTAGAGGCTGCTCGAAGCCCGTTAGATTCCACCATTAATAATTAAATTGACATTGCATGGGCATGCATGCTAGCTAGAATACTAGCATATTATTCAGATCTCATTTAATGTGTGTGCCTATTCTCATTATATTCCACCCTGACAACGCGTTAGCTTATTGCACTTTTGTTCATTTTAATGCGTACGATTCTTTCCCTAAATTAAAAATGGAATATCGTGACAGTTCTAAAGATAAATTTTCATCATAAGCCAAAGAGTTGTATTAGTAGTTGTGCATTAAAGTGAACAGGTAGAAATGCGTGGATGTAATAAGTATTTGATATTATGAAACAGATTATGGAATGAAAGTATTTTTATATGTCAACTGTGCAGAACGTATAAGTAATCCAAGAGTTTAGAATTTATTAAACTTTCCTTTGCCTTTGATGTTGTTGAAAATTTTAATGGTACGCGCACCAAGAGTATTTCTCATGTAACAATTATATGTATGTTAATCTCTTTTCGTGTAGAAATTAATTTTTATTGCTCCTGATAAAACTTTTTTCCTATATTATTAAGAATTGAACCTTAATCAGCATATCTAAAAGAAACAACTATCTACTATAAAAACATTACAGATTTATGGATATGCTTTATTTTTCATATGTATAATCTTTCTATCAAAATGAAAGTCTTGTAATTTATCTCTCAAAACAAACTATTGAAAACTATAAAATGAACAGGTTGCACTGATTAGTAAGTAATTGCATATCAGCAATTGGTAAATAATACAAGACTCTATACCAAAGAACAAAAAAATGATCATATTAAGAAAATGACATAAATAAATATTAAAAATCAAGTAGAAAAAAAGGGGGGAAAGAAGTGTTCTAGTTTCAAGAATTATATCTATACAACACTCTAACTAATAGGATAAAAATAGAGCAACATTATTTTAAGATATCGTGTCCATTTCTTCAAAGGACCTTGGTCTGTTCCTAGACTCGAATTGGTTTGGGGATCCAGATTTTGAAGTAGGTTGAGCTTTGGATCTTAATTTGGATGACCCGCCACTAGGATTCTCCTTTGACGTTTGGCGACGAGATTTTTTAGGAATATCGGATATGGGTAGGGTTGGAGGTGGGTGATCTGTGGATATGGGTATTCGGGTCAAGGTGGATTCTTCCTTGGGTTTGTTCGATGACTTCCTTGATTGTCTTGGTTTGTTTGACTTTTCCCTTGATGGAGAATTCGTTACTGCACCCGTTGATTGCCTTTTAGATGCCTTGGATAAATCCGACAAGTCCCGAGTGCTTTTTCTCCTTGAATCTAAATGAAACATTTTTAGCCATGAAAATTCAATCAATGCCAACATTATTTTGTTTTTTCATGCTTGCATGCTCATTCTTTCAAGAATCTACATTTAAATTTACTAACACCATAAAAGTTCACATTCTCACCTAATCATCCATGTATGTATAGTAAGAGTGTGTTTAGAAATTCACTTGGAGTATTGTAAATGAATGTTTTCACTTTCCACATTATTTCTAATTAATTGAGATTGTAAAGTTTGCATGGTATGATTAAACACTGATTTTCCATAATCTTTAACTTTTATTTGGATAGAGTCACTTACATGGGGACAAAATTATTGAGAGTTTAATTTTATTATCAATCTAAAAAAATTATATTATTAATTAATTAAAAATCACTCTAAGAGTAACTTTTAAAACAACTATTATAAAAATAATAATTTTTACGTATATATCAACCTATAAAGGAATCACAATACTGAAAATTAAATTTTTACAATAATTAAACTCAATTATTTGTACCTTCGGAGACCCATTTGGCATTGTCCTGTCCTTTATTTTGAACATCTAGAGGTGCTGCTGAAAATCCTGGAGCAGTTTTAAATTCGTTCATCTGAAAAACAGTCACAACAAGCCCCCCAAAGGCTTTATTTCGTGAAGGAAAATCAACATAAGCATAAACACAAAAGCATTCATGTTAGGTAACTAATTAATCGATAATACATTCTACTAGATCGAATATAGTCATTAACAGTTGAGAAATTAAGAAATTTGAGAATTACCCAGCTGGGAGAATTTACAGAGGGTCCATCCCACCCTATATGGGCCACGTGTTTTACATCCGTGGGAAATCCAATCTGTAAGTCTTTTTCTTTTTCAGTCTCTGTCAAGTCATCTTATTTTATTAGCATAAAAGGAAGAAAGAAAAGAGAAAATAATAATAAGGGTGTTGTAATTCTACTAAGTCATTGGTTAAGAAATTAAAAAAAATATATTTTATTATATAAATTATAGAAGAATGTAAAAAAAATTAAGTAACACAATTTTACTTATCTCAATAAAAAAAATTAATTCCTTAATTAATATCCTAAGAATACTAGTTAACATTTACCTGACAAAATTAATTGTTTATGCTAACAAAAATGTTTTAGAAATGTAGCAATTAAATTGTAGTGTTAAGGAGAGACTTAATTGCTATTTACTTACCAAATAATTGAGATATGTATCTAAGAATGCCCTTCACCTTGTTGCCGGACATGCTCAACTCAACAAATGCGATGCGTTCGAATTCTCTTTTGGCAATTTACAAAGTTGTACTTATAATTAGATAACCTTATGTAAAACCTGGAAGATGATAAACCAACAATGACTTTGAGATCCACAACGAAACAATTTTCTTGTGTTGAACATTCAACAGTATGTGTACATTGGAATTGAAGAAATGGTCCTGAGAGAACCCATCAAAGGATGATTAGAGGTGTGTGTTTTTTGTTTCTTCTTAGTGCGTGCAAATATGGTTTTCTGCTTCTTTTGGCAATTGAAGAAAGAGAATAATAATTGTTCAAAAACTTAGGGCAGTTTTTGACAAATGTGTCATGAAGGTGGCAGTGGTGAGAAAAGGGTTGAATCTAACTAACATGTTCTGTTTAAAGAATGCCCATCTTTGATTCCCTTGAATGTTGGTTAGTTGGTTGGTTTTCCACCCAATCAAAGCCAGAAGCTGATCGAAATTTTAGGTGTGACAATGAGAAGTACATAAAAAGGAAAATTAAGGGAGTCCAATTTGAAGGTGCTAAATTTAGAAAGTCTTTTAACAGGTCGTTGTGCGATGAATGAAGTCCACGTGAATGGAAAATAGCTGCTTAGATGTTGCTCATTCCTAATTTCATGGAAGGAAATTAACTGGAATGGTCCTCTTTCCATTGTAGTATATATATATATAATTCCATTGTATAATTATCCTTACATATGCCATACCTCATGAATAATGTTTTTCAATGTACATTCATATCACAGATAGATGTCAGAGTTTATGTGCATAGTCTAAGAAACTTTGACGCTATTAATCAGGATTATGCTACTTGCATCAGCCATAGTCAATATGGTTTCTTGACTAGAAGTGATAATGCTTTTCTCAAAATAAATAAATAAGAGAAATGATACTTGTATAATAAATTATACAATAAAATATACAACTAAGAAGAATAACAAAACCAAAGAGATAAATTTAAATTTGAAATATAATAAATAATATGACGAAGAAGAGAGATAAAGACAAAAGATAATATTATATAAATTTATATGAATTTATTGTAAATTTATCACATATCATATATAAATTGTTATATAGGAGTATGAAGGTATAATTTAAATGGAATAAATAATGATGAGGTCCATCAAAGATATTAGAAATTTAATTAAATATTAAATAATATTTAATTCTGCATTTAGGTTGAAAATAATAATTACACATTGATATTGTAAAAAGTTTTATATTATTATTCAATCATAATCATAATATATGACAAGTTTATTGATTTTATGTCGGAACATTAAACTCTTAAAAAAATGATATTGATTTATGTTTATAATTTTAGATATTAAATTTTTATTCCAAATTTATCAGTTATAAATCACATCTAATGATTATTGAATATTTTGTTTATCAATTTTTCAACTGTCATTATTAACCACTCAACAGTACATGTAATATATTACATGTAATCGCTCAATATCTTAGTAAAATTGTTTCAACAACTAATTTATTATTGTTCTTAATCTATGTAAAAAAATTTACGATTTTTCTAATGTGTGCAACCTTGCGCACAAGAATAAGTAGCTACTCAATTTTACCTAATTTAGATTAAGACTTATTTGTAATGTTTCAAACAATTTTATAGTTATCTTTTTCTTATTTGATTAATTGATTCACTTTCAATCAAAATAATAAATGTCTCTCTCATTTATTAAATTGATTCATTTCCTATAATATTTTCCCTCTAAAAAAAATTATTTCTTATGATATTCGTTATGCTTACGGTACAAAGTAAAAAAAGCCTTACGTTGACTAACGGTGATTTAATTTTTTTGAGGGTTCATAAATATAATTATGGATTTTTTTTTCACAGATAAGAAAATTTTCCTTGATGTTAAAAAATTCATGGATATAATTATGAAATTTATGAGACTGGGTGTTTGGCGGTGTTATTTTTTTGGAGGGAAAGTATCATAGGAAATGAAAAATTAATGAATATGAATTATTTTGTTTTTTTTTCAGGAAAAAAATTAGAAGGAAAAATATAATAGGAAATGAATGAATTTAATTAATGAGAGAGAGAAATTTATTATTTTGATTGAAAGTGAATCAATTAATTTAAATAAAAAGATAATAATTAAATTGACTGAAAATTAGAAATAAGTTTTAATCTAAATTAGATAAAATTAAATAGTTAATTATTTTCATTGTGTGTAAGGTTGCACATTCAAAAATAAATAAATAAACATCAGTTACTTTAAGACGGAGGAATATTCATCCACTTAGTTCATCATTTCCATAATTCTCATCATTGGTATTGCTGATAGCTCAGTGCTTATATCCACTTACAATATCTTTTTTTTATACCCGTATATATTGGTTTTCTCCCAAAATACATAAATATTACAAATTACTGTGTAATTTTTTTCGCACTACAAAAATTTGGATAGCACAATTCCAATAGCATTTAACAAAAGGAAATGGGGTTTTCATTTTTTTTCAATCGCCCCATGACATCGAGAATAATTCTAAACAAATAAACTAAAAGTTAAAATTCAACATTGTTTTCTGCAAACCTAGTCACGTGGAATATGTTACCATTTGCTCCTTTTCAAGTTCAACTTATTGCTCAATATTCAGTTTCTTTCTTCTTTTGGAGATGGACTTTTAAACTTCTTTGTCTGGAGATGAACTTGTGAACTTCGAGTCTATAATAGCACAACTCAGTCAACTCTTACTTAAAAAGAAAAAGAAATTAGAATGTGTATGAAACAAGACTGTTCTCACTCTAAAAAAAATGGAGTTGAGTTTTCGAAAGAAAGATGGCAACTAATTACAATATTAGTCCCAATATTAGATAGGAAACTATATTTTAATTATTGAAATCTTTAATGTACAACCATTTAAAAATTCACAAAGAGCTTTGTTGAATTGAGATTACCACAAGGAAGGTCATCGTTGATGACACAGTTCAAAAGAAAAAGTAGTTGGCATTCTCATAAAGTCACCAAGATTTTAATTATTCAGTTTATGACAAATTCACAAATGCCAAAAATTGAATAACCAACACTAGCCAATTTGTTAGAGTGCTAACTATTCTCTCCTTCAACCAATATCATCCTCACCTTGTAATCTGAGTTCAACAAAACTTAAAAAATTGTGAGCTTCTAAATAGGTGAATACAAAAATTTCACTCATTGATTTTTTTTTATATATATTCATTATTTAAAAATTTTATTGAATCGAATTACAAAGGGAAATAATGATACCGCTCGAAAGTGAAACCACTTGACACTCACAACTTCACAAATGGCAGGAATAATCTGCAAACTCTGAATTTGTGTGTTAACCAATCTATCCTTCAAGCAATATCATCAACACCTTCTAGTAATCCAGATTCAACAAAACTTTAAAATAAGTCAACATCAAGAATTTTCAATTACTAAAATCTACTTTTCTCATCTAATGAGACCAGACTGGTCTCAAATAGTATAACTAAAATCTACTTTCCCATCTAATCTGAGACCATACCAAATATTGTAATTGGTTGTCATCTCTCGAAGATATATCTACCCTGTTTTTCTTTCGTTTGCAACGTAAAAATATTCAGTTTCACACTATTTTGTTTTGAGTGGTGCTTCATACACCAGTTGAAATTTCTTATACACCATTAAAG
>CM023960.1:3905494-4001354 GCA_013407115.1 Glycine latifolia
AGCATTTTATTATTTATCACTAATTACAAAAATGCTTTACAATACTATAGCATCATGCCACCCCCCCCCCCCCCCCCAAAGGCTCAGGTGGCAAAAAGATGGAATGCGTATAGGGATCATATGCTCCATTCCTAAGTAAGGTAAAACACAAACAAAATAAGAAATAAACCTCTCGAGGGTCCTCTTGTGTTGTATCACGGAGAGCGAATATCTCTTTCTGGCGATATGCAGCATTATCGTCAAAATTCAACTTAGCATCAGCAGCCACCAATTGGTTATCAGCTGTCTCCGCAATGGGATTGATCTGTTCAAAATAATCAATTTTTATTATAGACATTCTTCATAAATTAAGCTTGTATAAAGTGCACATGACTAAAACTTGCAAATGCTTACTTCCAAAAGGGTGCAGTCACAATCAACAAAAAGTTTATACAAATTCTTCACTTGTTCAATCGACTTATTTCTATCAGCCACTTTGAGAGCCAAACCATCAACAACCTTTGCAGCATCTTCATCAGTAATTCCTTCAAAAACATCAACAGGTACCTACTAGAAATAAAGAGTGCATCAGGTCTATCTTGTAAAGAATACTGCTCAGGTGAAAAAACTAAACCACGAAGAGAAATGTCAAGGATAACAAACCTTTATAATCATGTCCGGAAATTTCTCTGCTAGGTCTTCAATGCTGGTTCCTCCCTTACTACAAGCAATTATAATCTGCAAAAGCAAAAACAAAAAGAAAAGAAAAGAATTAAAATAAGCAACATAGTTTTTTATTGGTTAAATTTAAAGAAACTGTAATGAAGGAAAGAGGGAGCCATACATTAAACATGATATGGAAGGTATACGAATCTAAATTTGTATATAAAGCAAATCAAAGAAAAAGTTTTGAAATAGGAAACTTACTGGACCAGCACTAGTACGATCCAGTGTTATAGCAAAGTACATCTCATTTACAAGTGACAGCTTTTCACACAAGTAAACCTGAAAATTCAACATCAAACAAACAACCACTTTTTGTGTATATTCTTATATAAATAGATTGAATGATACCCAAAATAAAACAAAGTAGCAGCTGTCGTTGTGTATCCAGTTTTAAAAAATAGCAAAACTATGAGCATTACATCATGTATTTGCAATTTCCTATTGTATTGAGTATTAACATGAAATTTACTTTCATTATCAGATCCAATGGAACAAGTGGTTATGAGTTAATAACTTAAATAACAATTGATAGAAATCTTTTAAAATAAAAAATGTTCAGATTAGTTTGGTGGCCACTTTAGCAGTTCAACAAGCAGGGTCAGTCAAAAAAAAGTAAATGTGAAGTAACGATTGGAAGCACCAATTTATTATCTGAACATATTACAGATAAGAAACAATACCCATGGAGGTTTAAAAAAGGTGGCATATATTTCAATAAAAAATACAAACAATAACTACTCAAGCATTATATATATATATATATATATATATATATATATATATGTATATATATATATTTAAGTGAAGGTTGATATCATTCATTGCCTCAACAAAATTTCAATTTTTAGAAGTGAAAATTCCTGGCATATACATGCATACTGAAAATGCTAGTATATCTGCATATAGAATGAATAATTTCAAACCTTGCTAACTATTTTTCCCTGAGGACCAGTCTGTTTGGTAACTAGTATCTGCCCAAGCATCTTCCCTGAAATAATAATAATGACAATGACAACAACAAAATAATAATAGCACTGAGAAAAAAAAAAACACTGAAAATTAGATTATAGAATATTATATCCTCTATGAATTCAATAATGAATACAATAAATCAATACATATAAGCATGTTCTGCTATAGTACAGAATTTTGTATTGAAAGCCAAGGGCATAAAATGAGAACAAGAAAATGCAATTAGAGGAATAAAGGAGGAGACATGCATTACCAGCTATGTCTTCAACCTGGTCAGTCTTAACAATGTGCACTCCTCCCTTAAGGCCGCTTTTGAAAGTTCCCAAACCTCGTCCACCGGCTAAAATTTGACTCTTAACCACCAACTGCACAATAATCCCAGTTACACTCCCAGTGCTCACACTCACAGTAACATGAAATATTCTGTACCAACTAAGACATTTGATAATGTTTCTGGAGGGGAAACTTGCAGAACTAAGTTTTGTATTCGTTACAAAGGGAATTAATGGAAACACAACGCAATTTGCAATTCTGAAATTCACTTCTTAGTGTTATTTGTGAGCATCAAGTTGTGGCATAGGTTACCTCATTTTCATTAGGGAAAAGGTCCTTGATGGCCTTTCTGGCCTCTTCAACAGAGGAAACAGCCACGCCTCTTGGAACGTTGATTCCGTGTTTGCTCATCAATTCAGCGCCCTAGTTTCATGGAAATTCAATAGTCGTTATTTATTACCCACACTAGGTCAATCATTCAATCAAAGAGCTTCAATACAAATAAACATATACAACTTCACAAATCATACATTCAAGGAACTCCAGATTCATTATCAACAAAAACGATTTAGTATCATTCTAGAAATAACAAAGGCCAGATTCTGCGAGAGGAATCTATAGCGAAATGAACAGATTCCGCGAAGCTTGGAATTGGAAAATTGATTTGTGAATCGTAATAATATCGCTAACGGTGAGAAGAGACAGAGACCTGGTACTCGTGGATGTTGAGGCGGCGGAGTTGGTTGTGCTGCCATTTTCCGGCGACGGAGAGGGAGCGAGAGACAAGCTTGTTGAGCAATCCCCTCACCATTGTTGTTGCGGATTTGAAGATCGGAGACTCACACGATCAAAGTGAACTCGAATTGGTTCGATTCGATTCTACGGTGAGAAAAGAAAACCTCTGCCTCTATGCTCCTTCAACGTCAAACACTGCGCAGCCTGTGCCAGATGCCAAGACCGAACCCTAGCAAAAAAATTATTTTAAAATAAAATCAAAATCAAAATTTCCAACTTGTAAGTGGTTTAACTTTTTTTTTCTTCTTTTTTTATGTAATAATAATGAATCGTATTATTGCCTTTACGTACCTGATATCGTATATCGTATATGATTGCAAAATAAACTATATTGTCACAATAAATAAATTGTTTATAGAGTAATCAATAAGTTTTAAAATTAAAAAAAATATGAATCAATTTTAAATGCATAAGTAAGTCACTATAAGTGTAAAACAACCGATTACATATTATCTTTAAATTACTTTAATATAATTATTATAAAAATTAATAAATTTATATATAAATTATAATTTAATGATTATGTAAAAAAAATTATATTGTCAATATATAACTATTTTTCTTTAACTAATTTCCAACTCTTTAAATTGCAAACATATCACATATGAACAGATAAAATGCACCAATAAATAAAATTATCAGTCATAAGTTTATTATTTTTAAAAAATTCAATTAATAATAACGTATTATAAAATATGTTGCTACTACTATCCTTTCAGGATTGAGAGACAAATGAAGGGGATGGGACTATTTTATATTTTATAGATCTGATGGTATTTTGGAAATATTAAGTTGAAAAACAAAATATGGAGGTGTGGTTAGAGACTTAGAGGGGGTAAAAAGAGAAGTGTTTATAGTATGGGCCTATCTAGCATCTATTTCTAGCAAAGGATTGGTCTTATGAACCTTGAATTAAAAAAAATGGAGGAATCAGCTTGTAAGCTTAAAGCCCAAACCAAGATCATCTGAAGCTTAAAGCTTATGGTTTCTGCAAATAATTGTAAGAATGCATTTGATGGGTTGAACGATGTTAGCAATCCAGTTATTTGACGAGGATTTTATTTTATTTTATTAACATCCAAAACGAAAAAACTCTCACCAGTCACCACCTTTGATCAACTCGTAAAGTTTCCATGTCTGGAAGGAATTTATAGAATTGCGTGAATTAATAGAACTGCATGGATAATAAAAACCACTTTATTCTATCATATGTTATGCTACATTATTTTGTAGATAACATCCTATCATATTCATGCTTCATCAAATATATAATATAAATGTCCCTCTATAAATTTATACTATCATATATCTGCTGCCGGACTGTGACAATTGGATATTTATTTTATAGTGTGTCTGCCCTATTCCCACTGATAAAGTTTAATAATAAAAGAAAGATATTTGTTATTGACTTTTCGTACTTCTCTCATGGTTATTAGATAGAATGGAGTGAAATGAGATGAAAATAAAATTGAGATAAAAAAATTAAATTAAAATAGTATGTAAAAATATGAATTTAGTTTTATTTTATTGTTTATTTCATCTTTTTTCGCTCTCTTTTAAGAACATCGTTTGGGCTAATCACATTAATAATGTAATAATATATGTGGACGAAGATTGCTTGCAAAAATTACATAATAGAGACGAATACAATAATGCTGAAGAGAAAATGTTTTGATCCATGGGTTCAGATAAAAGCACAGAAATATCTAACCACGACCACAGAAATTTACCTAAAAAGGATGAATGAACCGTATTCCACAATGCATTATTAAAATTCATATACCCTTGTAGGTGTAAATTATAGAAACGTTAATCTTATACGGGTGACAACCTGCTGGAACAGAAGAACATCGACTAGGAAGTTTCATCAAGCCAGAAATTAGCTTTAAGTTTCATAAAAAAAAACTTGTGAATAATCAAATGTTTCTAAAGAGAGTCTTTAGTTGAAAAACTGTTATTATAAAAAATTATTGGATCTTGCTAATTGAGTATTGTTAAAATATTGGTTAAGGAATTAAAAAAGTATTTATTGTGAATATTATAGGAGTATGTTAACAAACATGAGCTTAATTTTGTACATCTTAATAAATAAAAATCTTTTTAATTCTTTGACTAATATCTTAAGGTTACTGGTTAGTATTTTTCAAAATTATATAAATCCAATCATGCGCTAATACATTTCCAAAAGGAGAATAATAATATGAGACTTATTATCCCTAATCAAGGAAAAAACTCATGGTCAGCCAAAATTCATCCCAACTCAACAACTATTCCAACTATTTAGTTTTCAAACAAAAACTATAATAAATTAACATGGCACAATAGCAGATGCACGTCATTTTCCTGAACAAGAATAAAAAACAAAACGTTAAAAGCTTTATCAAATATATATCATTATTCCTATATTCATTAGGGCGGCTTAATATCGGCTATGTCATACGAATTTGCTGTCATCTGAACCAACTCATCTACCATTCAGAGTATGCAATGACACAATATAAGGGGTGCCATTATGAGAAAAGGAATGTGACAATGACATGGGTGCATGCGATGTTACCAACCAAACCAAACTATGTTTCTTAAATGCCAGAAGCAAGTATCACATTCTCTATGTAAACATCACTGTTGTTCTTTTCTATAATACAAGTGACATGGAACATATACTAATTGTAAATGTTGATCAAAATCCATTTTTTTAGAAATAATAGGTAATATTTGCTATAAGTTGAAGCACAAATTCTCACAAAACCTTATTAATTAGCAGCAGCCTCTAAGATTTTGAATAATGTAGGAGTTAAACTTCGTACCTTTAAATATGGAAACATTATTCACGAGGAAAGTAAGACAACATTTAGGTAGGTTTCAGTTATATAAATGAAAAAGAAAAAGAAACAAATTTAGCATATCGTCGTTTTTTTTTTGGAAGTATATCATCGTGTTAGAGAGAGAGGAAAAAACACAACTTTTATCAAATACTACTATAATTAAAAATATGTGCGGCATTAACTCTCATTCATGATTTTTTTAACCACCAACATTTTTTTTTAGTTTGTAGATGAGCCAATTATATAAAACGTGTGTTTTGCATTTGTGTGTTACACGTTAAATTTACCATAGGTGTGTGTGTACAGAAAATTAATACTATAGCTTGCTTGTCCGTCGGTTCAAATTTATACTGAACCCTTTCGTATCATTTAGGATCACTGATGATAAAATCATGATGAGAATATGAATTTAAGTGTAACAGAAAGCAAAATACAGGATATTCTTAACAAAAACAACTGAAATTATAAAAGAAATGAGAAAAATTACACGCACAAAATATATATTGGAGTATAAGTATGAAATAAAATTTTACATACGATAAAAATAAGAAAGTTAAATATCATATAAATGAAAATAATACTTATAAACTTGAATTTTAAAGTTTTTGTTAAAATATGATATCCCTTACTTAAATTATATGATTATTCATGGTCTAATAATAAAAATTATTTCTAATGTTTACTTCCCTCAATTTTCAATAGATATAGATTATATTAATGAAAAGGGAAATGAGGGAACAAAAAGAAAGAACAAGCACTTCATATCAATATTACATAGTAAAACTAATAAATTGTTTGCCTTTACAGGCTGAATGAGAAGTTTTATGTGTCTCTCTTTAACAAAATAAATAAGGGAGGTGAATATTTATTTGAAAACTAGAAGAAATATTTGAATGTAATTTTTCTTTATTGACACTTGAGAAGACATGCATTTAGAACAAGGATATGTTATAAAAGAAAAATAAATAAATTTCTTTAGGATATGTTTGAAATTAATTTGAAAATAAGGATTTGGAAATAAGAGAAGTTGACAAAAAAATTATGATAATTATGAAATATTTATAAAAATAAATAAATAATATAAATTTATAATGTTTAATTTATTTTTCATTAAAAAACATCTAAGTAGCTAAACTACAAAAAAGTAGTAGCTGTGAAATGGATAAAATTTCGTATTTTGTCACGTGACAATTTTAAGATATTCATGTCATTACAATTTGTAAAAGAATGATCGACAATCAATTTCATATATACACTAAAAACATATTAAAAATTAAAATTATATAAGTACGTCTATTTTTTAGTATATGGGTAAAAGGAAGAAAGACATAAAAAAATAAAGAGATAAACTAGTAAATATGATAAATGATGTAATGAAAAATAAAGAAATAAATAAAAGAAGATGAAAGTGAGATAAAAGAAAAATGTACAAAAATATAATAATTAACCCTTAAATAATAAGACAAAGGGTGTGAAGTGGTCACAAGACTAAAACTTAGATGATTATATTATAAAATGAAGTATATGATCATTTTTTGTTGGAACACCTTTATCTATGTTTTTATGTGTGATGCCGGCGAATTTTGAAAGAAATGGACCAATGAGGTTATTTTTATTTTAAAACTATACAGTTGAAAAATTATAAATAAATAAAACTAGTGAAAAGTTGAATGACAGTTTTATGTCTCATTCTTTTCATTTAAAAAAAAAACAAATGCAAAAGTATATACTTAAAATAGAAAACGAATCCTCTAATTATTTTTTCCTTGAAACTTCTCCAATAATTATTAGGGTCCTTTAAATAATGAACAAGTATTGTTTGTAGGGGAAGGGGAAGATAAGAGAAAGTGACATCATGAAAAGTGAGAAACACGTTTACGATAAATATTTAAAATCCTGTAAAAAGAATAGAGTTTTCTACTTATTATTCTACCTTCTTTTAGGTAGCTATTGCCTTAATTTAGCTATTTGAATCGAAAGTAATTATTATTATACAAGTTATAACATGGTGATGCCTAAATGTTTTATTGTTTGAGAAAACCAGTAGGCCGCACTATACTCCGCAAGCCCAAAATAACCGTTGAAATTCAATTATTCAAAGGTGTAAAACATTCTTTATTTTATTATAGATTGGAGAATACTTAACAAGAAAGGTTTGATATAAGTAGTAATTATTTGTGTTTTTTAATCAAGTAATTCAATATTTAAATTTTAATTAGTCTTTGGGTATAGAATTAATTGTCTATTTCTATCATTATTAATATATTCTATATTCCTATCATAATTTTCAATAAAACATGTTATTTATTAATTTTTAATTTAATTATAATTTTAATTTCGTCTATTTTATGTTTTGTGTAATTCTAATTTTAGTTTTCTTATTTAATCAAATTTTTCACTTTTAAATTTAAGCATATATATATATATATATAAAATTAAATTTTCTTCTTATAGATAACTAAAAGACGTGACTAACACGATCACATGTGTTTGTATAGTTTAATTATAACTTGACATCAAATTTTCTTTGACCTTTTCTTTCCCGTTCACTTATGACTTAACCCATGAAGAAGCACTTGATGACTAATTTGAATTGTTATAGCCTGATAATATAAGGTTAAAATTGCAGCAATTAAGAAGCGCGCATTATTAAACAACGTGTCTCAAAAGGTTAAAATTAAGAATTAAATAAACATTTGACAATGCAATCTAAATATACCTCTTGCATTTTGCTTTGTTAATAACTGCAGTTCAGATGTTTGATTAAATGTCCTAATGAAATTCTATGCGTGATAAGTAAACAATAGTTGCAAAAACGAAATCGTAAGCAGATGGGATCTCTTACATTTCAAACTTTCCATATTGTTCTGTATTAGGGATAGAGATGTCTCATATTGTTCTGTCTTAGGAATAGAGATATCTAGTCATGTTACTGATATGTTAATGTTAGATCTATTTGTCCTCTTTCAAGTACCTATGGGAGAGATACCCTAGAGATCAACAGAGATCACTGTGCACAATAATATGAATGACATAATTAAGGTGTGGGGTGTGTGCATAGTGACAGCTAAAAGAGAGAGGGTTTATAATGTTTTACCTTGTAGGTTTAACCCCTTATTTATATATATTACCTCTAGGGTTTGTTACTGTCATATCTATGTTAGAATCAATAGTTGAACCTTTTGTCAGGTCCGTAACAGTTGCCCCCCAGTTCGATAATTTGGTAGTCCGGGTTGCTGGGGTGTATACTATGTTGAACTTCTTGTACATCACATTTGATTGTCATCCGGGTTTCGGGATTTATCTGTTTTAACAACGGGTTTTTCTCCTAACCTGAATTATTACGAGAGAAGCACACACCATTTGATTTTTGATAAATGAACTCAAAACACTTTGAATTCTCTTCAATGAAATCGAACATAATTTTGAAATTCATTTTCATATTAACATATGAACTCAAACACTTTTAGAGTTCTATTCAATGACTCAACCAAAGTCAAAAATATTTTATGCAGAGTCTGCTTGAATATTCATCTGGTATTAAAGACCAGGTATTATATTATGCGAAGATTTTCTCCACATTACATTCCTGCTCATTCTACCGGAATTCAATCCGAACCAAGGGCAATTTGTCACATGTTCAAACTCAGTTTTTAACCAAGACCTTAAACATTTCAACCTGATCAGGGTCAGCATGACGGTTCACCTCCTTAGCCCATAATACAACTTTGATGCATCATACACGTGAAGGTTTATTTTTATACCCCCATTTTATCTAAACTCGGATTTAAGTATCTCGGTTTCAGATTTTTAATTAGGCTTTGCGTAAGTTTCATTAGCTGAAGGTTTTAACCAGTTCAAGTTTTACCCTTAAACAATCACTTCTTGAGTTTTAAACCCTTTCTTGAGCTTTACCCTCAAGGTCTCTTACAACTTGAGTTTTTAACCCTTTCTTAGACTTTACCCTTAAGATCTCTTACAACTTGAGTTTTTAACTCGGTTCAAATTTTGGAAGCGTCCTTCCTTACTTTTTGAACCCGGCTTCACATACCATTATATCCCGGGTGACTGATACAACATTTTTATCCCGGAGGGCCGGTACACCATTTATATCCCGAAGGGCTGGTACAATATTTTTATCCCGGAGGGCCGGTACACCATTTATATCCCGAAGGGCTGGTACACCATTTTTATCCCAAAGGACCGGTACAACATTTATGATTACAATCAACAAACAACTTCAACAAAAGTTGTACCAAAACATCACAAGAGGTAAGCATAAAAATAGGTTTTTGTATGAAATTAATTCCTACCACTAGAAATAACAACTAACAAATCCTAACAGTCAAATTGACTTATTTCAAGAGAGGAACACACTGACCAAATTTTAGGATAATCCAACGGTTGATAAAACAGATAACCTTTTCTCAATATCACTGCCTGAAACAAGACAGAACAGAGCAGGAATTCTGATAACCTTTGTTTGCAGTTGAAACATTCATTCTTGAAAACGCTACAATGAATGATCCGAACGGTCAGAATGTTGCAATAGATTTTATTAACCTTTCTCAAATTTTGAACGTAATCCAACGGTTAGTATGAAATAAATGTCGCTCGCAATACCGCTGCCTGCTTCAGAAAATGGATTCAGAACCAGTTTGGTTTGGAAATTTCTGGTGATGCTACAAGACTCTATCTAAGAAACCAACTGTTAGATGTGAACAATGGTGAGTCACAAACTTGTTGTAAAAGTTTCATCAAGATCTAACGGTTAAACAAGAAGATCAAGAAAATTGAAGTATGACATTTTTCGTCTTTCTCAACATGCGAGTTTGGATGCAATCTGATTGTTACTTCTTGTGTTTACCATTCGGAACGTGGGATTTGAAATTTAATGTCCCCACAGACGGCATCAATGTTCTGTCCTAGGAAGAGAGATGTCCAGCCATGTGACTGATGTGTTAATGTCGGATCTGTTTACCCTCTCCAAGTACCTATGGGAGAGATACCCTAGAGATCAACGGATCACTGTGCACAATAATATGAACGACATAATCAAGGTGTGGGGTATGTGCACAGTGACAACTAAAAGAGAGAGGTTTTAGAATGTTTTACCTTATAGGTTTAACCCCTTATTTATAGAGATTACCTCTAAGATTTGTTGATGTCATATCTAGATTAGAATGAATAGTTGAGATCCTCTTAATTATTAGTCTTAGATCTTCTATAATATAAGCATTTGTCAGATCCATAACATATATATATATATAAAATGGTGATTGATATACAATGGTACAAAAATCTACACGAATTATTAATCACTATTCAAACTTTTATATATCAACAATATACAATAATCTGAATGTTGATTAATATACTGTTAGTACAATGGTATATGACCACAAAATTTGACAATCATATATTAGTCCCATGTTCATTATTCACTCATTTGTTAACTATGCACGTACCGCAATATATCCGATATTATCTCCCTCACGTACTATATATATATATATATATATATATATATATATATATATATATATATATATATATATATATATATATGTGTGTATGAATACTGTATTAGACAAAACAACGTTGAATATTATCTCCCTCACCTACTTAGCTTGATGTAATTAACTTAGCTTGATGTAATTAACTCGTTTTTATATTTAGGTTAATTATCTCCCCTTTAATATAGAAAAAACGTTTCTTATTTTTTTTTTCAGGATCATAAGTGAACGGTTTTCATTCATTGGGAAATATTTTGAGAATAGAATTGGAAAAAATATATGTTTGAGGGAAATCACGCCACTCAATTCGAGTACCATTTTTATTAAAAAGTTATACTAACCAGAATTACTCTAATCTAGAATATGTTATTTAAACCAAAGTTTTTCTATATATGAAAAAAAAATATGATAAGCATTTTTTAATCAACTCAAAATTACTTAACGAATTCGTGCAAAGTTGCAAACGTTATTCTGAAGTTTTAAAAAAATATTTTTTTTTTCATTCCAATAAGATCAACATTAAAAAAAATTACTCTGCCGCAATTGATTGAGAATTGGAGCTGAAAATGGAAATTGTTATTATTGTATGAGACTACACAGTTTTTCACTAGGCCTTTCGATGGAGTTCCTGTTTCTTTTTTCTGCTAAGGCCCAAGGGAGCCTCTCAATGTGTTGATAAGGACACCTAACTGGTTTTTCAACTGCATTATTTTTTCACGGTAACTACGAAATAAACTTATAAACCATTTGTGGATGGAAAACCTGGTTTCCCCAAGATGATGAATGAGACTGCGATGTGACAAGTCATAAGTACGGGTATTTTGAATTTTTCTCTTCCCTTTTTATATTTATTTCTTACTTAGAGTAATTATTTGAATTTGCCTCTAATTTAGGCAAATATTGGTAGTTGGGTTAGTATAAATTTTTATAGCTTGAGATTCACTAATGCTAAGTTTGATTGATAGGAAAGACATGAATGAATGAGATGAAAATACAATAAAGATAACTTAAAAAAGAAATATTGGATAAAAATAAATTAGAATATTAATTTATTTTGTTTTAAAGTTGTTTGGTATGTAACTAGGGGGTAGATCTAAGGAGAGACAAGTAGCAATTTTGGTATCTTTTTATAGAACATTTCTAACATAGGATCTCATTTTGAGATCTTAATCACGTTTTTGGTGAATTTCGTAATATTATATCACTCTTAAGATTTTCTTATTTTTTACTCTAATAATAAATATCATTTTGAGATCTTAAACCATTTTTTAGGTCTTACAAGAATGTGATACAAATCAATTTTGTAGAGAGAGAATAAGAAACCAATTTTTAATGAATGTAAATCTTGTCGGTTATTCTATAAGAACTATATATTCACATGAAGATCCAACATCATATTTTCTAATAATGGATCTTAGTAAAATTAGATCTTGAAACTAAGATCTTCTTGCAAGATCTCTTATTAGATATGCTTTTAGGATCCTTTGTATCTATAAGGAAAAAATTTAAAATTTAAAAATATTAATAATGAAAGAAAAAACAAATATATATATATATATGTTTTTTAGTTCATGTTTGTTTAAAAAATATATAATAATAGATCATATATCTAATTTTATTCATAAAATTAGTAATAAATATTTTTTAAAATTATTATTAAATAATTATTTATTAGGACTTAAATAATTAAATAACTATGTAAAAAAACAGACCTCCCTCCGATACACTCTTGGATTTGTTCCTTATGTAACTCAATTTTTATATCTAGACTAAATTACTTGTTTTATCCTCTATTTGTTTATTTAATTAGTTTGATTTGGTCTTTTTTTTATTGAAAAGTTCAATTTAGTTCTTTAATTTTTAAAATTTATGGATGTTGTCATTTTCATCAAATGCGAAAATGATGTTAACTTTTTGTATATGTAGTACAATAAAAAAAATTGCACTTAGTCAACATGTAGGACATCTCTGTTAGAAATTTAAATAGTGTTAACGAAAAAGATAACATTGCACTACTCCTGAAAGTAAGACACCAAATTAATTTTTTTAATAATAAATAGACTAAATTGAACCAGCTAAATAAATAAAGCGACTAAATTAATAATTTTGCCTATATCTATTTATAATTTAATTTTATATTTATAACTTGTTCTATGATATAAAAGTACTTTCAACTTTAAGCATAATCACTAGAGGTGTCATTTTGGTTGTAAACCCCAAAGTCAACTTATTTGCCATGTTATGATGCTATAACTTTTTTTACCTACCTAATGAGTGGTCTAAAGGTTTTCCACCTACACAGCCCACTTAACAAAATGGTTAAGTTATGGTTTAATGGAACTAGCCTACAAGTTATAACTATTTAAAAATAAATAGTTTTAATTCAATCTTAATTAAAGTAATTTCAACTTAGACTTGGTCAAAATAATTTTAACTTAACCTCAATCAAAGTATTTTTACCTCATCTTCTACAAACATATCACTACCTTAACTTCGACAAAGTATTTCCACCTTGGCCTCAACAACAACATTTTTACCTCAGCCTCGGTCAAACCATCTTAACCTTGACCTCAACAAAGGAATTTTTAGTTCAATCTCTATCAAGACATATTTGACTTGGCCTCGACTAGGGCATCTTTTGCTCGACCTTGACTTGAGCATCTTTAACTTGGCCTCAACTAGGGCATTTTTAGCTCAAACTCATTCAAGGCATCTTTGGCTCGATCTCGCCTAAACATCTTCAACTTAGCTTCGTCTAAGACATCTTTAGCTCGACCTCATCAAGGGAATCTTCAGTTTAGTCTTAGCCAACACATCTTCAACTTGGCCTCGTATCTTTAGCCCAATCAAGACTAGGGCATCATTAGCTTAACCTCAATTAAAGCATCATCAGTTCAGCCTCAATCAAGGCATATTTGGCTTGGCCTTATCCAGTACATCTTTACCTTGGTCTCAACCAAAGCATTTTTAGCTTGACCTTGCGAGTGGCATCTTCAACTCAGCCTCATCCAAGGCATATTCGATTTGGCCTTGTATCTTCAACTCAACTAGGGTGTTTTTGCTCAGCTTTGGCCAAGGCCTCTTTGATTCCATCATCAACTCAACCTTGGGCTAAGCATCTTCAACCTAACCTTGGACCAAGTATCTTCAAGACAACCTAATTTTGAATATCTTCAACGTAGACTTGAGCCAAAATTTTAAATGAAAGGTCCATGTGGCCAACCTTAACTCACAAAAGCCTTATGGGACTTTTTGGACATATATGAGCTTGTTTACATGAACTTTTAGTCGTATGAACTTTTTGGCATTGATCCAAGTGGAGTGAGCTAACCCATTTTAATGGCCTTATTAATTATGGTAAATTTTGATGCAGAAGTCTTAATTCCACTCCAATCTTAGTTGAGTAGCTTAAAAGAAATACACCTATAGCTAATAGTTAGATTAGTTCTTCCTAATGTTGATTAGTTTCATAGTTTGTGGAGCACCTTATGTCTCTCTTTTTCTTAATTCCTTTATTTGAATTAGCAATGTAATGTATTTCCCCGATCAATCTTGAATTAATTATTAGGGTCTTTAGTTTTATGATTTACTGTATTGTATTTTATTGTAGATCAATCTTCAAATAACTTTTAATACTTTTAAAGTTAGCAAGTTTTAGATTTCAACAAAAACTCTTTTCATACGTGACCAAAAACTTTTTTTATTACCAGACTTTAATCTACAAGTGAAAGTCTTCAAGAAGAGTTTCAAGAGGAAATATGTAGAAGGATGCCCATTTTTCCTAACAAAGGAATGAAATTGGTAATGAGTAAGCCACGTATAGACAGAGCACAAAGGTCTTCTCAGCTTGCTTTGCATTATGGAGGTTTTGAATTTAATAAGAGACCTATGATCTGAGGAGAAAAGTGCCAAGTGGAAAACAAAAGCCTTTGTCAAATTTCGTTCTCCGCATTTGATTAATCAAAACATGATCTAATCTCTCAAACAAATTTTCTCTTTACCAAGTGAAAGGGAAGTCGTTAAAACCCACATCTATACACTCAATAATATATTGAAATTTGATTGCATCCCTAACCATATCGTTGGTGCAATCCCTTCTTTTTCAAAGTAAAAAAGTATAGAGTTTAATCACCCTAGCTATAAATTACCATTGGTTGATATGGATTTTCTTTACTTGAAAAAAAATGGTAAATCTTTCCACAAAATAATTCAAACACTCAACATTTGGATAGTGTTATACTATATATATAGTAATTAAAAAATCTATATGAACCAATGGTAATTAAAAAAGGAAATATGCTTAATTAATTAAAAATATACTTAAAATAAAAAGAAGAGTGGAATATATTATTATTTAAATAGAATACACAAAAATTAACCAATATTTTTAGCACTAAGTTTTAGCTTATAATGTTTTCTATAAAATTTGATTCCATAATTTAATACGTTAATTTCACTAGCTTCAAAATAATCATAAAAAGATATGATTTTAACGTACTCAAAAGCAAATAAAATTTTTTGAGTTTAATTTTGATACGGTGTCAGTGAAAGATTTTTACACTTTTTCTCAAATAGTAAAAAAAAAAGATTTTTACACTATAAATTAATTAAAAATAACTTTTAGAAAAAAATAATTAGATAATAATTTATAATTAAATGATAATATGAAACTTTTACACTATCTATAATTTAATTAATTATTTTAACATCAATGTCATAATTAGGTAATATATATATATATATATAAATAAAAATAAATTATTATTCTATATATTTATTTGTGTTCCCTAATACTTTTGATATGCCAACGAGGTGAGTAGGACATGAGTTTAGAGTTGTTCCAGCGGTGGGAGCTTATATGTAGTTCTTAGGGATTTTTTGTGGGTCCTTTAAGAAATATTTCTTATATTAGATGTGAAGCTTAAATTTCAGATTCACAGGTTTGTCAGATGAATTACTCCAATAGAAAAATTACACAAAAAACTATTTCTTCCATGGCCAGATAAGAAACGCGGAAGATATCACCGCTGGAGCTGCTCTTAGTTCCCTCATCCCTGTCTTTGCAAAAAGACGTGCCGAGTTTGGATATAAAAGAATTGATTTAAAATTTCAATATTCATCTCTGTCAGATTTTATTGGATTCAAAAAAATCTCGAGTAACCTGTCATGTTATTCTTTTATAAATTTAACTTGCTTGCATATTTTTAAATTTATTATATATATTAAGTTATTACTAATATTTTAATTCAAGTAATATATAAAATAATAAAAAACAAAGATATTAAAATTAAAAATAAGAATTAAATTATGTTTTTGGTTAAGTATAAAACTTTAAGTTTTTTATTTAATTATTATTATAATTTTAATTATTTGATTATTAAATTGATTTATTTATTTTTTTAAAATTATATAAATAAAATCTTATACGCCCGCATATATATATATATATATATATATATATATATATAAGCTATAATAAATTATAACAGGATTGTTGTGGGATAATTAATACTCATTCCAATCCTCTACTCATTCCAATCCTCATATTTGTTTAAAAAGTTCGAGTAATGCATGTATTATTATCCATACTCAATTAAAATAGGATTTTTTTGTCATATTGTGACGGGATTCAGGGTGGATACTCGAAAGTTTAGAGTTATTTACCATGTCTAGTTGGAAAGTGGCTAGTCTCATCTCAACATGATGCAACATGATACCCTGTTGAAATTTTTTTATATAGTATATGTGATGAATTATATATAGATATAAAATTTCAAAAATGAAAAAATTATAACATTTACATTTAATAATAAATAGTTATAAATGTCTTTAAAATATGTATTTTTCCTATTTTTTTTAGAAAATTTTGATAAGGGTTCCCATCTCATAATTGTTTAAAGTCAAACACATTTAATTATGAAAATATTAAGTAATGGATTATTGGAAGTAGATACATCTTGTTGATATAGGTAATATCAAACCATATTGTACTAGAAGAAATGTTGGCTCTTATGTTATTTGTAATGCTCTTGATTATTAATGTTTCAACTACTCACATTTTACAACATTTCATCAGGTGACACTTAACTCAACTCTTTGTTGGTCAAAATCCTCCATCGATTAAAATCCTTCATAGGTAGCCATTTATGAGACATTGACAACCAACCTTGACATCACTCGACCGCTCAAAAGATTATTGCATGTCCTCACAAACAAATACAAGATTTTTCAATTTGTTTTATTCTTATTCACATGCATTTTGAAATTTTTTTAAAATAACGTTAGTTTATAGTTTCTCCAAGTCAAACACACTAAATAATAAAATTTTTAATTGATGAATTATAAAAAAGTAGATACATTTTGATGATATAGATAATATCAATTACACAATCTCATATTTAGATAATGTTTGAATTCCTCTTATTTTAATGTAATTTGAATGAGTTTTTAAATAAAATATTTTCGTTTTGTTTAAGGAAATTTTTTGGATTCAACACATTAGAATCATTATCTCGTTTGCTACAATCATTATTCATCTTGCTATTTGATTTGCTAAGATCATTACACTAAAACGCTCTTTTACACGATTCCGTTTGTGGGCAGGGTCGCTTTGCATTGTTTTGCTGCTATAGCGGTGCTATTTTTAAAATTAAAACTGTACTAAAACTATTTACAATATAAAAAAATTGCAATATTACAAAATTGGAAAATTAAAACTATAATGTTTCAATTTAATTTAAAAACCCATACTTTTATGAAGATTTGGTTTCATTAGTGAAACAATAATTAAAGCTACGAGAAGTTAGCATAAAAGGTTACATCTAAACTTTGATGTCATTATTATATTAAAAATAAAAAATAATCTTGATTCATTCATAGCGTAGACTTATTTAGATTTTTATCTAATTATAAAATATCTAATCACTAAAAAAAATTTGACTTTCAAAACCACTATACAAAAACTCTAACTTTTAAATAATTTACTAATATGAAAATTCTAATACTGGTAAAAATAAGTTGACTATCAAATTAATATATGTTCTTTGCCTTCCAAAAAAAATTGACTATCAAATTCATTTAACATAAGTGAAAATTCTCATACTGTTAATTCTTCAAATTTAAGTTATATACATATATTCTAAACTTTAATCTTACAATCAACATTTTAATTTATGTTTTTATAAACATTTTGTTTATTTCATAAATTATCCTATTTTTAAATCAAGTTTATTAAATTATTTTAAAAATTATATATATATATATATTTTTTTTTTCTATATTAACTTTGAATAAACATAGATCGAATATATACTGTTCCAAAAGTATATAGTTTTTCTTGGTGGACCAATTGTATATGCTCACGTCTTGTACTGAACATCCTTTTTGGTTAGACGTGTTTAGAAAGTTAATTACAAGTTAAATCCAAAGCATAAGATTCGCTTATTTTAAAGTTAGATAAAATTGATTTTAATAAAATTATTTTTAAATTACTAAACATAACTAAAATATATTTTACATTACAAATCTTAGATTAAAATGAACATGACACAAAGATAAATTAAGGTTGATGGTTGATGCTATACAAATGCAATCTGAATCCAAATCCTGATAACTTGTGCAACATGGCAAGCCTAAGGAAAAAAAATCGAAGTTTATTTAGGATTAGGGTACACAATAAACGAGAGGGTAATTGAGTCACTGAAGGCCACATGGCATTTACGTAATACCCGGAACTTCGCGAGGGCAATTAAACAGAAGCTCCGCTATAAATATCGAAGCCCCTGACCCGCTGCGCATTCTCGTCTACACACATTTTTTCGCTTTGATCCTTTCTCTCTCCTCTCTCCCTCTTTTCTTTCTCTATTCTCTCTCTTTCTATCTCTTTTTGTTTTTATTAAATCTTCAAAAATTTGCCAGATTCCGGCCACAAATTTTTCTCGTCCCTCTCTGTTTCCTATGTCTTCTTCACCCTAGCGTGTCCCCATCCGTTTCGTGTCAAATTACAATTTTGCCCCTCTATTTTCCCAATTTACTTTTTTTACCCCCCACTTTTTCACCCGAAGATAAGATAATTACCGTGGTTATTATCTTTTTTTATTTTAAAAAAAGAAGAACTATTTGTGTCAGTTTGGTTTGGTAGTAGTGACGTGGCATGCGGATAGAGAGCCATGAATACCAAAACGATGCGTCTCCCCCCTCGTCGCGTGTTGACACCTAGTGGCCCTTCCAGTAAGCGCAAAGAGAGAGATGAGCCCTTCGACAGGCCCAAGCCCATACCAGCCCCACCCGTCATTAAATTACCCAAGCCCGATAAGCCCATCCCCAGGCCCGTCTCCGAGCCCAAGCCGTCCAATCAACTGCTGGCGGGCTACCTGGCCCACGAGTTTCTCACCAAAGGGACCCTACTGGGCCAGCCGTGGGCCCCACCCAAAGGAAAGTCGTCCGCGTCGACGGAGGACGGCGGAGAGGAAGGAGAGCCGACCACCACGGCGGCGACACCGTGCCGGAAAACAACGGCGGAGGAGCGGGAAAGGTACGCGGAAGTGGCGGGTTTGTTGAAGGGTGGTGGGAACCACTTCCCCGGCGTTGTGAACCCCACCCAACTCGCCCGTTTCTTGCACTTGTGATGAATGATGATGATCTAACACAAAACCCACTGGGAGAGGGAGGGACACGTGGAACGATCCTATTCGCTCTCCCTCGTTTTGCTCGGGGAGAGTAATTTCTCCTCCGTCACCGCTTTTTTTTTTGGGTTTAATTCAAAAGACAGAAGGAAAATTTTCTGATGCATGCAACTTGTATGTATGTCATCCCTCTTGATGTATGCATTCTCATGCGAAATACATGCTTTTTTTTTTTCTTTCCTTTCAACAATTTTTAATCCTTTCATTTGATTTTGCTTTAATATACTCTCTATGCTGAACAAATCTAGATGTTTATCTAATTATATATCTTACTAGCTTTTGTTTATTTCTGCTTTTACATGTGTGTTTACCTTTAATCTCTCTCGTTTTGATTAGATTAGTGAAATTAATTAGACTATGTTTAACGATTGCTAATAGAAAAAACCGATTATAGTAACGCGCGTGCCACATTTTTAACGCCCAAATATAATAATAAAGAACATGTCTATGGAGTTTCAGTTATGTGTCGTTTAAATGTGCAACATAGCAGGAAATATAGTTGAGTTTATTTTCTGTATCACTTTAAATTTCTCAATTGATAATTTGTTATGTTCTTTGATAAAATTGTTGAAGAGAGATCGTATTAATTGAAGCAGTATATGTGATTTATTCTCGAATACTAGGAATCTAATGCGAGAATCGAAAGGGCATTATTTGACGCGTGTTATCTTTTTTTTCCTTTTATACTGAGACTGTGTGGTTTCTTCCAATTGTTTCACGCACTATATAAAGACTTTTTCATTATGGGTCGTAAAATTTACTAGGAATAGTTGGTTAGACTTTAGAGAGTCTAATGTAATTTCGGCATATCCAATTCATCGTTAAATTGCTGGGTTCACTGCATTGAGAATTTCAAGGCTTCTAAGTCTTTTTCTCATACAGTTGGAGCGTTTTGTTTTGTAGGGAAGAATTTTTGTTGAGAATATAATTCGTTTCGTGAGAATTATAATTCTTGATAATGCGTAAAATGTGTTTAATTAGTTTTAATATGTTTTTAAGAATTAATGATTTATACAAAATACGTAATTAAAAATTTTCTTTATATTCGAAAAAAATTAGATTCTTGTTCCTTTCTTGAAAATATTTTTGTGAAAGAATGAATTAAAATTGATTTCTGAAAATTATAATTTTTTTAATTTATTTTTATTAATTACATAACAAATATGAAAATAATAGTTTTTTACTTTAAGATTCCTAGAAAAGAAAAAACTTTCTCTCAATCAAACGTCACTTAGGTGCTTATATGTTGTTATGCTTTGGAAATTTTCTTATCTGGTGCTGTTGGAATAACTTTTGCCTCCAATAGTGATTATGGTCAAAAGGATAAATAAATAGTTAGTGTTGTCACAGTTGTACATTTCCCATTTGATTTTAACGCAATTGAATTTGTTATCTGTATGTGGCCAGAGACGAGTGTGTGGTTTGGATAAACTAAACTAAAATTAAATTGAAACCAAATAAATGGACTGAATTGTAAAATTAAATCCCTTTTTTTCAAAGTTAATTTAGACAAATTTGATATGCAATCGGTTTCAAAATTGTTCCGGTATACCAAAATAATCTTAAATTGCAATTGAAGCTAAGGTAGTTTATAAACGAAAAAGTTCCTCTCCATTCTTTTTTCTCCATTACTTCCATTTTTATGTTCTTGAAGAAAATAATGGTACTCTATATTTATCATCATGTCCATTTCATTTATTTATTTATTCAAAACTTTAGTGATCAAAGAAATGGATATCATCTTGATCCTTTATAAACACTTTTTATGTAGGGTAGTATTTTGGTGTTAGTGATGATAATAATAATAATAATGGTGATAAGTCATTTTAATGGTAAAAAAAACTTGATGATACTAAATATATCATATTATTAAAATGGATGAATTTTAATATGTAATTTGAGATTTTATTTTAATATTTAATTTGAGACTTAAATATTTTTTGTCCATGCAAATATGCAATTTTTTTGTTTAATTTTTATAAATTAATGATAACGTAACACTTTATATATGTGCCATGATAATGTTATCAAGTTGATAACATACATGATGATATTATTGACTGATGATATAATATGATGATGTCTATCATTTTATTTATCATGTCATTACTTTTATAATAGATACTATTAACAATAAAAAAAAATAAAATAATTATAATTGCAAGAATTAAAATTATTTTTTTACAAGAATGAACAAAAAATATTAAATTACAAAAATAAAAAATATATTTAAGCCTAACATTAACTATGTTACACAATAAAAAAATAGTTATCCATTTCTTTTTTTAACTCAAAATTTATTAATTTCTTAACAATTATTACTCTGCCCCTTTACATAGAATAAATGATATTTTTTATATATTTTTAATTACAAAAAACATATAATCATTTTTAAATAGATTAATTACTAATTGTCTTTTATATCCTTACTTTATTATAAAGTCTATTAATAAAGTATCACTCATTTATCATGAAAGTTGATTTATTTATTGACCAATTAAGAATATAACTCATATTCATTAGTTAAAAAATTATTCATTAGATTATGAATAATGTCATTATATCTAACCATCATATAAATCAATTAATACCATGATTAATTTTGTAATAAAATTTAAATTTATGACAATATTAATAAAAATGAACTAATATAATTATTTTTATTGTTCTTGATAAATTATATATTTATTTTTATATTAAAGAAAAAAGATAATATTATTCGACTGTGATCACTTTAACTTATTTTTACCGGTTTAACTTATTTTTCATTTTTTTTATTGATTTTCTAGATTAAATGGAGCACAAGTCCAATAAATGGAGGTATCACATTGCTGGAAATTGACCAATCCGAAAGGAAGAAGATTAGTTAAATAATAAATAAAAAATCCAAAATATCTTTTGGTTACACAAAAAATGGAGCATAAGTTCAATTGGGTAATTTACTCTAATTATTCTTATATTTATAAAACTTGAACTCTAAAATCAAACTAAAACTCGATTTTTTGGTTAAAAAAGCAACATGTAAGTAATTATTATATTCAAGTAAATTACAACAACTCAACTCATTTCCACACATGCATACATATATAATCTTATTATCATGTTTTTTTTCTTTTTCATCTCTGTTTTTTCATTTTGGTCAATGTGCATGAATCATCTTCAATCAGAAGTTCTGGTTGCCCTACCTCGGTCTAGGGTGTGGCATGGCCCAATAATTATAGTGCCATGTTGCCTCACCCGTTAACTCTCTCTGACTTTATTTTACATATTCAGTCTACGACTTAGTAACTACATAAAGAGCAGGGGTGAGAAGCAAATTAGATGATAATTTATATATTATGGGTTGATTCGATGATAATACATAATATATTATGTAACTTCATTTAAATAATAGGTAAAGATCTAAGATTATATTCAAATATAAGTTAACTACATATTTTTTTAATTGAATATATTATTTTCAGATAAAACAATTTACACTCTAAATTGAGTTTTTGAATATACAAAATACGCGTATGTAATCCAAAAATGTTAGAAGAATACATTTTCTTCCATAAAAAGAAAGAAGAATACATTTTCTCCAAGTTGTGATTTTGATTTGGAAGTTAGAACATGCCGAGTAAAAAGGATTAGATGAAGAGTTATTTGTTTTTTTTAAACCTATTTTTTATTTTTTAAAGTATTATTATATTAGTTTTGTTTTCTATCTTATAATGAATGATATTATTATAATATAATAACTATAAATTATAACATGTTTAAACCACAAACAGTTTCACCAATTATAACTATTCAACTATGCCTTAAATGGTAAAGAATTTATCTAGAAAGAGTTTTCTACCAAGCGAGAAAAATGGTATGACAAGAATTCAAAACCATACCCATATGGCTAAATTTAATTTCAATATTGAAGTTAGGCACTGGTGGCCTAAGAGCTTACGAACTCAATATTTTATTTTGACTCGCACACCTATTATGTGACAAATTTCAAAATTCGCATATCTGTTAGAAGTCAGAACTCCGAATCTCTCTCCTTTTTATTACTTTAGGCCGATTAATTAATAACTCTAAAAGTGGAGTACCGTAAAAGTAGCAACTAATTAATAACTCTTGATCACTTTTAGACCCAATAATATCACATAGAATGAAAATATCTTTTAAAATATTCTTTTTTTTATTAATAGATTTCAATTTGAAATATTAAAAAAAAGAAAAAGAAAAAAAATTATACAAATCTTGAACTTAAAATCTTTATTCAACATTTAACATTCTTCCTTTTCTTTTTCCTTTCAAAATGCAAAAAATTGATTCTATTTTAATCATGTCATCTAACATGTCATCAATTGAAACCTCCTGTTGGAGGGACCGTGCCTACTATCGTGTATTCTGAACTTTGCTCCATATTTACATCTAGCATCTTTTGGGTGTAGTATATCATTGTTACGTAGCAACGGAAACTTTCCTAAAAAACTAGAGTCACGATCTTTCGATTCTAAACTGCCTAAATATGGATTCAAATTCAATAACTAGTGTAGACTAATGTTTATATTTTTGCTACCCTAATGTATATCATATTCTCTGAAGATAGCTGACTCATCTGGTATTCTCTTATATGTGGAGAATTTGCATCATTGTATTTCACTTACAGACTTCCACGTACAATTGGTGGACGAGAAAATTCAATAAAACGAGTCTAGATATTGACATATCACATACGTATAAAATGCCTTTTTGATATTATTGGATTAAAAATGTAAAGTGAAGTTTTACATTAACTAAAAATGAGACGGTTAAATATTATATATATAAGTGATTTTAAAATTTATAAATCTAAATTTTAAAGTTTTGAATTAATATGTGGTATTAAATTTATTTATGTGATTTATTGTGAAAATCTTTTGATATTTACTCCCTCAAATGCAAAACAAATTTATATTTGTATAATGACTCGTGTGTCACGTACAGCTACTAATTTTATAAATTTATATATATTATACAAATATATTATAAATATATATGTATAAAAATGTTTACAAAAGTATATATAACAACTAAGGATATATATATAATTTTATATTTATAAAAGTCTTGTATTATTTTAACTTTATATAATTGAAACAATCATGTAATTGATATTAAATTATTGATAATTTTAATTAAAAATTTGTACTGATATATATATATATATATATATATTTCAATGACTTATTGTTTCAATTTTTATTTACTTATACGAGTAAAATTAGTGAACCATGTCTATAAATTGAATTAAAAAAGTTTGTATTGGTTAATTTACAATTAATGATGGGATGACTGTAAATTGTATTCATTTTATATTTAACCAGATAGATAAACGCGAAAATACATATGCAAACAACAAAATAATTGATCATGATTTTGTTTAGAACTGCAAAATTTAATTACAAACCATTAATCAATTATTTCAATATTTTTATAATAATATTAACAGTTTTACGAGGATACTATTTTAGAGATTTCAAACCAATTTAAATTTCTGATTTTTCATTTCAGAATTCTTTTATTGATTTTATAGTAGTTATATTAATTTTGTTTTACAGCTTATGATTTTGAGCGTCGTCTTCAACGAAGGTATATTGCTAATTTCTTAATCAGTTAAAAATAAAAAATAAAGCAAAAAGAAAGATTAATACGGTAATAAAAAGCGTGAGGCTAAAAAATCACTTTTTTTTAATTGTAATTTATATTATGGAGTTAAAGAATATGCTTGATTATCACTATTCTGGTGGAAGCTTGAAGAAGACCTTTCAACATTGTGTGTTAATGCATATCTTTTAACAAGGCTCATAGCCCCATGGAAGCTAACAGTATGGCAGACTCATTTGCCAATGCTGGACTATCTTTTAAAATCAGATGTTTGTTTTTATAACTCTGTTCCAAATTTTGTTGTAACCTCCTTTATGGAGGATGATGCTATTTTTAGTTCAGATGATAATATAAATTAGTTGCCCTGGGGCTTTTTGCCCAGGCAACCCAGCAATTTTTTTTTACTATTCACTATTCTATTATGAGATCTTTCTTTCAAGCTTTTTACATAGGTTAAATGCCTGAAAATATAGAAATATCAAAATAAAATAAATAAAAAAGAATAAATGTTTACTTTAGAGAAAATTATAAAGAAACAAAATGGTAAAAAGAGGAAATTTTAAAACTTAGAGGATAAAATCAACAATAATATTGGCAAATGATGAATGAAAAATAAAAGCTTGGCCTATATAAAAAATGATAGATGGAATGAAAAAGGTGGAAAAATAAATAATTTTTGGGAACAAAAAAGATGTATCGTAAAAAAAGAAGAAGTTATATATATGAAAAGGAAAAATATAATAAAATATTAGTTAGTTTAAGAAAAAGAAAAAGGACAAGTTATCAATTTTATACCTAAGAGTGCAAGACACTAGCAATTTAGTTATTGAAAGTAATAAAATGACAAAATAAACCTTGAAAGTTTTTATAGTGTCCCTTAATTCCTAAATTTAATTGTTTATTATTATTTTAACCCATGATAATATGTTAGTATTAACATGAGTGACAAATTACATTTGCAAAAACTATTTTTTTGTTATTTTATTATTTTGAGGTGCAACACATAACACTTTCATGTACAAAATTAGTCATTTGACCAAAAGAAAAAAAATACTAAAATAGTGTTTGGTTGTTTTCATTTTAAGTGTATCTCACATTTTTAATTCAATTTTTTCCCTACTTTCACACTTCTTTTATTCCTTTAAGCTAAACATAAGAATTGAAGAAACAAAATATAAAAAGCATAAATCAAAGGAAAAAAGGTTTTTAATCATACATGAATTATCCTAAAAATTTTAGGTAATATTTTTGAATTTTCATAACAAATATAAAATTTTTCACAAGTGTGATGGGGCTAAATTGTCATTTATAAAATTGCCTCAATGAGAAAAGTGAAAAAATGACTTAAAATTTGTTATTTTTTTAGTTTGTAGAAATTAAAAATTAGTTTCAAAAAAGTTTATAACAACTTATATCACTATTGTACTAATAATAAAATAATAAATTTGATGAGTGGATGGAAGGTGTGAGGAGTCCATGGAGGCGTGACATGTTAGTAGTAGTTGATGTTGATGACGGTTTAAATGAGAGCCAGCGCACGACTTTGAAGCTTATCTTACGTGGCAACTACTTTCCCTCCGCTGTTACTGTTACCATTTACCACCAGTAATGAAACATTCACTGGACTGGGCCCCACAACACAACACTAACAGTTGTAAACTTGTAACATTAACCTTAACCTCTCCTTGCTGTTGCTGTTTCTGTCAGATCTTCTTCCTTCCATTTCTATTCCATTCTCATTCTCTTCTGTTTCTACACCAATTTCACTTCAAGTAAATATCATCCACACCCAAGGAAAGGAAAAGAAAAAGAAATAATAACGACAAAAACTGTAGTAAAATAAAACAAAGAAAGGTTCTCTGCTTTGCTTTCATTGATTCAAAGGTGGCTTTGATTTGATTGCTCAAATTCAGTAATGGGTGTTTCTGTTTGCACCCTCTGCTTTTCTTTCTGGAAATTCAAACGGTGAGAGCTTTCTTTTCTCTTGTTTTCGTTTACGTTTCCATGGTTCAAGTTCAAAGTTTAAACCTTTTGCTCAGCTGAATTCACTAGCGAATTTTGGTGAAAATAATTTGCCTTTTTTCTCCTTCTTCTGAATTTTATAGTGGCCTAGTCATTGTGGGTCAGTTTCAATTTTGTGAATTTGGCCCCATTATCGTTTTTTCTCATTTTTACTTAACATATACAAATTTTAAAGGGGTTTGCGTCAATATAACAGAACGTAGATAAGGGAATCTGAATGGGTTTGACTCGAATTTCACTTTTTAGTGGTGGGGTTTGTGGTTGTTGACTTAAAGGGCTATACTTGTTTTCTAATTACTTTATAATTTTCTGTTATTTTTGTTTTCCTGTCATGGGATTTCAATTCCACTGCATACAGTTTACTCAGTAGGATCATTTTGGTTTGAAATTCCAAATTTTTGTGGCGCTCTTGATTTTTGCTTAATCTAAATGCATGAACAGAAAGTAGAAGGTTCTGAATTTTGATGTCTGTTTTGATGCATGAACAGTTTACTCAGTGTGTTTGTTTTGATGTCTGAATTTTGAATTATGTATATCACAATGCCGGATTTGCAGAATTTTGAATGAAGAGGAGAAGTATGGGAAGCAGGATTAGAGAGAGGAAGGGAGGTGAGTTCAGGAGGAGTTTGCTTGGAAGATAATGAAGTGCCTACGCTCTGGGGAGGCGTTGGAAGGAGCCGATGAAGTATTTCCTTCATCATCTGGATCTCTTGCAAGTGCAATCAAGGACTTTTCAGCTAGTGAAAATTCTTGCCTCGCTGAACAGTTAGATAAGAAGCCAGACACCGGCAACATAGAAGAAGCTGAATCATCCTTACGCGAGAGTGGCGTCTTGAACTATGAGGTTCATTTCATCAAAACACCTCACTTTTGGTTGTTATATTGAATAGTCAGATATGATTTGTTCTTTGTTATTTACTCTAGGCCATAGACAGAGTGTGAGTGTGTGTGTGTCTATATATATATATATATATATATATGTCTGAAATGATTTCAGGCTTGTCCGCATGGTTTCTTCTTGTTTAGGTCATCTGTGATGTGGATGTATAAACTACTTTCAGACTTTTCTGTCTATGCTTGTAGTTATCTATCTGTTGTTGTTTGACAGAGTACTTCATCTCAATTAAATATATGATCAAGGCACTGGTTTCTATATTTCTATGAGACCATGGCTATTGCATGTAGTTTGTCTGATCTGATGGTCCATTTACTAAATTTAAACAATGCAATTTTTTTGGACTTTAGATTTTACATTGAGTTAATAAAGCCTGTAACTTTGTGTGTGTTTGTGTATGTGCGTTTCTTCTTATTTTAAATTAGTGATTATGGTCACTATTATTATTATTTAAAGAAAAATATGTCTGTAATGTGCAGGAAGCTAGAGCTCTGCTAGGAAGATATGAATATCAGAAAGGAAATATAGTAGCTGCTTTACATGTCTTTGAGGGAATAGATATTGGTGTTGTGACTCCTAAGATCAAAATTGCCCTTTCCAGAAGCAGAGAACACCGCAAGAGACATTCTCAAAACCATGCTGAACCGCAAATGTCTATACATTCTGTTGGCTTACTATTGGAAGCTGTCTTCCTGAAAGCAAAATCTTTGCAAGTTCTTGACAGGTTTAAAGGTATCCCCAATGGTTGTATGATTCGTAGACTTGTTTTTTTTTTTTTTTTTTTTTTTTTTCTTATTTTAATTTTTTTTTTTTTTTTTTTTTTTACTTCAAGAGACTTTTTTTTATTCAATCTGAACAATAGTAAATCCTTTTCAGTCAGAAAGTTTCCATAATATACCACCCCTACTGTATTACTTGACTCGATTATTGTGTCATCCACCTTTTTTACCTGAGAACTACATTACCTGGAGATTCCAGTAACCACAATATTGATATTTTTGGCAGAAATTGTCTGGTGAAAGGATGGCTTTTTTCTGAACTTGAGTGGTTTTAAAACTATGAAATCGCTTAGTTCTATTAGAAGTCAAAGCATATTCTAACATATCTTTCAATCATTCTCGCAGAGGCTGCCCAATCTTGCAAAGTTATTCTGGATATAGTGGAGTCTTCATTGCCGGAAGGCATGCCTGATAACTTTGGTGCTGAATGTAAATTGCAGGAGACCCTCAACAAGGCAGTTGAGCTGCTTCCAGAATTATGGAAACTTGCTGATTGTTCACGTGAAGCTATTTTGTCTTACCGACGAGCACTCCTTCATCATTGGAATCTCGATGCGGAGACTATAGCAAAGATTCAGAAAAAATTTGTTGTTTTTCTTCTATATAGTGGAGGAGAAGCAACACCCCCTAATCTCCGTTCTCAAATGGATGGCTCATTTGTACCTAGAAACAACATAGAAGAGGCTATACTTCTTTTAATAATTTTATTAAGAAAGGTCTCTCTAGATAGAATTGAGTGGGATCCTTCAATTTTAGACCACCTTTCATTTGCTCTGTCTGTTTCAGGAGATTTGACAGCTTTAGCCAATCAATTGGAAGAATTGCTTTCTGGGACTATCCATCGAAGTGAAAGGTACTATGCTCTAGCTCTTTGTTATTATGGAACAGGTAAGGACTTGGTAGCACTGGATCTTCTCAGAAAGTTGTTGAGGAGTAGAGAGGATCAACACCATGTTCCTGGTTTGTTAATGGCTTCTAAGATTTGTTGTGAGAACTCTACTCTTGCAGAAGAAGGAGTAACCTTTGCTCGGCAAGTGCTTCAGAACCTGGATGGTAGATGTAATCAGCTAGAAAATCATGCCAATTTCTTTCTTGGTGTTTCACTTTCAGCACACTCGAAATTGGCCGTTTCTGATTATGATAGGTTTAAGAGACAATCTGAAGCACTTCAAGCCCTAGAAACTGCTGGAAGAACGGGAAACCCCCTTGTACTATATCATCTCAGTTTAGAATATGCAGAACAGAGGAAGTTGGGTGCTGCACTTTATTATGCAAAATGCTTTCTAAAACTGGAAGGTGGTTCTAATGTTAAAGGATGGTTATTGTTAGCCCGGATATTGTCTGCTGAAAAACAGTTTTTGGATGCTGAATCTATTATCAATACTGCTTTGGATCAAACTGGAAAATGGGATCAAGGTGATTTGTTGCGAACAAAAGCTAAACTTCAAATTGCACAGGGCCAGTTAAGGAATGCCATTGAGACATATACACAGTTGCTTGCTGTTCTTCAAATTCAGAGTAAAGGTTTTGGTTCTGGGAAGAAGCTATATAAGGTTTGTTGTTGTAATAACTTATGCTGATTGAATATTTCTGAATCATGGGCCTTTATTCCTGTTATTAACTGTTAGAATTGGATCAATGTAGTCTCATGAACCTTTTGAATTTATAAGATTTTTCAAGAAATTTGTGATCATGGGTTTGTTATGAAAAAAAGGAAGTGTCCTGATAGTTTGTACCTTAGAAAGTTAGAATATTGATAGGAAAGTAATAGTGAGAGTACTGAAGATTTGATCACCATTTTGTAAAAGTAGAAAGCAGAATGCATAGAGTTAGTTCCTCAGAATTTTGCATGTGTTGATGAAGCTTTTTGAAGCATGATACACGTTTAAGGGCATACTACTGCTGGGTTCATATATTTATGTGAGAGTCAGTATGCCTTCATAGGAAGTTTGGTGGAAAGTATTTTAACTATTTGTTTTAAATATGTGATTCCCCTTCAATTGAGCTTTCTTATTCTTTTCCTTTAGAATTTGAATAGGACCACATCCCTTTCAATAGGGTGTTAGGTTTGTATGGGTTCTGCATTCTTGAAGTGTCATAATTTCAAATCTATTATTTATTATTCTATTGTATCTGTATCTCATCTTTTGGAATCCGAACAGTCCACACATTGTTTACAAGTTCAAGCTTTTTTAGGAGCTGGTATTATTAGTTAGTGGCATTAGTCAACTGTATTTGGTATGAAAACATTAAGACATACTGTATACCATGTTGTTGAAATGTAAATACTTTAACATTTCCTTAAAGAAATCAGGCATAAGGATTTGTTGAACGTTGTGTGCTACTGAATTCATCTTATTGTATTCGTTGTTTATGGTCGGTCATCTGCAGATCATTCAAAGTATTTGGTGAAAGAATGTGCTCCACTGTTAGATGGTTGCTTTCTAGTTCTACCATTCATGTCTTAGATGCAATCTACCAGGATGTGCTGTTTTGCAAAACAAAAAATAAATGTTTTGTTGGTTGTACCTGGATGATGCTCAGTTTAAATGTTGAAGCATTTTTTAATGAATGAATTGAAGTTGATGATGCTCATGCAAGGCAATAGGATTTGGGCATATGCAATTGTCATTAATTTTAACTTTAAATGGCTATTGAATTTGGATATTCAAAAATTAAATCTTGCTTCAAGATAAACATTATTGAATCTGGATGCATTTTATTTGTATTCTTTGTCTGAGTTTTTCCTTTTCTTTTTTAAATATTTTTTAATTTTACTTGTGCAATAAGATAAATTGTTCTAGCTGCTTAACTTTTTCCTCCTACCACATGACAGGACAACAGAGATCGTGCTAAGAACTTGGAAGTGGAAATATGGCATGATATTGCTTATGTTTATATCAGTCTTTTGCAGTGGCATGATGCAGAGGTGTGTCTTTCAAAATCCAAAGCCATCAAACCACTCTCTGCATCTAGATGTCATGCAATAGGTAAATATATCTGATTTTTATTTAGTTTCATGTTTTCCCATTTAATTTCTGTCCTGAGATGAAAAGGACGTAACAGATTTTCATCACTTGAAAACAACTGCCAGATATTGTTTGATATAGAGAGTATTGTTTTTAGAGTATTCTTTATATACAGCTATGCAATATGTTGTTGTATTTAGGTGCCAAGAGATCAGAGATTGGAAGAGACCCCGGAGGCATGGACCTTAGGGAAAGCAAATGCAATAAAACAATGAAATAGATCTAACATACTCCAAATTTGTTGATAATGATGACAAACTAACCTTTGTCTATGTACATAATTAAGTATATTTCACAAAGTACAATATATAACACCTTCAAAAATAAAAAACATATGTAGCATGATATATAGAAGAAAGTTTGTTATTTTCAGCAGAATAAGTTGTATCAGATTGTACAATCTTAGGGAAATTGATAACATGGTGACTAAACATGAAATTTTCCATTCTAGTTGCTTCTAACTTTCTCAGACTTATGGGTTGTTTTGTTTGTTAAATTTCACAGGCATAATGTATGAAGCAAAGGGCCATTACAAAGAGGCTCTAAAAGCTTTTGGTGATGCCTTGGACGTTAATCCTGGCCATGTCCCTAGCTTAATCTCCACTGCTGTAGTTCTTAAACGATGCAGTAATAAATCAAATCCAGCAGTTAAAAGCTTTCTGATGGATGCGCTACGGCACGACAGATTCAATGCTTCTGCTTGGTATAATCTTGGCCTTCTTCACAAGGCTGAGGGTACAGCATCATCATTAGTTGAAGCTGCAGAATGTTTTCAAGCAGCACACTTTCTTGAAGAATCTGCACCTGTTGAACCTTTCAGATGACTCATTCTATGAAGGTTGGTCTACTGGTAGAAGCAAAAGAGCAAGCATGTTTCTTTAGAGATTAAATAGCAAGGAATTTTCCTGTGAATCCTTCTTCCTCAGGATAGCTAGGAGAGAGATATTGATCATGGTTTGGAAGGCTAGTTCATAAGAATTAATAGTAATAAACAAAAGAAAAAGATGGCAAACTCTACAAGCAGTTTTGTGATGCAAAGATTCATGCTTAATGTATTCAACTATTCATGTATAATTTTCACATGCTTCTTTAGAGGTCAATTCAGAAAGTAATAAAAGGAAAAGGAAAAAAAAAATAGAGGCTCGTTTCTTGTTTTCATGATTTGATTTGAGTTAGATTTCCTTGCTTGCGAACTCCTCTTCAAGCAAAATGATTTTGGACATAACATATTAGACATTGTTATTTTTTTTTATAAAATTATTGTATCTAAATAAGTTTTTTTGTACATTATTATTAATATTTGGTGAATTCATGACGTATATTCATAGGTTCACTTTATTTAAATTGCCTTATGAATATTAATCCCTGTTTAGCTAGGGACGTACGAGGATTATGCGATTTCTATCCAAAAGCTGTTTGCCTTTTCGATATTTGATATTTCATTCTTGTAAGCATCACCTTAACACACCCATGATTATCAAAATGTATTTTTAATATTTTTGATGTCGATACCAGGACCATTTGCATGAGCACGATAGGCCATATCAGGGATTATTTTTTTTAAGGTCAGGCTACGTGTTTAGGTTATGATGGTTGACACTTGGTGTGTATGAGGTGTTGGATTAACACCATTAATTTGAATAAATAAGCTATAATTTCTAATCAAGTTTTAAATGATTTGGTCTATTGTCTCTTTCTTTAGTCTCTCTCTCTTCTAGACTTCACTTTCAAAAGAAAATGCATTTTGAGAGGAAGGAAACCGAGGCAGAAACAATTCGCGTGAGTATGACATGCACAATAAGTCAATAAAGGATGCTCATAAATAAATTATAATTGGAATATCACACGAAAGGCTTTAGCTAATGAATTTAGATTATGGTTTATATATATATATATATATATATATATATATATATATATATTACTTTATTGCTATATTATAGAATGTCTTTCTTGCTAAACATTTTAATATGTAATTGTTATTTGTTTGGATGAGAAGTGAAACAAAGAGAAAAAAAATAAGAAAATAAGAAAAAAAGAAAAAGAAAAAAGAAAAAGAAAATATATTGTTTCAACCAAAGTCATGCCATATAAATCTGTCATGAAGCTCAACAATACTTATCTAAGTGTTATATATTGTGCTCGTAAAAAAAAAGGTGTTATATGTTGTAATTATTAATATAAGTGAATGTAGGAGTCAACTTTATTTATTTAATTTGATTCATTTTTGTCTATATTTTAATGGACTAGATCGAGTTAACTCGTTTATTAAATGAATTATGTTTTTTTGCTTGATCCATGTCTAACTCACTTAGTCCGTTGGCCTAATAATAAAAATATAAACACTTTGAAAATTTGTAAAAATAAAAAAACTGAAAATTATCTAAAATAAGGTGAACAAAAAATATAAGAAAATGTACATAGATTAATGAATTAGTAAAACTTAAAATAAGACTTCATATGCATCACTCAAACATCAAATAAAATTTTAAAAAAACTCAATATATAACTTTTGACATCAATAAATTCTAAATATTCAAATAATAAGAAAGATGTCAATATATAGTAAACACTGAATATTAATTAACAGGTACTCAATAATATTTAAGCACACATCAAATAGTTCTAAGTAAAAAAACTATAAAGATAATAAATATTATTTTTAAAAAATAATTAGTTTTTGGGTTGACTGATTAACCTATGAACCAAATTTGCGAGTTAAATGAATCATGCCAAATAAATTCGCATTTAAATGGATCAACATTTTAAATGATCTTAACCTGTTTAGTTTATAAATTAAATGGATAGTTTGCAAGTTTAAACTCATGTACTCACCTCTATCTATTAAGATATTTGGTCACAATTTCTTTGAAGATGTAAATATTCACATCAAATGTATTTCTAAACGTGCAAGAAAACACGCACTTAGTAATATAAGTTTCATTCATCACATTTTAAACTCATTTAAAGTAGGTTTCTTTATATGTTCTCTTTAATATAAGTCCACGTCAATCATCAGAAGGTGTTACAAGAAAATTTACGATACATTAAATATTTTTTACTTACACCTCTCATTTATATTTTACATATTTGATTTCACGTTAGAACAAAAAAACATGAATTAATAATGTAAATATTTAAAGTCGTAAAGAGTAGCTTTCAAGTAGACTTAGAAATTGGACATGAATTTTGCTTGACTCAATGGAAAACCAAACATGTTAACATATATTTGCATGGCCGTTATCAAAGTAATTTCCGTTTTAACGTGTACTCAAACATAACCTTAGTTGTCATAGGCACTTGAGTAGTTCGAGATTGAGTATGTTTAAGACAAACTCAGAAGCTAACAATTAGTTGAGTGTTAGATGATGATTGACAAACTCAGAAGCTAGGGACACCATCAGGCTCGAGCTAGTGTGGCTAAGCATGGAACATGTTTTATGACAGTTTATGTAACAAATTTTATAGTTTTTAATAATTTTTATTACATAATTATGTGGTACTAACTACTAAGATTTGTTATAAAAATTTAATGTATAAATAAAAATTGCTGATTTTATTGCATAACTTAGTGTACCGTTGCTCTTATCCCTAGTAAAAGGGACAAAAGGAGAGAGAGAGAGAGAGAAGCAAAACAAGGGCAGACAGTGTATTTATACGTTGTACTAAATACTCCTTGCCTCCCCTGAGGCCCTGACCCTCAGTTTCGCCTTTTTTTGAAAGTGTCTACAGGAAGAGAACAACATAGCAGAGAGAGGGAGAGGGAGAGAGAGAGAGAGAGAGAGAGAGAGAGGAGCTTCTCTACTTCACTTTCTGGAGAGACATGGAGGGTGCTAACTGGAAGATAACAGAGGAAGAAGTAGGGCCATCCTCTTCTTCTGGGATTGCTTCAAATAAACAACAAAACCCACCTGAAACTTTTCATCATCAACATCATAGGAAGGAGGCAGCAGCAGAAGAAGAAGAAACCGAGGAAGAGGAAGAAGACGATGTTGATCATCATAAAAATAGCACCTTTGTTCCTGGTCCTCTCCTTTCTCTCAAGGATCAGATCGAAAAAGACAAGGTTTTCCGATTCTTCCCCCCATTTGCTTTTCAAATCATGGGTTTGCAGCAAGTTTGATTTTTTGATTTTGATTTTTTGATTTTGTATTTACTTGTGTTTGCTTAATGGGTTGTTTGTTTTCAATTCATGTATTCTGTTGAAAGCTCTCACCGGTTAAAGTAGGTAGCAATTAGAATAGAATGCCTGACATGATGATTATAAAATGGTTCAGCTAATTGGAGATATTTGCAAAATATCTTTTAGATCATAGTATTTTATTATGTATTGCTTGTCTTGTATTCTGTTAATAAAGACTGCACAGGATCAAATGATTTTCTGATGTATATCCAAGTGGTTTATCATAATCGGTTAAGAAAGTGACTTTTGATTGTGATTTTTTTATTTGAATGTTGTTGTGTTGTGCAGGAGGATGAGAGCCTAAGGAGATGGAAAGAGAAGCTGTTGGGTTGCATGGAAAGTGATTTAGATGGTGTGTTTAAGGAGTTTGTTTAACCTTCACAGCACTTTTGTTTGGTTACGTTTACAAGTTTTTCCTTATCCATGTAGGTCAGATACATCCTGAAGTGAAATTCCATTCCATTGGAATAATCTCTGAGGATTTTGGTGAAGTCATTACTCCTTTATCTGTGGATGAAAGCCAAAATGGTCATATTCTGTTTACTCTCAAGGAGGGCTCTCATTATCAGCTTAAGCTAAAATTTAGTGTTCTGCACAACATTGTGTCTGGTTTGGCATACTGCAACACTGTGTGGAAAGGAGGGCTTCAAGGTAAACTGTCAATTCTTTTCTCACATGACTTTAAATTGTGGTTTGCAACAAGAAGTTGGCTGAAATATTGTGATTTTTGAGATATCTGCAACTTCATCTGTGGCTGCATTTTCCCTCAATTTTGCTGATCGCAGCGCAACTGCAACCACAATTTCTCTGTTGCTTAACTTGCTAAATATTCTTGAGTTTGTTGGATTATTATTGTTGCTGTTGTTGTTAACTGACTTTTAAAATTCATAGGTTTAAAACAGTAATGTCTTGGCTCATGACTCAGCAAACCTGGTACTTTAACTTTTTGGATAATGTCTTGGCTCATGATCATGCAAATTACAATATTCACTTAGAAAAGTTCATTAGTTTGAACTGGAACTTCAATACCATAATATGTGCTTCTGGAGCAAATGCTTTACGTAACTTGCTTTGGATGTGTTTGAGAAGCAATTGAAAGTATTACTGATTATTTGATCTATTTGTCATCCTTCAAGTCAGGGTTTGGCCTTCAAGTAAGGTTGCATTTTTTGTGATAATTAGAGTCCCTTTTCATCATACTTGTGGGAACATTAGGTTTTATACCTCCATATAAGGAAAAAGGGAGCACCGCAAATTTTAAATTATAATAAAAATATTTTCCAACAATTTATTGGCACTTACATTTTGTCAATATGCACTGCCGCCTCTATTTTCGTAGGTAGTATGATTGTACAAAAACAGTATGTCATTTATTGATATTAGTTAATTGGTGATGACCTCTTTTTTATGCATTACATTGAGAATTCATAATTTCATATATGTTCTTGGGCATTTCAGTTGACCAGAGCAAAGGAATGTTGGGTACCTTTGCTCCCCAAAAAGAACCATATGTACATGCCTTAAAAGAAGACATTACTCCGTCTGGTGTGCTTGCAAGGGGTGTATACTCTGCTAAGATTAAGGTATGAAAAGTAAAAATACACATGTAAGTTTTACCTAATTTTTTGAAGTGAATTTGCTGTGTCTTGGACCTTTTTGTTGAAGTATTTTTTAAGTAAACAACGCATTTTGCTACAGTGTCTTGATTTGAAAGGCAAATATATGGTTACTTATCTGCATAGTCTTATTAACTGATATTTGACATGTATATTTTATTCTTGTATTATCTAAGATCTACAACTTTAGGAATATTGTCACAACAGTTGAAAATATTGACTCATTTTTCTTTTTCTTTCTTTTCCCTTTGAGACTTCAACCTGTACCTGTTTGATTCATATCATGCTCTAGACAACCTGAATACTGACTGGTTCACACCTGTGTTTAGTGCTTGAAATTTGAAAATCCTAAAGACTCGTCACTTACCATTGTGCTATAGTTCATTCACTTACCATTGTGCTATAGTTCATTGTAGTCAGGCATGAATACTTATCACAATTATAGTTATCTAATTTGCACTTATATATTTTACATTCACTATTTTAATTTGCCAAATGCTATATTTTAGGAATTCATAATCCAAATGAATGAAGATGTAATGTCTTCTATGGTTTTCCTAGTTGTTGAAGTTATTAGACAATAGTTTGTGTTTTACACCATCTTTTGTGTACGTGTGTAATTTGCACAACTACTTATACAAACTTGGCACTCTTTGTTTGCTGTGTCACAGTTTGAAGATGATGACAGAAGGTGTCACATGGAACTCAAATATTCATTAGAGATAAAGAAGAGGTAGTCCGGGTTTATGGCACATTGAGTCATTCATCATGCGTCCTTTTTTTTTTTTTTTAATTTATAATTTTGAAACTATTTGTTAATTATGCTATTTAGTACTCGAAGTTCTCATTTAGTGTTGTGAGTTGTGACTTCTATAATTGCTTGCTAATCATACAAAATGGTTGTTCTGCCGATGGCAAGTCAATGTTCAAATAACATTTGTACACAAACAATCCATAAGAGTTTTCAAAGCTCTAAGGAAATGCAAAATTCAGCATTTGTGATTTGTACGCCTGATATCATGTATAACTGAAAAGTACTTGCATCTTTAATCTGAACCATAAAAAGTAATTAATTTATAAACTATAAAGAAACTTTAATATAAATAGATTAACTATAAGCTTTGGATTCAATTACTTTACCAACAAAGGTTGGTTTAGTTGATAAAGAATGAACTTATATTTCAAAAGGATGTAGGTTTGATTATTGTTGTTGATGTGATGATTTTGTTGGTGGATAATTTATAAATACTTTTATAAGCCTTATGGTGAGGATCCAAAATCCAACTCACCTTTTCCTTATACCAATTACTTTATATAGTTTCCTTGTGAATTGTAGAGGATGTGGTTCCCTAATTCTCGATCAAAATAACATAATTGAGGTCCCACTATGTGATAGTAAGATAAACAGGAGGCTTCAAAGGGGGCATGAAAAAGAAACATCACCATGGCAAGTTTGACTGCTGATTGAAACGGTGCAAGTGTAAGTATTGGTTGAATAAGTGATTGTAAAGTACTAATCGATATTTTGACTAGAGAAAAAGATGTTTACCTAAAAAATATAGTACTCATAATTTCATGCTTTATTTCTTACTAATCTTGCGACAATTATTATGGTTTTATGGGGGACCTGTGAAACGGGCCAATATGGAGAGAAAAATGCCTAATCGGATCGGCCCACTTAAATTAAAATAAAAAGTATTCAAATTTTTGTTATACATGTTCAATTTGATTGTTGATGAAGATCATTTGGCCTGATTTGGTTTTGTGGCAATAATTAACGATTAATCTCTCAAAATTATAAATCTGGGGGAATCCTCATTCAGTTTAGTTAATATTTTTAAGGGTCCGTTTAGGTCCATATTTTTTTCAGGAACTAAATTGGTATCCATTCACTTTATAGGGACCAATGTCATGTGTGGACATACATCTCAAATGGGTAAAATCACACTTTTGTGAAAAATGCACAAGTTAAAAACTTCAGGAGAGATGGACATAATGGATAATTCATTTGGAAGGGTTTATTTACAGTTAATTTGGACTTATTCTTAACTGCTGAATGGTAACTTTGTACGTAACATTATTGATTCCAGAAAATAAAATGTTGAATGGTAAAAATGTGATTTTATAAAATAAGCAACAAAAAGTGAAGAGTGTGAACAGGTTTATTGCATTTTATTAATTATTCATTTGGACAAATATCGTCTTATAGTACAGTTTTTCGTTACTCTTTTTTTTTAACACAGAGATCCTAACCACTCATCAATCATGATTCGAACATAGCCGTTTTCAAAATAAAGGTTTTCTAATAATGATTTAAAGTAAGTATAAATGAAATTAGTGAAAAAAAAAACGATTCTTTTGCTCTTAGAACCTTGGTTCTGACATTCCAACAATCAAAATATTAAAGGTTTTAAAAGAAGTTTGTGGGAATAATCTTTCCCAGGAATATAAAGATTCCTCAACTAGTGAAAAATGAAAAAGTATTTCCGCTAGGAGATGTAGGGTAAATTTCCATTCTGGTGATGAAATGTACACAATATATTTAGATCCCTTCTCAAATGTTCAAATCACTTCAATGGTAAAGCTTAGGTTCGATTTTCTTGCAGCTAATCATTTCTCTGTGTAAGGTTCTAGTTAAAATTGACTTTTGAAAACATGTGCAAAGATCCGTTAGATATCGTAACTTTGGAATATGATACCTTCGGAAAAAACAAATTAAGAAAGATCGATCGATGTACCCATATTTTATCTCATGCACTTCCAACCTTATCACCAGACAACCATAGACCCACCTTGTCACTCGTCACCTAGAGATCGTCAATCATTACCAATATCATCACGCTACTATTTCATTGAAATGAAAAAGATAATATCATGTCCTCCTAAAAATTATATATATACCTTATCCTGATACCTACTTATTTGTCTATGGGTCTCTTACACTATGTGTCTCTACACACATGTATTTGTATGTGGAACATAAGGAGCAGTAAGATTATGAAATTATTCCTATATGTTTAAGGTTTATTTTTGGTTTAAGACCATATGCATCCTTTACAAAAAAAATCCTATTCGATCCGGTTTGACATTATGAACACAGTTTTTTCCTTTAAATATTTAATGTAGTTTGCATATCAGGACTTGACTAGTGATTAAGTTAGAGTTGATCCATGTACTCGGTGTATATGTTCAAGGTTTATGCTATAAGATTGATTATTTGAAATTAACAGCATAAGAATTGAATTTGAATCACGAATTGATCCTCATGCAAGTAAAATACAAAATGCGATGTAAAACAAGGGACAAAAAGAAAGGTTCAGCTGGCTAAGGCAGCAAGCAGGTTCGGTGGAAGTTAGTTCATGCAAAATCAGAAAGAGACGTTTGTTGAAGATAACAATGAAGTGAGAATCGAATATAAGAAGTTTGGTTTTTACAAACACGTTGTAGTGCTTAACGACGATAAGAAGGACAAAAACGAAAGGACGAAGTACAGAGTTTGAATCGGAAATACCTAAGAAAAAGCCTTTACGAGAAAACTCTGATCATATATATATATATATATATATATATATATATATGCATCATGAATTTATTGCTTCACTTTCATTTTACTATCAAATTAAGAGCTAGTAGCATTGCCAAAATCGTTTTGCATGGAAATGGAATCTTCGTCAACTCCTCCTCCTAAGTTCTGGTTCAGAGATCACTCAGAACCGGAATCTCAGAATTCATCGGAGCCAAACTCCGATGTTGTTTCTGCAGTGTCACCGTTTATCGGTGATCCTGATGCAGACCTTGAAATTGAATCCATGACCGGAAGAGTACTTTCTACTTCTAACTCTCTCCCTATATGTTTTTTTTTAAACCGGGGAATTAATGTTCATAAATTTTTCATTCAGTGTGAAAAAAAGAAAAAAAAAATAAGTTGTAAGGAAGGTTTAATAAAATTTGTGATTGGGTTATTGATGACAGGGCATCAAGCATCTGTGTGATGAACTTCGGGAGCTAAAGGAAGCAGCATATGAAGATTTACAGAAAAACATATTTAGCAAATATTCCACTTTCCTTAGGTAATTAACTTCTCCAAGTCCAACTTCTTTTTTAATGTTTTGTCGTGAACAATATCCACCGTATGATTTTGTCTTGGAGTATTAGTATTAATTGAATTCCATAACAATCTAATTAGTTCACATCATCTTTTTATACTCTGGGAAAAGAGTTCTCTTTATCTTTATCTTTTATTTAACTTTCTTTTTTTCTGACTAAGCATTTTATCACATGTGACAAGAGGGTGTGAAGCATATATGATGTGAAATGAACATTTTTTTTATTCCATAAGGAATTTCTGTTAAAAATTGCATATTGTAAAGGAAAGTAAAAACATAACAATGCTATTTTTATCTATAAATTCAAAAATGATAGGTTACCTACCAACTTATCATTGTTGATTTTTTTTTTCAAACCACCCTTGTTCCTAACAAAAATGTTCATTTCATATTTACTTGTTTTTGGTAATGTTTTATATCTCTAATTTATACCCTTCCTTTACACTCGTTTTATATGTAATAAAATATTAAGTGATATGCAAAATAAAGAGAATAAGAGCAAAAGGAATTCTTTATTTTAAGGAGAGCAAAGAGGATGTAATTTTTTTTTGGAACACAATGAGGATAGTTTATGCTAAATATTTATTAGACCCTGCAATTAAAAAACTGGATTGCTTGTTATTATTCTTAAGATGGTAGAGTGGCACATAATATTGAGGTGGTGTTATGCTTTTGTGTGTGTAGAATACTAGAGGAAGTGATAGGAGTGGAAAATGAGCTCGCGCAACTGGAAAACCATTTTGTATCTCATAAAAGGCAAGTAAAGGATCTTATAGATCGAATATATCCAAAGATATTGTCCATAGACATAGCCTTCGAGGATCATATCAATGTTGTCCCATCTCACCCCACCGAATTGGAAGCTCACATTAATGAATGTTTAGAGAATTTGGATATTCTCTTATCATAAAACAAGATAGTTGAAGCCCTGAACCATCTAGAATCTGCAGATGAACATTATCAAAGCCTTCAATTGCAAGATTGTTCCCATAGTGAGATCATGCTATATGAATCTGCAATTTCTAAGAAAAAGTCCATGCTGATACAACAATTATCACAGATAGCTGAGAATAAAAGAACACCGGGACCAGAACTTCAAAGGGCACTAGCTAGACTTTGCAGACTTGGTGATACTCAACTTGCTATAAATCTGTTGCTTAAACATTACCATTTGCGTGTTGCGAATGGAACAGATAATTTGCAGTGGGCAAAATCATCTTCAATTGAGATATACATAAGGGAACTTGCTAGGTTTGTGTTCTCAATGGTTTCACAAGCGGCAAGGAGCTTTGTGACGTTGTGTGGAGAAACTTCTCCTTATGCCTCAGAGCTTATGTTGTTTGCATATGAAGAAACAAAATCATTCATCATTTGTTTTGATAAATACGTCAAAGGCACCTCAGCAATAAGTGGAGGGTTGTCTTCTGCCATAAAAGCTGTCAAGTTTGCTGTCATGTACTGTTCTTTGTTAGAAAATCAGAAATTGGTGTTGCAGCCATACTTAGTGAAGCATCTCTTTCCCTGCATGGAAGAGGTTTTGAATATACATATAAACCATTTTAAGAAAGTGATTTCTATCTTCTCAGTGAGCGATCCTTGGATTTTGGAGAAGTACCTTGTGTCTGGAGTGTTTGTGGGGGCTGGATCTTCAACTTTAGCTGTTGGAGAACAACATGACTATTGCTTGCTAACTACCAGTGGCCGGAAGGTTGTGACACTATTGCAGGTTTGTTCTATGTATTATTAGATTGCTCTTTAATGTAAAGTACATAACTAGGTGTATTTTAATGTTACAAGTATTAAAACGTTTGTTATTATTATTTCGTTTTGGCTAGCATTATTATAAAGGAGAACCATTGCATGAAAAAAATAGGAGAGTTTATTACTATTTCTTTTTAATTTGTTGTTGTTTGATTGTAATCAGGCCATTGTGGAAGATATTTCTCCTTTAGTTTCCCTTCATATGGGGAGTTTGGTCATTAGTGGAATCACAAACCTCTTCACAGAGTATATTGTCATACTTGAAAGAGCCCTTACTTATGAAGCAAGCTCAACAGAACAAGGTAGTTCAAGAATAAAGCTAGCTGAGTCACTACCACAACAGGTTTCTATTTTGGCCAATTTGTCAACTTTAGTGCAGTTTCTCTCTATCATGGTCAAAAATATCTTTAGCAGCAGTGATCACATAGAATTGCAAGTATTGGAAAACCATTCAATTGTTCATCAGCAGCAAGTACTTGATTTCCTATTGTTTATTGAAGAGGGTTCCAATAAGTTGAGAAACGTGTTCTGCCAGCAATTAATTCTCAGAGTATTGTCTACTTACCACAGGCATGAAATATTTTCTGCTAGCCATTGCAATGATCAGTTTGATGCTAACACCGTCCATGATCCAATGCCGTCTGGTATCTTTCAGGTATTATTTTCATAAATAACCACTTAAAGACTCTTTTGATTATGATGATATATGAACACAATAGATTGAGACATTGGGTGGTTTAATGATTTTTCAAGTTTTATCTTACTTTGCAACACTTCTAAATTTTTGAAATTGTCATTAAAGAAGAATGCCTACTATAAATAGAAAGAAAGGCGTAGATAGCTATGGATAAATAGTTCCTATCTAGTTTTGCATACCAAAGCTTATGCAAGCGTTATATTTTGATTTAATTTGTTGTAACTGTTCTGGACAGGTTTTATTTCAAGAATTAAGGAAAATAGAACAACTTGAGGAAGAAAATGTGTTTGAAGTGAATTGGTTGATGGGATTACTGCGAGAGTTAATGGAGTCTATGTTTATTTGGGTTTCCAACAACAAAGAGATCCTTGCAACTACAGAAAAGAATGTGAGCTCACTAACTGATGAAGCCAAACAGGTTTTTTAATTCCCTCCCTTCTATTTATTCTTTTAGGTCTATGCTAAAAGAGTAAAAGCATCATTGCAACTAATTTGCAATTTTGTATTAATGTGGATATATTTCTGCAACTATATCTTTCCCATTGTTTATTGACAAAATTTATATGCTTGCTTGCCATTTTTGGTGCCAAAATTCATATTTGTAAAATTCTTATCAATATATGCCTTTTTTTGTGCACTAACATATTTTTCAGCTTGTTCCCTTTCTTACCAATATATGCTAGAAAAATAGGTCCCCCCCTTCCCCAAATTGTGTGAGATAGTTGTAGGTATAGTGTTGCTATTCCTATTGACTGCAAAGTCCTTCTAAAACTGGTGAGCTAGTTCTTATAAGGTTGATTTTTTCCATGTCAGTGTCCCCAAAATTTACGAACATTTCCAGAAGACACTAACTTCTTGTCTTTTCTCAGGGTATGAGAGCCCATTGCTAATATTTTTTGTGTAAGTTTGTTGAGAACTTTATTCCAAATCTCTAACACCCTTGATGTAATATTCATCAATATCCCTACATTCTTCATCACTCAATTCTAAAACCAGTTGACCTCAGATATATGGTATACTGTTGATATTTTTGGTTTAGTAGATATGCTCAATTTTTTTAAGAAAGATTTGATCTAGTTTTAGTCTGGTGTCTTCATAAACTACTGTGTTCAATTTTTAATTGTGAAAATTCTTGAAACATTTACTTTCATAGCTGCCTGTAGGCATAACTAACAAGGCTCTCTTTAAAGCAGTCAGAGTACATCTCATCATGACACTACTACATTAACCCAAATACAGATCAATTTATAAGATTATATTGTTGCTTGGCACGTGGTTAGTTGGAAAATAAATGTATGAGGATATGAAGCATGACGACAAGGCAACTATTATCATGATTTTTACCTATGTAAAGTGATTCTCATCCATTTTTTTTCTATTGAGCAGTTTATTTTGGATGTGCAATTCTTGGTGGAAATTGGAATGTACGGAGGATATTTCTCCAGCGATCCTTTGCTCCTTGTCATTCTCATGAAATCAACCTTCAATTCAGCAGGACTAGACCCTTTCAAGTAATGCATTCTCATTTATAGTTCTTGAGAAATTCAGGGATCATTATTAATCATTGCTCTGCAAACTCAAAACTGTCTAATCACACATGCCACATATTTCTTGAACCAAATGCACATACATAACTTCATGTGAAAATGCACAAATAAATTTTACAATCAATAATTTCTTGGCATCCTTAAATGCAAGTCTTCCCTAGTCCCTTGTATTATTACATTTGCAACAAACCATGGTTCTTCCAAATTCATATCATATCTTCCTTTCTCTCTCTTTCCTTCATAATCATATAGTTTGAAAGTATTCCCATATTCTCTATAAAAATTATTAAATAATAGTCATCAAGGCGTTTTCATGATATTAAAAGCAACCAAAGTTTCAAATATTGACTCGTGTTTCCTTTATAGAGATGTAGATGATGATGATTGGGCTATAGATTCTGCTACTAAAACATTCAAAAGTTGTTGGAGATTGAGAAAACAATTTTGCATCCAAAGGAGCCTGTAGTTACCATCAAAGAGGAGTCATATGAGCATGTTGCGGATTCGGCAAGTATACCGATCATACAAGTAATAAAGTGATAAAGTAAAGTATCGTTCCCACGAGGATTGTTTGACCAATTAAATTGTAATTCGTATCAATAAGTTGGATGACAAAATTAAATAAAGTTTGGGTTTGTGTGTGTGTAATTGTTGAGTTTAAACTAAGCTATGAACATTAAAGTGTATGAACAAGTAAATTGATATAAAACGATATGTGACGATAGTAGCTAGGGCACTCACACTCAATGCTTCCTCCCAATGGAATTATATTGTTTACTACATTCAAATATCTCAATTAATCAGTCATGTGTTCCACCAATAATTTAGCTATTCACTAATTCCTTAGACAAATAACCCTTTAACCCCTTTTTCAGCCCTAATCCCTTAGTGACTTTCCTAGGGTTAAGCATTAAGCAACACATTCAAGACTGCAAACATACATCCCTATTCCTAGGTAATGCAAGTAAGTTACTTCACTTAAATCCAAGACTAGTGTCCCAATATCCCTATTGTGAACCCTAACTCTGAGTTCTTCAATAGAGTGATCAAGTCCAAAGAAGAAATAAAACCATGCAAGCAAAGTGCAGTAAAATAACTTTCGATAAATGAATAATAGCATTCAATACATCCCAATGGGAGTTACATTAAGTGCTTGGCCCTAACTACAAAATAAAACTAGCCAAACCTCATAGTGGGTGGCTGAGTTACATCCAAAATAGACATGTCCAGCTAAAGAATAAGGAGAAGAAGATGGAGTAGAACCTCCACTTTGGACCTTCAACTCCCAATGCCCTAGCAAGCTTCCCAAGCTCTAAAACCCTAAGTTTTTGTGAGTCTTCAAGTCTAGGAACGTGCCTTCAATGCTGGAGTTAAGGTATTTATAAGGAACATGTGAAAACCCAGCTTTGCCCTCAACAGCATTTAAGATTACACAGTCAGTAGAGTCCCACGCTGGTAGCGTGGAATCCCACGCTGATAGCGTGGCTTCACTCTTCAAGTCCTACGCTGAAGGCGTGGCTGTCCACGCTGGGAGCGTGGCATTCCAGTGAGAAATTTAGTTCCAGGCCTCTTTCTACGCTGAAGGTGTGGCTCACCACGCTGGTAGCGTGGCAACTTTTGAACCTCCACGCTGAAAGCGTGGCACACCACGCTGGGAGCGTGGATTTCCAGTGAGTTCTTGATTTGTAGGGCCCTTTCCACGCTGATGGCGTGGACCTCACGCTGGTGGCGTGGAAGCTTTTACATACCCACGCTGATGGCGTGGCTCTCCACGCTGGTGGCGTGGACTTCCAGTGAAGATTGCAATTGTGGGCTCCTAGCCACGCTGGTGGCGTGGCACTCCACGCTGACAGCGTGGCAGCTTTCTTTGCCTGACTTGTTCTTTGTAAAAAGCTTTTCCTGTTATAAAATTGTTCAAATTAATCATCATTCAAGCAAGGGATATAATCATCAACATTTATCAATATTATGAGCAATTTAGGTCATTTATGGATGATTTCATGCTTCTAATAGCTTGGAAAGGAGCATATGCTAGGCGCATATCAGAGCATGAGAACCAAATCAATCAATCAGCATATGAATGTAATTTTTCCAAGGAAAATGATATAAGTTCTTCAGAGAATAAGGTAGTAGATACATCATTGGATGCAGAGAAAGATGAGGTTGCAAAACATGAACTAGAAGTTGCCATTGATGCAAAAATGGCTTCACTAGACACAGTATTTAGCCCCGGAGAGGGATCATTAGTGAAGAGAGATTATGTTGATACAGACACTTCAAATTTGAGACCACCTTCTAGCAAGACTTTGCAATTAGAGGATGCTGATTTTGAAGAGGCAACAGATACAAAAAATGATGAATTGACTCAAACATCTTCCGTGGGTGAGGTAGGACTAAATTCTGAGGAGGAAACTAAATCAAATTCAGACGAATGACCAACATTTATATAATTTATTAATATATATTTACACAATTTTAATTTTATACTTTGATTAAGGCACTTATTTGAATGCCTTACGTGTCAATGTCACACATATTCAGCATGACTAGTGTATGCACTAGCACAAACCCTATGCCAAAGTCTGCACCAAGGCCTATTTTTTCATATAATACTAAAAAAGTATAGATATTCATAAAAAAATGATTGTTGAAAGTCTTGGTGGGATTTTTTATTTTACAATGGCAGCAACGAGTATCAAATTTAAGTTTTTATGCATCTATCCCAATTCTCACCAATAGACCGATCCTAGAAAAATTAATTAATTAACTAGTGAGATGTAGAGACATATATTTATTGAAAAATAAAATAAAAACAAAACTCTAATATTTCAAGAATTTAGGTTGAGAACCTAGTACATAAGATATGGGTAAGGATAATAATGGGTAAAGAATTATAGTAAGTTTTTCTGTATTCACGTTTTTTCAAAAGAATATCCACTATAACACAATTGATAACAGAGTCAAATAAGTGAATACTAAATACACTAAATACTTAGATACTTTATCCGGAATTAAACTTATTTAGTGGGTAATTTTTAAATCCATTTTTATATATAACGAAATTGATATTAATTAACACAATTAAACTTACCATAAATTAACAACAATATTCAAATATCCATTCTTATATATTGCAGCTTATATCTGGAACTAAGATACTTAATCTAAATTAACATGAAGAAAGAGTTTGGTGGCTTGGATTTCAGACATCTTCATGATTTCAACATTGTCTTGTTAGGGAAACAAGGATGATTTTTTTTTTTTTTTTACCAACAACGATGCTATAATAACAAAAATGTTCAAAGTTAAATATTTCCCTAATAGCGGTTTTTTGGATGCCTCTCTAGGAAACAATCCAATTTGCAACATTAGTAAAGCTTTGGTGAGATAAGGTATGAGATGGATACTAGGCAATGGCAACTCCATCAACATTGGGAAGGATCCTTGGCTTCGAAATTCAGATAAGTGCTATGTTACATCCCCACCTCCTATTGGTCTTGAGCACATGACTGTGAACTCTCTTATAGATGGTGACCGAAAATGTAGTAGACTAGACAATGCTCAACAAATTCTCAACAATGAAGATTTACAAGACATCCAGATGATGCCCTTATTCAACACTCACGAAAATGATTTATACTGTTAGATCTGCCTACCACATCATGATGGAGAACATGATTTGCAATGACTCTCTCAAAGTCAGAGGTAATTGGAATGCTCTTTGGAATTTAAAGATCCCTCCTAAGGCAAAACACTTTCTTTGGAGTACTCTTCGTGGATGCCTTCCAACATGAACTTGTCTTCAACAAAAAGGAGTTCCCTGTCCCAACTTAAGTACATACTGTGAAACAAACCTTAAGAATGAGTGGCACGTGTTCTTCAGTTGTGATCAAGTCAAAAAAAGTGTTTGGGAATCAGTTGGTCTCTGGAACAAATTAAGTCAGGTCCAACATGCAAAGTGCAGAATCAGCCAAAGACATGATGATATTCCTCCTTCTTGAAACCCTACCTTTGAATCTCCAAATCACTTAAAATGACAAGATTATGAGCATACAACAAGACAACAACACTCTCTCACAAGATGGAAAAAGCCAGACGAAGGATTTCTCAAAGTCAACGTGGATGCTACAATTTTTAATGATCAGAAGCTTTTTGGAGAAGCCTTAATCATGCGTGATAAGGAAGGCAACTTCGTCAAAAGCTAAAACAATTGATAATGTTGGGCTTTCCCAATCCACGCTTCTTGAAGCTATAATATGGGGGATGCACTTTCAATTCCATGATTTTATCTTTGAAGTGGACTGCAAAAGCGTTGTTGATGCTTTAGTCTCAAACATAAAGGCACTATCAGAATTTCATAATCTCATAACACATCCTATAAGAGATTTTAAAAATAAGGTAATTTCAACTTGCACTTATCTCGTAAATTTTTCAAGTAAATACTAATTCTTATATCCGGAATTAAACTTATTTAGTGGGTAATTTTTTTCTCCATTATTATAAGTAATTCTCTAATCAAATTTTATCTTCCCAATTTGCATGATATTCCTAATCGCTCTGTATTTTGCAAGATATTCCGATATCTTATATTATATCCTTTCAAATTGCATCAAAAGTTTTAGATACTTTCATAATCATATCCTTAATTTGAATTTTCTAAAATCTAAAAGATCAAAAGCATTCCATTGCTTGCGGATCACAAACGGTTAGTTTTACCATTAAATTACCAACAACATATGTGCCCAAAAAGAATCTCAACTTATAAAAGCGAATAAAGACATTGATCACAAAGTATCAAAGTCTTGAAAACTCATTCGGATCATTATTATTTGTGTGGAGACAAGCTATATTCAAGGATCAATTTGAACTGATTATTATTAGCATTACCCAACACAATTCATTAGAGAAAACGGGTGGCAATTGAAGAGGTGAAGACGACAGTAGCAATGCAAAAGACAAGACAACTCCGTCATGTTTCTTGTAAGTTGTCACAATTTTTTTAAAATGTTTTTCATGTTTCTTGTAAGTTGTTGTGATTGTTAGAGATCACTGCACGAAAAATACATAGTCAATATTAATAATAAATTAATGTTTATATCAACCAGTTGTTAATCTAAAAGTAATTCTTGGATCGATTTTATTAAGTAAGATCTTAAAAAAATTATGATAACAAAAAAAATTCTTCTTTATAGGAAAAAAAACAAAAAAAAAATCCTGAAAAGTTATTAATTATTAATTAATTAATAAAGCAAAGAAAAGAAAAGAAAGAAGGAAACTGCAATTTACAGGGTGTAAATCACAGTCATCATGTTTATAACGGTCAGTTTCCACTTTTTCAAATAAAATACAATATTTTGGTGAAAGGGAACAGAGAGGCTTTCAGGTTTGTTTACCGTTTTCTGGCCCCAACCCAACACGCTCTTCCTCTTCCTCTTCCTTTTTCTCTTCTTCTTCCTCTTTCTTTCGCTTACTCAAATGTATTGATGCCATCACTCTCACCCATCACCACACACATTCCCATCATCCAAACCTTCTTCCTCTGAATGGGTTGCTTTTTCGGTTGTTTTGGTTCCTCCAAACACAGAAACCACAAGCACAAAGTTCAAGTATGTGTATGACTCTTCAATTCCTGCACCCCTTTTGAACAACAACCCCAAGATTTTCTTTCTCAGTTTCTTTTGTTTCCCGGTTCTGAAAAAAATATGATCTTTTCTTTCATTTCCATAACCCCTTTTCTTGTTTTTCTCAGCAGCCAAACAGAGCTAATGGTAGTAGCATTAGCAAGCAAGAGCAACATAGTGTCTCTTTGGTTCAGGATTGCTCCACAAATGCTATTAACCCTATACCACAACTCCAGTAAGCAATCCCCATCCATGACCTTCAATTTCATTAATTACATACTATTTTGGAAGCTTTTGATATAGGCAAATGTTGTTTTCTACCTCTTTTTTTTCGTTAATGCAGGGATAAAAGTGAGGAGCAACTAAGTGTCAGCAGCAGAAAGAAAGTGACATTTGATTCCAATGTGAAGACCTATGAGCCTGTTTTGGCTGATGAAGTTGTGGAGAGGAAAAATGAGGAAGGTGGGAAGGAGGAAGCTTTGGCCCAATCAAAGTCATCTTCCTCTGAAGCTATTTCTGTGACTTCAACGGGGTCTTACCCTCCCAATCATAGGTACCAGAATTGCCGCGACAGTGATGACGAAGAGGAAGAGATTGATTGTGGGGACAGTGATCTTAGTGATGGAGATGAGGATGAAGAATGCAATGAAGTGAGTGAGGACTTTGGAGAAGATGACATAGTGGCAAGTACTGCTGCTGATGGTCATGCGTTTGTTGAAGAGGTTGATGTGAAGCCCATTGGGTCCAACCCTAATGTCAGAGACAGAAGTGCTTATGTTCATCCTGTGCTGAATCCAGTGGAGAATCTCTCTCAGTGGAAAGTTCTTAAGGCTAAGGGAACACCAAAAAGGCCTCAGAAAGAGAATGATTTTGGGGTTGGTGTCAAAGGATCACCTTTTAGCTTGAATTCCGAAAGCGACATGCCAAAGAAGTTGAACCGGGAGATCCGAGTTGATGCCAGCCTGTCGAAGTGGTTGGTCTCACCAGAAACTACACCTGTTAGCAAGGCTGGCTCAGTGGCTTCCTTTGCTGGTGGTACCCCTGATAGGAGCACCTCACAAGGTTCATATTCTGTGATAAGTCATGAAGATAGGCCCATTTTAGGGGCATTGACATTGGAAGAGATCAAACAATTTTCGGCTATTTCGTCTCCACGGAAGTCACCAAGTAGGAGTCCAGATGAGATGCCTATTATTGGCACTGTTGGAACCTACTGGAATGTTGCAGGCTCTGCTGAGGATCCTGGCTCAGTCTCTTCCTTTAAAGGAATTCCGAACTCAACAAGCAAGTACAGAGAGGTAAAGATGAGGTGAACACTTTTAAGATATATTAGTACTCATTAGTTGAGGGTGAATTCTGATTTGGACATGCACTGGTATGGTATTGCAGGATAAGAGCGTGAATTGGCACTCAACCCCTTTTGAGACAAGATTAGAGAAAGCTTTGAATAGAGGTGCTGCTTCTGCTTATGTTCCTCGTGTATTTTAGAAGTTTTCAGTAGTGTGTGGATTCGAGGAGTGTGAATTGTGCAGGGAATGTATTTTTTTTATTCTTTTATAAACATGATAGAGTGTAGAGTGTGACTTTTACTTTTCTACTGCAATTTGTACTTGGCTTTGAAGTTATAACGTAAAAATTCAAGTGCAGCTTATAACAATTAATAATATTTAGATGAAATCATATTTCATTCTTTAATGATTACACGAAATCATATATCTCATAAAGCAATCCTTCAGTTTTTAGATGAATCTTGCACAATAAATCTATCAAGATATCAAGGATACACAACCTGTGCATATATGCACTAGAAACAAAACTAGTGGTATATAGAGACCCTCTCACTTTCTCATAAAAGTAAATACTACAACAGAAGAACCGTGTTCAGTTGAAATACTCATCTCCATTACACCGCCTTAGCATCTTATCCCACACTGTTTGAGTGCTGGACCTGTCTGCTTGGGCAAGAAAATATCAATTCGCACCCAAATCATTGAGAAAATTATGGCTAGAAATATTGACCAGAGGACTACAATGGTAGGGGTTCTGTTTTGCCTTCCCGTTAAACCTTTGAGGAAAGGATACAAGTGCACAATGACCCACAAGGAGAAGAAAAGCTTCCCAAAGAAAGGTCCCCATGAGTCATAGCCATTGTTAATGGCATCAGAGATTCCAGCCACAATTCCCACCATATTTAATATTACAAGACTCGTTGGTGGGATGAGAAGAGTAGTCCACTTGAAGAGATAGAGCTGTCCAAATGCAGTGTCATTTGCTGATTTTGCTCTCACAGTGAAATTAGTGTGTACTCCACCAACTTTAAGGAGACCTTGAAATACAGCAAAAAAGTGTGCAGAAACTCCCCCAATGACCCAAAATTGCTCATTGCGCCACCAGTCCTGAATGCTAACCCCACTCCAGCGAAGCTCTAGCACACAGGTTAAGATGATGGAGATAAATAAGGCCATTAACCAAATGCTAGAAAGGTTTGACAGCTGCACACAAGAGAACTTTGGTCAGAAGACATGAACCTAATGTCAACAACATTGTTTTCCTTTCTTTTAAAAGTATTGGCATATCATAGCTTAACAAATTGAGAATTTATTTAAATTTGTTTTTGTTAATTCAAGAAAAAGTTGTATCACTATTGGTTTCTGATCATATTTCCCATTTAATATAAACCAACTTCAATACCATGGTGTTCTCACAAGCCAAAATCATTTAGAAGTGTTTAGGCTTATCTTTCACATAGCTCCCCTTAGATCCTCAATGTGAGAATGGGAGCCTGACAGAAGTGATCATTTTGTGCATGTATATATAGTTAATGAGGAAGCCAGTCATACTGGATTCAAGTTAATTGAATGTAATAAATTGATTATTGTGCACCTACAGTGGGGATGATGAACTTTCCAGTCAGAAGACAGACAGCTGGAATTGTACAGTAGATCAACAAAGGGATGGAAGTGAATGGATAGACAACAGAATTAGTGTAGGCCAATCTCTGCAGGCATTTCAGTTTTCCGCTATAACCATACCACAAAGGGCAGTAGCCACTAAAGAAAATCTCAGTAGAACCTGAAGCCCATTTCAGAACTTGGTGTAATCGGTCTGATAGATTTATAGGAGCAGATCCCTTGAAAGCTGCTTTCTTTGGCATGCAGTACACTGATTTCCATCCTCTACAATGCATGTTAAACCCTGTTAAGAGGTCTTCTGTGACTGAGCCATAAAGCCACCCAATCTGCAGGAAAAAGAATGTCAAGATGACTTGATTTCTTAGCAGTCATGAAATTCTAAGTAATGGCTTACATATGGGAAATAAATGTGTAATTAAAACAAAATGCATTCTTGATGTGTGCTGGAGATCTTCTATCAACAAATCTAGAATGTTGTTTTTTTCCCATTTTAAGGACTTTTTTTCTCAAACTAGGCAAAATGGAAAGAGCTCATTGTAATAACTGGATTACCACTTTTCCCCATTCAGTTTTCTCTTCGTAGTCACAGCTTATAACATGAATTGCTTCCTTAATCAGTAATCGAGCATTGGTTCCTTTTGGAAGTCCACCATCTTCCATCAAAGCAGAAGAAATGAAAACTGGTGATTGTCCAAATCGTTTCTCTAAACTTTTCAGAGACATGAAGGGTAATTCCTCTTCCTCATCCCCATCAAAGTCCTCAAGCTCTTGATCAGTCTCGTCATCATCAGATGAAGACTGAGAGTCACCAGAACAACAGCTGCAGCATGAAGGCCAGCTGCAACTCTTCATCTTTGGCCTTTTATCAGAAGGTGGCTCACAGCCATATAATGCCTGCCTGTTGAACACACATCCAGTACCAACATACATAGGACCTTGAATCCCATCAAGGCATTTCATGTTGATCTATGACACGAACAAAGCAAAATTCAAGGAAGGAATTAAGGATGAGTTAATGAAATTGCAATTTGTATTGGGTTTAGTAGAATCTTCCTTACATCAAAGAACACAGTATTGTGATTAGCATATCTGTCATTGCAATCAATGCCATCAAACCTTCGTGGAAATTGGACATAACAGAACTTCTTTCCAATTTGGGGGTCCATTAAAAAGCACATAGCCTCCCTAAGAACCTTGCTATTATTGATGTATTGGTCACAATCCAAATTCAATGCAAAAGGTGCATTGCTAAGCACAGCAGAAACTCGAACCTTTTGTGGAAATACAGCATTGTAATAGTTATAATCTGTTTTTCTTATATCCTGTTCATATAACTCGATGGAATTAAATTATATACTTGAAGTTTTGTGCTTTAAGCTACTTACCAGAGCATTCATAGCACCAGCTTTACTGTGGTGTTGATAACCAGGACGTTTTTCCCGAGAAACATACACAAGCCTTGGCAGTTCCTTGCCTTCTATGTCCAGTGCACCAGCACTTCCTAGACATGCCTGCAAAGACAAGTCAATGGTTTTATTTTTAGATTCTTGGTTTGTGGCTATCCAAAGTTTTGAAGAAAGACATTATTTTTCAGACTGAATTTCAATCCTTCCCCAGAGTTTGATTTAGAGGGCCTAAAAAATCAATAAAAGTTAACATTTTTTATTGGCACAAAATCCAAATGCAGTTGCCAAACCTGAATCATTCCTGGATGGTCATCAATGTTGTTCCCAGGCCATGGATTACCATCTTGCATCACCCACCCCTCTTCTGGTTTTTTCTGAGCCTTTGCAACCAATACATTAATTTTCACCTTGAATTCTTCATACTCTCTCTGCAAAAGTGCAAAGGAAAGTGACTCAAGTCTCACATGGATAATAGAACAACATAAAAAAATAAAAAATAAAAAACAACTTTCATGGCTTATCTATGTAGTCCTCACCTTCATTGCCCTGCGATCCTTAACAAATGTTGGGTGCACCTTATCTTTCAAGTAATCAAGTTTCTGAGAGAAATAAAACTCAGGTGCCCTTGGCTCAATGTTATACTTATTACAAAAGGGAACCCATATTCTAGCAAACTCAGCAGTTTCTGACAAGGTATCAAAGAGAAGCATAGATGCACTGTCATCTGAGACATAGCAGCTAACTTTCACAACAGGATAATCAACAGACAACACTGACAGAACCGTGTTTGCAGTTATAATAGGTGGTTCCTTCAAAGGGTCTGCAGTGGTCACAAAGATATCAACTGGTGCTAGAAGGTTTGGCTCCCCTTCGCGCTCAAATCTTATGGACAAACGTTCAAGGTAAGTTTCACGAGTAATAGGGAACCACTTGGGGATTTGGTCTACCAGCCAAGACAATGCAAGCCAGATTTCACAGACTACAGAGATTATCCATAAGGCAAGTGCATCATGCACTGGAGTTGTTATGCGCAAGTGGAAGAAGAAAACTAGGATAATGAGACGCATGATTATGACTATGCGATAAGGGTTGATTAGGCTTGAAGATATTGGAACTTTGCGCCACAAAGGTTGCCTTGACTCGGCCAATCTGCAAGGAGCAACACCTTCAAAAATTAGCCATGGTTGCATGAACAACAGTAAGAGGTGAAATGGAGAATTTAAATAGGATGCATTTATAGTGTAAAGGTTTCTTATATTGTCATCATTTAATCATAGTTTGTCATGTACGATAAGATAAATTATTCACTTTTACAATAATCACTTCAAAATTCATGATTTCTAATTAGTAGATAATGTAAAAAAACACTAAGATTATTCACTTTTACAATAATCACTTCAAAATTCATGATTTATAATTAGTTGATAATGTAAAAAAAACAGTGAATGAAAATTAAACTCAAAGAAAAAAAGTAAATTCATATACGTTAATGGCTTCAATTTATTTTACATCGTAAAATTTGTTTGCATAAACATCCAGGATAAATATTTGATCACTTTACAACGCCATCATATTCATTAATAAATAGGATGTGACAATCAAATATTTTACACTACTGACAGTACAAAAAAAATTAAGTTTATATAGATTATGAGTTCTTCAATTCATTAATGGTGTATTTGAGAAAAGACAACAACTTACAGGTAGTCATCTTCTCCTTGGTCATTGCTCATTAAACTTCTCTTCTCTTTCCGTTTCTCTGCATTGCTGTAGTATGCTTTCGGTCCTTCAAAATCCTCATTAGCAACTACAGAAAAGTGTGTATAAAATCAGAGAAAAGAAAACCATTGTGGTGGAACATAATTAGCAACATAGCAATAGAATGTGTTTTTAATTCCAAAGTTTTTTTAGTAGATATTTCCAAAGTTAAATTAATAGAAAAAAAGATGTTTATACCACTTCCTGCCGCAGACAATGCTTGATCATCATTATGTTGCCACTGCTGTTGATTGAAATCTGCATTTTCCTGCAAAAAGACACAGCATGTATATATATATAGCCTTAGCACTTATATTTCATTGTTCCAAAATTAAGTCAATTATTGAGTAACATAATTTAATTTGAACAAGCAAGCAAAGTAAGGTGTGAGGGGAGTAAATAAGAAAACTGAATACCTCGTCCGAGAAACGAAATCCATTTCGGGAGTGAGAACCAGTGTTTAAGGCTGCACTCATGGCCATTGCAACAAGCAAGCGTGGATTGCGGAGAGAGCAGAAGGGTATTATATTAATATAAGAAACAAAAGGCGCGTTAAGAGTGTTCACAAAGGAAGAAGGATACCCACTTGAATAATATAACCATCAAATGAAACACCTGAGAGTTGGGAAGTCATGGGTTTGATTCTGAGGTGACAAGTTGGATTATCACTTGGCACTTGCTTACTGTGCTAGGCTACGTCTGCATGCCCATGCAAATAGTATGCATATATATATAGCTAGTGTCTTCTACCTAAACTTAAACTCTACCTTCTTGTTCTACAGATCTTGTTCACTGATTCGGGAATAAGACATTTTTCTTTGTTCTTCACCATCAAGAATGCGACTAGGAAATCACTCTAGTAAGCTTATAAGTTAGTTTAACTAGCTTATAAGCTGGTTTCATCAAAATATAAACTTATTTATTTAATACACACAAGCTTATATATTTTAATAGTTTCTAAACATTTTTTTTTTACAATTTAGGGGTTGGAGACGAGGGTAAAATAAACTTCTATATCAAATAGAAATATGAAGATTGAATATCATATAAATAATAATAAAACATATAGAAGTCAAATAGCAAGAGATATTGTAAGCTTACAAGGATACAAGATATTAGATATTAGAGCATGTTGATGGTATTTTAAATGGACTAAAATAGTCATGATTAAACTCTAAAGACTATTCCCTCAATTGCTACTTTGATTAACTTATAAATTAATTTATAACCTTACAACTTTTTAATTCCTAAGTTTTGACTTATAAATTTTCAACTAACTCATAAACTAATTTTGTCAAACACGTCCAACATATTAAGTTATAATTAGTAAGCCAAATTAAAATCAAAGATAATAGAAACAAACATGCATATGGTTAGCAAGAAAAATATTTTTAAATGTACATCAATTGTAGCAAGAAAAATAAAATACATAGTTGAGGTAATACATTACACACGCTGGCAATAAAAATAATTGGCATGTAAACAGCTAAAGATTTCTCCTATTTTAGATATGCATAAACGAAACGAAAGTACACAAATCAGATGTGTAATTCAGAACCCCATCTCTCTCTCTCTTGGATTGTCTGTGGTTCACAACATAATAATTCTAAAAACGAAACACAAACTGAATATCTTACTTGATGATGAAATTTTTGGGTACACCACCTGTAACTCGGTTGGGAAACACACTGTGTGTGCAGGATTTTTGCTAAACCAAAATTGTCTTTTTACATAGCATCTATGTTGATTGTTGATCTCATTGTACTAGATTTTCTGTGAAGTTGAAAGCCGATGATGTATATATTTCTATATTATTTCCTAATTTTTGTGTTGATTTACTTAATTATTCTGTGATGAAAACATTACTCTCCACTGTCTTAGGCAAGAGATCTGTAATATAAAGGATAAGCATTCTTTTGTTAATAATTCTTTGCATTTGCACCTGTTGTATACGAAATTGTTCGAATATAAACGTCAATTTTAAGTTGGCACCTCATAATTTTGGCATCTTTTATTCCTTAATAACTTATTTTCTAACAAAGGGAGGTGAACAAATCTATTTACGTCCTTTTCGTTTTCCTTTAACTACTTGCTTCACTTTCCAGTGAAAGTTCCGTTCAGCTTGTAATTTTTCTTTCAACTTGGTACTGATAAAACATAAAAACTAAATTCTTGTTACGGCCAATAAACGAAATTTACTTTTAATTATATTGCTTCATAAGCGTAAATTTATTTTTTTGCAACAGCAAACATTTTTTAAAAATTTATTTTATTTATGAATAATTTTTACAAACTTTAGAGTAATTTTGAAATATTTTAAATTGTATGATTTTTGTCAGCACATTTTAAAAATTATAAATTATTTTTCTTTTCCAAAATGGTATCATTTTTGTCAGCACATTTCAATATTGGAAGTAAGGAATCTTAATCCTCTTATTATTCCTAAATTCTGCTTCGAATTTCTAAATTAAACAAGATAAAATTAGAAAAATCCTTTTTTCCCCCTCCACTTCTCTCAAATCAAACACGTTGAAAGAGTTTTCATATTTTTAATAAAAAGGTATTTTATATTAAAATAAAAAATAAATACTTTCTTTAACTTATAATCCCTCGAAATAGAAAATATGTGGGGGGATGATAAATTTGTTTACGTATACACGAGAGAGGGTTTGAGAGAAATGGAAAATACTATTCACTAAATAAAACATGAGACTTACTTTATTCAATGAGATATACATAAATTTATTTCAATAGTAAAAATGTATGAGAAAAAAATGTCAGATAATATATTACTATTTTCCTAGGAAGGCTTATTATGTATATAATTAATTAACATCAAAGAAGTAATCCTGTAAAAAAAAAACATCAAAGAAGTAACTTATATAACAACAGTGATTTTTTATTTACAGCATATATAAACATAAGTTTCTTAGTGCAGTACTAATTTTTTTTAAAGAAAAACTAGTCCTTCAGATGCAAAATTTTCAAATATTAAAATGTAATGTTTAAATTTTATCGGCTAAATAATATTCACTTAACATTGAGTCTAAAGCTTTTACAGTTTTGTTATTGTCTCATTTTTGTTGTTACAATGAAATTTTCCATTAGAAATTGATGCTTCAAACGTATGTTGCTTCTAGGTTTTGTTTTTACAGGATTAATCTCGAATTACTTAATTAACAGCCACGGCTGTGTATATGTAAAGATAACAAAACTTCACGGTTTCAAACGATCAAAATCTATCACTTTAAAATTTATGGGCACGCCATCAAGATGTAAATAATATTCATTGTTTTTAAATCAATCATTTAATTATAGTAGTATTTCATTAACTAGCTAGTGTATTAAATATTTCCAAGTGTTGGTGCTGTAGATTTGATATTTAAGTTATTATTTTTCTTATAATTGAAAGACATTCATTTTATTTTTTCATTATTATAATAAAAATTATAATTAATAATTTATACATTCTGATCGTTCAATTTAGATATATAAAAAATATCAATATAATGTTTGCACTATCTAAATGTTCTAAATCAAGACTCTACATTAAAAAAATGTAATTTGTCTCGCTTGTTCAAATCACATTTTATAAAATTCAAAGAATAGTTAAATTAAACTATACAACAGTAATAAATGCTTATTTAAACTAAATTATCAAATTGAATTGAAGGGGTCTAATTTAATTAATTGAACATGATGTTTGAATTGTTGTAAATTTTTGGTACATGTTAAAAAATTATCATATTAAAAATACTAAAAGAATCTAATTTTACGGGAATGAAATTTGTATTAGGATGAGATTTTAATGAGTGTTTAATGTTTGTTAAGTATGACTAATTGAAAATGGGAATTAATATTCTCACTATCACTTTTTGAAAAGTAATAGATATAGACAAAAGTGTTTCTATGCATTTTTTCCCACCCCACACCCTTTCCCCTTCCTTCTTCCCCCCTTCTTCTCACCACCTTTTCCCTTTCCCCTCTTCGGTGTCTCTCTCCCTTTCCCTTTCCCTTCAAAGTCCATCTTCCCCTTCCTTTCCAACTCCCCATTCAACTCCTTTGAGCCTCTTCCCCAACTTTTCCTCTCATTCTCTTCATCCCTACCCCAAAAGGTAAGCATCCTTGCAAGTTTTTTTTCCTCATTTTTTATACACAACGAAAGTACGATTTCGTTGTATCATGGGTTAAGAATCACAATAGAATCAAACTTCCACTGTGATTTTTGTTTTGTTTTGAAAAAAACCATAAAGGAAATACGATTTTGAGGAGGCCCTATGGATTTGACTTTACTTCAAACCTATAAGGACTATGTAGCTGGGCATGTATGGATCAATCAACCTAGAGATGAGTTGAAGCTATTCGGTCATGGTGGCAATGTTATTGACTACCCTACCCAAAGACTTTGCTTCAAATGATGCCAGCATCCATGCAAAGACTACTGGACATGAGAGATGTACCTAAAGGCACATATAGTCATCAGGTCATACAACAACTTCTATTGATGGCACAGGAGGATCTTGCAATTGAATGTAGCTCAGTTGAAAAGCGACTGCCACTGAGGAAGAAAACTAGCAAAGGTGGCAAAGGACGTGGCTACAAGGGCACTTGATGACATTTGTCATTTTTTTTATTATGTATTCAACTTCTGATGCTTTTAGTAAAAACTTATTTTTAGCAATTTATGTTTGCCTATTTTTATATTTAAACGACACATGTCTAGTAATGTAATAAATAACAAAATTTTGATTAAATTAAAAAAACAAACAACAACAAAAACAACAATCACAACTAACATAAATTTTACCAATTAAAAACATGGCTAAATAGAGTTATGGTCTTCATTAAAAACTTCAGAGTAATGATCTCTTTGGGAGGTATTGGTTTTCTTGGTTTACGCATTAGGACAAAGATTTCTTTTGGAGATCGACCAACCATTACATACAACTCGTTCAGACCTTTAGAACTAAATTGTGAAAAGATGAAAAACATCTTCCCCGCTTCATTGTCGTCTTTAAGCTCTATACAATCGTACTTAACACAGTCATCGCCTACATATACAATTTTACGGTAAAAAACCTCAAATAAGCTTCTTCCACCTCCAATGACATCTGTAATTGCTTTCCTCAAAGCAATAAGCGACATTTTCTCACTATTTTTTTATGAATTTAGGAGCATTAGGACATTTAAAAAATACCCCTCAAAAGTTGATATCACATCACCATCATAATACACAACAAGAACTACTCCCTCCATCTTCAATCCAATATGGTGAAAGATCCAACACAATACATTGAGCTTTCTCATACCACTCGTATTTATTATCATATTGTATTGTTCTCTCGTGAGTTAATTACCAATAACAACCAAGATTGCACCTACAAAATAGACAATTCAGATTGCACAGAGCTCTACAAGAACACTACTGGCTTGTCAGACCGTCATAAATATGGTGGTTAAATCACAATAAAAAACACTAAATTTTACTTTTCAAAATACTATTTTTTTATAAAGAAAAAATACAACGGAATCATGATTCCATTGTATCATCAAATAACACAATGAAATCATGATTTCGTTATACAATTGGGGGATGCAATCAAATAACATGACAGAAACACAATTTTGTTGTGTTACCTCCACTGTATAACAGAATCGTGTTTTCATTGTGCACTTGGGGGGGTGAAAAAAATTAATGAAAACACAATTCCATTGTACCAAAAACATGCTTTTGTAGTGCCATTAGTAAAACTTGTAGTGTTATTAGCAAAAGTAGAAGTGCCAATAGCAATTCCCTTGAAAATTTGTAGACTACAACACCATGGAGCATGAAACCTGAATTTGGAAATTTGGGCTACTTAAGTCTGTTAGGGCGTGAGGGTTATACACATGATCTAGCCTTTTTCTTTTTGCATTCCCTTAAAGACTGAAGCAGACAACACTACCCCTCCATCTAACCACCTAACACAACGCTCTGTCGCACCCCACCTCCACCCAACAACACCGCTCCACACATATATCACCACCCAACAACACTGTTGACAACTCTATGCGAGGAATAAGGCACAAATGGAGGAAAAGACAACAAAGAGGTGTAAAACGTGTCTCCATTATGGAATCGTGAATCCACAATACACTTTTTTTATACTTTCAAAATTGGCTTTCCAGAGCTATGCTAACATCCTTCTAGAACAACCTTTTATGAAACTATGCTAACATATTTCAAGAATATCCATTTTGGAATTATGACATAATTCCAAAAAGGTTGCTCTAGAAGTATAAAAAAAGTGTATTGCAGATCCACAATTCTAGAATGGAGGTGTACCGTGGCCTGTGCCATCTTTCCTACACCATTGTTGTAGACATCGGTGGTGTCAGGTGGTTGGGTAGAGGAGTAATTTTGTCTATTTCTATCTTTTTTGAAATGCAAGAAGCAAAAAAGGCGTGCAGAAAATAATTCCCCTGATTATAATATGTTCAGTGAATTACTATTTTCACCCAATTTTTACAAACTGCACCTCACAATTGCTTTGAAAAAATCATTTAAAAAATACCTTTTTTTTATGAATGCATGATTTTGTTGATAAAATATACAACATAATCACATTTTATTTGTGTAAGAGGAGATACAAAACAATACACAACAAAAATGTGATTCTATTAACAAGATAATCACATTTTTGTTGGTTTTTTTGTACCCCTCCTACTCAATGAAAACACATTTTTAATTTGTTGACAAAATACATAATGTGAAAATATGATTCCTTTGTGTATTTTGTATAACGTAAATTTGTTTCCATTTGTGAAATTTTTACAATTTTTTTAATTAACTTAATTAAGATTATTGGTTTTAAAATGGTGATATAATTTACTTTTTAAAACTAAAATTAAATTAATTAAGATACCATTTTACTTTTTCAGTAGTAATTAGTATCATATAAATAATATTTTTTAATTAAAATTAAATTAATTAGATATAATATAAGTTATCAACAAAAATAATCAAAATAATTATTATATGAATTACTTTTATTAATAGTAATATAATTAATTATGATATTAAATTACATCATAATTAATTAAATTACAATTAAAAAGGATAACTTGTGCCATCATTAATTAAAATTTAAATTAAAAAGATAATTTATATCGCAATTAGTTCTATTACATTAAAAGGTAATGTTTGTTGTCATTAAGATAATTTGTATCATAATTAATTCAAGAATAGTTTACAAGGTAACTTATATTATTAATTTTAAAAAGCGTAACCAATATTTACAATCAGTTACAATTTTTTTGTAAAAATTTAACAAAACAAAAACGTGTTTCATTTGTGTAAAAAGAAGTATATAACATAAATATATTTCTTACACATCAAAAACATATTTCTATTATATATTTTATACAACAAAAACATGTTTTTGTAAAAAAAATTTAAGCATGTGGGGTGCAAATAGAAAAGATGGAGGTGAGAATTGAAATTCCCCAAAGTTATGTTAAAACCCACTTCCCAACCAGAGTAGTTGTAATACCTAACCTCCAATTAGAACCAAAACCAACAGCAACACATTTTTGGGCTGATGTAGGTTGAGCTACAAGAAAATTTAAATAAACTTTTAGAGAAAAATTTTTGGCCTGACGTAGGTTAAGACATATATTTCATTCGTTACATGTAATTGATGTAAAGAAAACTTTTCTTTTTAAAGTCTTGCATAGTTTCTTCTTTTTTTTCTCAAATCAAAAGTGTAATTAACTGGTTGTTGAGTTATTAAACCACAACCCTCTTGAATTTGACAAGTGGTACATTCTCACTTTTATTACTTGTATGATTAGTACAGTTACCATGTTGACAACAAATTTTTGGTGTCATTACATAGTCGAATATCTTGTCATACACTTTCACAACCCTCAAATCTAATATGGACTCATTAATTTCTTCTTTTTTGAAATTTATTTCTATCCTTTTTATTTTGAATTGAGTCTCAATAATGTCCAACTCGAACAAACTTGGCTCAATGCCTTGGCACCCTTTGAATTGAGGCTAACCACATGTCCAACTAAGACACAATAATGCAATTTCTAGGACCATTTCTTTGCATCTTAAACTAGACTTCCTAGTCAGCTAACATAAAACCCCAAAAACGTTTCATGTTATTTCTAAATATGCAACCTCACCTTAGGAATACTATAAAGCCCCATCAGGTGATGTGGATCGGAAAAGGGCTAAGAACAATATTACCTTTGGAATTTTCAATGGATTCTTGGAAGCATACTCCATAGCTTTCCCATTTTCCTATCACTAGGCTCAGCAGCCTGAAAAACAAAGTAACAATAGCGTGATGTGGATCGGAAAAGGGCTAAGAAAGGCTCCAAAACATTTTTTCTTGGCTAAATTCAAATAACCTTAACCAGTAAAAGAAAGAGGTATTATCATAAAGCTTAACCTAGCCGGACCACCATGACCATAGCATATAGGTTTTTCACCTAGCCTGACCTAGGGTTCACGAAACATGTATCATCAATCTTAAAAAAATGAAAATTTGCAGTTGTCCACCATCTTTAACATCAGAATTATCACCACATGTCTTTATAAAAGATAAGCCAGCATAGCATTTTCATACACATCAGGTTTCATTCTCAGTTGATGAATTTTCAGTTTTTCTGTTTGAGGTTTTCGGATTAGCGCAATTGTTGTAAAGTGTTATGAATAATAATGCAGGTGGTTGTTTGAAGAATTGCAAAAGGTAAAGAGAGGAAAAATCTGAATCCTATTATACATACTCGGGATCAAAGCGCATTTGCCAGACTTCAGTGGGAGGAGCCTCGAGGGTGGCAATGATGGCGTTGGAATCAACATCGAAGACGCGAACGAAGCTGTCGAAGGAGGAGGCGGCGGCAACGGAGCCGAGAGGGTGGGCGGCGTTGGAGGCGACACCGAGGCAGTGGCCGATATTGGTGCGTTCCAAAACGAGGTTGTTGAAGCGCAAAAGCCCGACAGTCTCATCGTGTGCATTCTCCATCGATTTCAGTCCACCCAGATTCATTCTAAATTGTCTTGTCTTGTTAATTTATGAAAATGAGTTTCTAAAAAACTTAAACATTGGTTTTGAAAAAATAGATATTAACTTAACAGGAATAATTTTAATTTTTAAAAACTGATGTTCACATTAATATTTATTTTCATAAAATTAATGTTAAAATTCTCATTTCAATATCAATTTTTAGAAATTAATATTAACGATGATATTATATTTACAAAAATATCATCATTTATTTATTTTGTAACATCAATTTTTGTTAAAATTAATGTCAACTAAGACTATGTGAAATCCTATTTGTAGTAATTTTTATTCCCTAAAAAACTAATGTCTTATTTTAAGTTATCCCTCTGTATGCCCGTATGCATCTACAGTAAATCTCTTATTTTATTGGAAATATATATTTATTTAAAAAAGAGCCCCTTATTCGTTAAATCAATTTATGATTTAATGATTATTTGATGCTTTTAAAATACTTATATAAATACAGTAATAAGATTTTTTTATGGGTTATCATAAAATTTGTAAAGATTATCCATCAAATTTTTTTAATACTAATCTTTGTCAAGATATCACAAAGCTAGACACGTGATAACAACATATGCTAAGCTTTTCATTATGTGTTTTTTTTATTAAAACTTTTAAAAAGTTATTCTAAGGCTTAATATCACTTTTGGTATATTAAATTTTTAAAATTTTATTTTGGTTGTTTATGTTTTCGAAATGTGTTATTTTGATTTTTTTCTCAAATTTTTGTTAGAAATGTTACTGTTCTATTAACTTTTAAATTTTTAAAAATGATCAAAATAATACATTTCAAAAACATAAACAAGCATAATGAAAGTGTTAAAACTTAATGTACCAAAGCTAAACAATGGTCAAATATAATGGACCAAAAGTGACATTAAACATTTTAAAATAATTAATTTTACATAGTGGCGACTAAAAACCACCACTATCTTTATTTTATTTTTAAAAAATAAACAAATAAAAAAATATTATTTTTAAAAAATTAACAAATAAAAAAAATATTATCTCTTCCATATCTGAAAAGGTAAAAATGCAACACCATACAGATCAACCGATGTCAACACATAATCTCACTGGAACCATTGAAAATTCTCGTACTCTTCACCGAAAAACCAAAATATTTCATACAATTATGCTATTGGAAACAAAAGCAGGTGAGATTGGAGCAAAAGTTGTCTTCAAGGAAAGACAAAAATATGACCCTAACTTGTCAATTAATCCAAATTTGAATGAGAAAGTCACAATGTGGCTTTTTGTGAGGTTTACGAGTAAGATCTTCACTATTGCGCGTGATTAGACTGGACAAGTAAAGAATTTTTCATCCAACATTTACAACTTGATCAGGCGAACACAAGTTGTGCATAGAGGGGTTGAACAATGCATTTCATTGGAAAATGATTCTGACTATCCGGAAATCAAATCTCATCCACAATTAAGCATTGTCAATCTTCTTCTTCCCTTCATCAACACCCTGTTGTTGGTAGTTGTGATGAGATGATTGTTGTCATTAGGTGAGGTGGCAATTCCGACTGCATAGGGAGGTTACGACGGAGACAAATGCACAGGACATGGTAACGATCTTTTTAGGTAGATGACAAGAGGTGGAAGGAGAAGAGACCATTACTTATTGTGATTAGAATAATTGATGAATGAAATTATTGTCATTAATAAATGATAATAATAATAATAATAATAATAATAATATTATTATTATTATTATTACTATTATTATTATTATTATTATTAGAATGAAAGTTGTTGTTCGTGACTTCAAATCCATCGTTTCTTCATTTACTTAGTATTTTTTATTTTTCAAATAAAAAAGATAATGACCATTTTATCGCTATTATGTTAACTTAACTATTTTGAAATTTAAAACACTAACAGATAATGATGTTTCTAATGAAAATTGAAAAATAACCAAAATGATATATTTCAAAAACATATAGGATTAGAATGAAACTTTTAAAATATAATATATCAAAACAAAACAATTGTAAAATATAATGAACCAAAAGTGACATTAAAGTATTTTAAAATTTAAAAATTAACAAAATATTAAAGTTTCTTATAGAAAATTGAAAAAAATACCAAAATGATACATTTAAAAAACATAAATAACCAGAATGAAATTTTTAAAATTTAATGTAGCAAATGAAATATTACAAAATATAATAGACTAAAAGTGACACTAAGCCTTCTATTAACAATTATTTGTTTTAGCTTTTTAAAATAAATAAAAAATATTTTTTATTGGAGGATGTGTTTAAAAATTATATAAAATTAAATAAATAAAAACAAAATTAAGAAAAAAATCAGTAAAAACAACAATTTTTAAAAATTATATAATCTTATAACTTTTTACAGTTTAAAAAAATTGTCTTGAATAGTTGAATGTGTAAAATTGAAGGTATACAAATAAGCACTGAACACTTACAAAGTTACTAGTAAGATAATTTAATTAAGGAGTAACCTTTTGGATAATGTGAATGGACCTTACAATTGTTTCTGATTAATTGAATTTAATTTGGACGTGACAGGACGGTAATAATCTAGAAGTATGGTAGAGATAATGAGTTCTGAGCAATAATTAATCAGACGACCTAACCTAGATAATAGGCATTTAAGTGGGAGATTATTATTGTAGCAGATCAAGTGTCATATTAAACATGAAAAAATTAAAAATGACACTTAAGTAACACGTTAGACAACTTGGGGCTAATCTTTTACCTCATAATAATTTACTTTTTGAGCTTGACCGGGAGAAGTAACATAACTAACAAGAGTACTACTCTTGGTATGAACCCAGGAACTCGACAAAAAGCAAGAGAACAACTCTGTAGAAACTAGAAACTTATGAATTTAAATTTTTAAATATTTATAATGAAGAAAAAATAGCATTTTCTAAACAAGCTAAAACCATGTTATAAAAATAATAAGGTGAGACTCAGTCTAAAACAAGTTAATAAAACCAAGTCTAAGTAAAATATATGTTTTTCATAAGCACTAAATTAATTTAAAATTGATTTTTTAAATTTAAATAAATAAAAAATTAACCTTTTAAATTATGAAACAAAATATACAATAAGATTAATTAATTATATGTTATTGATATTTAAGATGTCCATATAGTTTTACGCTAAACGAAATTTCTAATATATGTGATCCCTATCCTCTCATATTAAAAAGGTTAATTACTTTACGTTTATATAAATAAGAAAACTTTTTGGGTCTGTATAAAAGGAACTCAGCCACGAAAAAAAATAAAACTTGGTTAAAACATGCAAGAATACTATATACTATCTAGGAAATATTCTTTCAAATGAAGTACTCTGTATCATTTTGAGAATTTTAGAAAACAATTCCATAAAAATAACGTGGAATTTCTCATGATAACGAAAGACATATCACTTTCGACGATACAAATTCATATAATTAAACTCTGTATAAGTTCGTAATACAATTAACTTAAAATTAAACATGCACTTAATAGAATTAAAACCGTTAAACCTGAATCAATCCTGGTAGTGGTGGTATCTATCACTCTATCAGTGCCATTACCACGCCACGGGATGCTTTAATTTCCTGGTATTACCCACATTTTCTAGAATTAATTTCTTCTGAGCTACATAGATAGCTAATTAACAATGTGTTCACTTTTTTTTTTTCACTGTTCAAAAAAACAATGCGTGCACTTTGAATTCTTCATTGTTCGAACTCTCTCGTGCGGCAATGGAACAAAGAAGTAAAATATTATGGCCTTTTATATGTCTCATGCATGTGGGGGCATGCAATATCACCATAAATAAATACATATATAAAATGATAAAATTAAGTAACTTTCATTTGTCATTTCTCAAGAAAAATACTGTCTCGTTTTTATTAAGAAAACCTTATTTATGGAAAAATGAGAAGAGAATATTTTATTGTTACCCTCCATGCACTAAGTACATTAATTCTCATTAATTAGTTGACGATGTTGTGTCTTAAATGATAATTAATTACCACATGATTGGCATCGTGTGTATTGCCTGAATTTTTTTTCATCAATAAGAGTTACCTATTTCAGTTTAATTTATTTCAAAAAAATATTTTTTTTCATCTAAACTTTCTTAGGTATCATAAAAGAAAAAAAAGTCTTATATTCTTGCACACTTTCTTTTTCTTTTATCTAATTTCTATCTCGTTTTTCTTTCTATCTTGGTCTTCATTTCCTATCATCTATTACAACTATCACTTCTTTCCTCTTTTTTAATTTTTTCATACTCTCCAAAATCTAGCTCTTTCCTAAAAGAAAACGATTATTTTCCTCCGGCACACAAAAATAATCCCAAACATTAACGCTTAAGCTTACCTTTAATTTTTCGAAGTATGTTTACAGAAGGCTTTTGAATCGAGAGCTGCACTGACATAAACACTGGCTCTCACTCCCGAAATGAAGTCCATTATATTAGGGTCCACAAGGAAATGCACAGAACATCTTCCTTTGATCCAATTCATGAGTAGGAGAGTGGCTAATGAGAGAAACTATAAGGAAAAACAAGCATTTTGAGTCACAGAAGTTAAAAATCAAAGTGTACGTAGCATATATATAACAAATAACATAACTTGCAAAGTTTGAATTTTGGACCCAAAAACCAGCAAAGTAAAAGAAGGGTCTCAACATATATATACATACCTCATCAACCATGCATTAGAATCTTGTGAGAATTAAGTAGGATTATTCATTTCGGGAGTCAGATCCAGTGATTATACCACCAGCTGGTGTATATGTGTATGAGTATGATATATAGAGGCCAAGAAAATTAAAATTCAGTGGTGTTGAATTAATCAAAATTCTAGCCAAGGTGAGAAGAAAATAGAAGAATATGCTATATATTTATATGTAGAAGAAGAGCATAGGATGGTGACTGTGATAGTAAGATATCAACCATAAGTGTTTGAATTAGGAGAAAAGTATGTATCAAACAGTGAGTTGGGAAGTCGTACGTGTGGTTTGAGTCTAAGATGTAAGAGATGCATTGGTGAGTTGAGAATAAAATATCAAGTGTTTGAACATTATAAGATTCATATAGTTGTTTCCACTTTCTAGATTGCTTTGCCTCAAAGGCGTCTTTCCTATATACATTTTTAATGGATAAAACAAAATGCTCATGCAAATAATGCAGGTTGCAGCGTCATGTCCCCACCTTATCATGGTACAATACGAAACCTTTGTGAATAATTATGAGAGAACCAAATCTCGATTGATCTGTGCATGGTTCTCGACATGATGAGACTTGGGCAGTTTGGTTACTATAGTTGGAACCTAGCCAGAACTCTTGTTATTAATAATGATATATGTTACTTAATTACGAGACATTTATGATTTATTAAACAAAGGTGGGAGAGTTTGGTATTTAATTTCATCAACGTATTTCCTTTTTGTTTCAGCAAAGATACGTTTATGTAACATCTATTCGGTTGATGGCACTACTTGTGACAACAATCTTCATCAGTATAAATAAAATCTCTGTCTGTTAAAAAAAAACTTAAAAAAAAATACTTACTTCAAATGTCTATTTCATTAATATTTTCTTACAAAAAATCCTTAGTTAAATGTGATAAATTAGTTCGCTGATTTTTCTTTCTCTCTCATGAGGATAAAAGATGATGACAAGCCATAATTGTCTCTTTCATTCAAATTAATTAAATATTTAATAGTCCTAGAAAAAAAAATGTAATAATAAACAAATTTAACTTCACTAGTTGAATTCTTCAATTTTTGTAATATCTCTTTAACTGCGTATAGTGTGGAGTATTCACACAATGAGATACTTAGTTTTTTTTGTTTTTTTTTAGTTAAAAAATTATATGCATAGAACCAAAGATATAATTGTTAATATTTATTACACTTCAACTTAAGAATAATTTATATCCATTTTCTAAAAATATCTTTGAATTAAAATCACACTTATAGTATCTGTGCTATTATATTGGTTATCATATTGTTTAATTATATTGTTTTCTACATTTTTTTGAGGTGAATCCTGGACATCTTTTACTAAGAAGTTAAAGATTAATATCTCAAAATATTAAGATTCATTTAAGATATTAGCGTCTTTTAACATATGTTTATATGTGCGAATCAATGATCAAACCTTATTATATACTTAAAAAACAAGGTTATTTGTCAACTGATATATTATCGTTATTTTTCTACATTTATTTTATCATATTAACATTGCTATACTTATTTTGTTCAAATTATACTTACGGTGTAATTTAAGTAATTCGTTGTTAAGAAAGAGAGTGTATTAAAGGTTCTAAAATACATCCTCACTTATGGGTTATGATATGATATTATCAGAATATTAGAACCTAGTTCTCTCTCACGACTAGGACACCAAATAGAACTGTTGAAAAATACCTTGATGAAAACTTTAGAGTCGTCATTTTTATTATCTACTCTTTCACATTAGTGGTGCAAGGAAATAGAGGAAAAAGAAAGTGCCCTATTGAACCTCGGATATCATCAAGTTGAGCTACAACCTCGTTGACTAGACTCATTATTTTTTATTTTCTTTTTCTGGGGCATAAAGTATAGAGCTCAGGAAGGGGGGGTCCGCATTCTAAGGATAGATAAGAGTGTGCAAAAGTTTAGTAATGGCTTACAGTGATACTGATATTTACAAACTCTCTACCAAGGAGGATTTCTAACGGCAAAACTAACATCAGCCTTTCAAGTAACTGAGGCGACCACCTTTTTCCTAAATGTACATTGTACTCATTGACCACAATTCGAGAGGAGGAACTCAATCATTCAGCCTAATCTTTCTTAAATGAAATCTTTCATGGTTCAGTATTGTCTTGTAGTATCACTGTTGATACTGTGATTCAGCAGATTCATATGGCTTACTCAGTTCTTTGACGCTTCAGGGCTTGAGCACTATCTTCACTAGCAATAGCATGTTCAGTTTTGGGAGAATCAGGCTTCCCACACTTTTCCAATGAGCCTTCCTCAACTGTGGTACTGCCCTTAACCTGATCGGGTCCTGACCTGCAATGGTCCACTTGTGATGCTTCCATTTCATTTTTGGCAAGGGAATCTTTCGTAGCATTTGAAGACACCCCAGATGGAGTCTCAATGGTAGATGATGGTGCCTTGAACGTTTCAGTTCCAGGTTTACATTGCTTCTCAAATATCATCTGGAGGTACCTTCCTTGTTCTTCTATTCGCAACTGTAGATTTCTTTGAATCTGACAGAGAAAAAAAAGGGAAGGAGAAGAACGGTATTAGACATATGAAAAAGATATGATCAGCACAGGAGAAACAAGTGGGATGCCTCAGACAATTAACCTAACCTCTTGCAATTCGAAATATAAACCCCTAATATTAATAAAAAAACATAAGCACCTTTAACTAAAATCCGTAGGCATAATGTATACGCCAATCACAATATTACAGAAATTAGTTTCACACTTGATTAAAGAAACAAACATTCTCACCAATGTAGCCAAAAATAAAAACCAATAGCCTACATAACAAGCATGGTAACCAACTAACCATATTTTTATGATCCTCATAAGATGAAATTACATAGCACAACATTCATGAGAAAGTGCTGTAACTCTTAGAACTAAAATTTGTATCCTCAACAAGTCAAAGATATATGATTGGGAATGACTAGTAAATGAAGCTGATAATTTATTAAAGGATACAATTAATAAAATAGGAATCAAAATGCAGAGAACAGTAGGAGTGTAGGTGGTGGTTGGGGTAGGGGGAGGGGGAGGGGGCATATGGATTGAAAGGAGGTTATGGGTTCGAATTTTCCCCACTAACATAACATGCTAATTACTAACATTTTCCTATATAAAAAATGCAAAGAGCAAGATGAATGATAAACAATATGAATTCTTTCTACGGAGAAGATTTACATCCCTTCAATTTCTTTTTCCAACTTAGAAAGACACAGATGTCATTTGTAGTTGACTTCAATTACAAGTAAAATTTTATTCTCACAGGTGCCGCTGTGCTATAAAACATGAATTTCTATAATCATGGCAATTGCAACCATGGTTGAAAAAACCAAATTTGATTGAAAAACCAGTGATTGATCTGATATTTTGTCCAATCAACCTACAAAGCTTAATGCCCGTAGAACCAGCCCAGCTGGTAAAAAATCAATAGCTAGTAATTGGAATTTTAATTTAAAAAGAATAATTTAACTTGAGATCCACCCCCCACCCCCGATCCACCCACCCTCTGTGTGTGTAAGTATACGTATGTTTTGACCACAGTTCAATCTTGACTAGTGAAATACTGATTGCAATAGAATTAAAGCTCGCAAGTTGATCAAACCTTTGAACCACCCTTCTAATACAATTCATTTAATATGTTAGAAGAAATCCTAGAGGAATGAAGTTCAAACCTCAAGCTGTTCATGCAACCGCTTCTGAACCTCCATTTGTAGTCCTAGAGCTTCAGTGATCTCAATACCACTGTCAATAATGGAATAGCAAAGTCAGCATAATAATTACTGTGTCTAAAATATTGCCAAAAATCTTTACATGGAATCATATATCCCCCTTATTGTGGTCTTAATCCTGGATCACTGAAAATTCTAGACAAATCACTTGCTGATCCTTATTCTAATATTTTTTGGTCCTTGTCATAGCCTGTGTTCAATGGTACAGTACCAAAACCTCTCTCTCTTTTATTTTAATCCTTATATTCATTCTTGAACCTCCCCTTAATTGACAGTTTATTGTACCTTTATCCGGTTAAGTGGTGAGATATTGAACAATAACTGCCATCAGAAGAAACAAACTTAACAGGGCTAAATTCCATATATCATACATTCCATGCAATGTATTCAAATTAAATTCATCTGAGGATGTAACATTTATACCAGAAAAGTCACGTTAAAGAATGAAATGCTGTTGCTGTCTATCTATTTGATGTATCAATATTTATGGAAATATTACATAACTGAAATTATTTTAAATAGCAGTGAATTGTATACTTACGTTCTCAAATCTAGAGATGCCATCTCTTCAACAGAACTTGTTTTTTTCTCCATAACTCCTGCCAACAGTAGTCAACAAACCGTAGATTAGCTTACACCCAGAGGATTATGGCTCTAGATTTCAAGGAAGTGACTCAGGATACACCACTTCCAGACATCAATTGCAGCAATCTAGATCAATTTCTTGGACAAATTAGATGACAATCTTTTAGTTTCTTGAGCAAGCACAGGTTTCTGGATACCAAGGCAGGTTCATGGAGAGAGAGAGAGAGAAAGAGAGAAGTGGGAAAGATCCAAGACCAAGAGACTTAGATTAGTTAAAAATTGTTGCATCCCCTTATTGTTAGGATATAAGGAGGAGGAAGAGTGTGTTAATATAGTTAGACTATTAAGGAGTTAGTTAATTAGTTAGAGGGGTTTATTTGTTATAAATAAAGGGAAAAGGATAGGAGAGAGGGGGATCTAATCAGTTTGTAGATTGAGCATTAGCTCTTAGTGAAAGAAGTAATCCTTTGTGAAGGGGGAACCCTTGGAGGAGTGTTTTCTCTCCTATTTTCTGTTCTTCTCATCTTATACAATAAATTTTTTTCTTTTCTTTGTCATTTCAATTTTTGGTATGTAACACTTATTGTCATTTACTAAAATTTATTTTAGGCTTAAATGAGTTTTTAGTCCATATAATATATGCACTTTTTCATTGGTCCTCTTAATTTCTTTTTTACTGTGTCCCTATTATTTTTTTTCATTTTAGTCTCTAAAATTATTGTTTTAGTCCCTATAAAATTATAAACTTTTGATATAGTTCCCTTTTATATGGGAAGATTTTCATTTTAGTCCTTGTTATTAGGAAACGTTAGGCTTGTTCTTCAATCTGTGTTAGCCAAATCATCACTCAATAGTGACCCCTAACTTTAGGTACTTAAATGAAACAAATTTTTTTTAATAAGGACGCAAATAGGGAAAAAAAATAAGAGGACCAAAACAAAAAAAAATCAATTATTATAAAGACCAAAAAGTTATTTAAGCCTTAATTTTATGTGTATATTTGGATATATGCAAAGGTTTCTACGTTCTAAAAATGTTACATTTAGGCACTTCACAACAAAATTTTAGTGCAGTATAGGAAAAGGATCCAACTGAACTTACATCTTACTCAAAATCTTGTATACAAAGGGTTAAACCCATTAACACCAGTTTAAGAGATTAAGCGCCTTATACAATTCAATAGCTTCAAATTCAAGGTGATTTGCATTAATACAACCATTAAATGAACAAAACAAAATATGATGCATTAATAGGTATTTAATCAATTAGTAAACATTTTCTTATGTTTGAAAATCACATTAAAGAAAAACCAGTTTCCAATTGAGAACGATATACATGATATGACGTTTTATTCCTACAGTAAATTTTGCACTGAAAGATTGGTTTTATTTTACACCTGCATCAAAGGAATACTAACTCAAACAAAACAGGTATTTATAATTCATGCATGCTGGTACGTGCTACATATTATACAAGGCATGTCTTATGTACCTTCAGATGACTCTGGTCTATATCTAGCTGTCCTGTATTTCTTCATTTCAAGCCAAATCTGTTTCAGTAAAAACGCATGCTACTGAACAAACCAAAGGGATTAAAAGCAAAGTGCACATACCTGCAAGTGGCTTTTAACATGATATATAGTTAATCCTGCAACTTTCATGAGCTTCAGCACTCCCTTTGGCGTAGCTTCTGTAGAAAGAAGACAGAAAAACAGGGGAAATGAGGAGAAAGGTAGAAAACTAAGGCTTAGACTTTAACAAACAGAGAAAAAAATATCACCGTACTTTCACTCCCCCCAAGTTGGTTGACAGCCTCCACAAATGCCTCATGAAGTTCTGGTGTCCAACGCATTCGTGACTTAGCAGGAGCAAAATTTGCTGAGGAAGAGAGGGCAGCACCACTGCAATTTTCTCCATATGAAGCAGGAAGTTGTTGATGACCTTGGGATTGATGTCCTGGAATCTGTGAAAGTGGTTTTGAAACTTGGAATGGCACCTAAAGCAATAAAATGAGATCCTAACACATTCCTTAAATAATTACTCATCAGTTTCCTCTGAAAGCTGATATTGATTTGAGTCATGAAAAACTTCACCTTTGGCTCAAGATCTTGAATGTTGTCAGCAAGAAGGTCATTCCAATTAGTAGTCAAAGTGTCATCATCACTTATTAGCCTCTCAGCCCACTCCTGCCAATCATTTTGCTTAGAATACTCCTCAGATGCCATTATAGGGCAGGCACTACTTTCTACCCGATTATTATCAATAGAGCCATTTTCAGGAAAATCCAGAAAGCTTGGCAGGGAATCTATATGCCAGGCAACACTGCTTTCTTTGGAATAATGGCTTGGTGTTGCTGAAGTTGGTGGTCCAGTATTTGAAGAATATGATAATGGAAATTGGGTGATGTTAGTTGATGATTGTGAAATCAAATGAGCATTAGTAGAGTGCTTTTCATCAGGTGAAAGAGATGAGTGATGAAGATCAGTTGAATATCCAGGGGAAGACGAAAAAATATGCCCAACTACTCCACCGGAATTTAAATAACTTGAATGAGTAAAAGGTCTTGTCATAAGCTCTTGTTCTACAAAATCCAATTGTGATTCAGGCAGCTTGGGAAACATCTCTTCTGGGGGTATTGGAAGGATTGAAAAGGATGAAGAAAGTGCTCCAGGCATCCCCATGTTATTGAGTTGCTTTGATCTTTCAATGGAGAAAGTAGGATGTGCTTCCATTATTTCCCTTCATTGTCGATTAAAAAGATAAAATATCAGTTTTCAGGAAATTTATAAATTCTTGAACCCAGCATTTTTTTTCCCATGATAATGCTCACCAGCAAAATACTACTCAACTTGATTTTTGTTATTGGTACCGAAACCAGACTATTGTCATCAATCTTCAGATCTGTGAAAGGAAAAAATACTCTAGTCTGTAATATAAAAAGTTACTCAAAAAAGAAAGCAACTCACTATTAAGAACTTCTGAAGATTATAAAACACCATCATCAAAGACAAACTAGATAAAAAGCATGCTGAATGCTGAAAACAAGTAAGAACAGAAACATACCAAATGCAAATCATCATTGCACTTGGTCACAAACCCGAGTTTCAATGTAAGATAGATATTCAACAATTCAATGGCTGATAATGATTCATAGTTCATAGTGATTTAGGTCCAGAATGAAGTCACAACCACTTTCTCTCTATCTCTCTCTCTTTCTCCCCTATTCAAAACCAGTCTTGTTTGATCGATAAGTTAGTCAGGTATTTATTTTCATTTGCAGTAGCAAAAGAAACTGATAATCAAGCTATAAAGTTATCCTCTACCTCAGCCTATGTTGTTCTGTCCAGTTAGAGAAATGAAAATGAAACTGTGAAGAGCAATACCTACTCTACAAATGACACGACAGTCCAATAGACCTCCAATACAGAGTGAAATTCTCAGCCCTGATTTTTCATTTTTGCAACATACCTATGACCATGACTCTGGAGATATAAGGTTGGTTGGATGGTTAAGAAAGAAAGAAAGGAGGGAAAGGTCATGGATTAGATCCTGCTGCTAACAAAAACTAACAAATTAACAATTAACAAGTTTATCATAAGCTAAAGTACAGAGCATGAGCATAGCTTCCTCATATTCATAATCATCTTTCATTCTAACACTCCACCTATTTGTAAAGATAAGGGTACTAATTGAATATAGCGCTCTCTCTCTCTCACACACACACACACATAAAAAAGGAACGCATAAACCAATGATGAAAACACATAAAGAAAAGATGAAAGCAATTCATAGTCATAGTCACAGGAATAGGCATGCAAATTGATACCACGTCACAAACGATGTTGCACGGATCAAAATCGATTGAATAAACAACAAACTGAATTAAAAAAAAAAAAAGAAGAAGAGTAAGAAAGAGAAACAGAGTTGGTAGCAAAACCAGCGTAGCAAGCATAGGAGGGAAGAGGAGTTAGGGAAATGCAATGCGATGCGATGCGATACGGAGTGAAGTAACGCAACAAATAAAAAAACGTGAAAATGAAGCAAAACAAAGAGACCAGATACCCCCGAAATTCCACTACACAACTACGAAAACGCTGTATCGAATTCTTACCCCCAGCGAATTGGAATCGAAACCAGAGAAGATGAATGGAACAGATTCTAGTGACACACACACAGAGAGAGAGAGAGAGAGAGAGAGAGGCGGGTGTTTTTGAATTCCGTCACCGGCAGGTGAAGAACGGTGATCAACGAAACAAGTGCGTTATGCGTCGCACTGTGCTATTGCTTTGCTATGCGTAAGCCTCTCCACGCACCACCCACTCGCGTGCTCAACAATCTCGATACCGTGGCGTGGACTCTCTTCACTTGCCGCACCTGCATGCAATTTTCGAATATTTTTTATATGAATTGGATCTTGCGTTGTTTTTATAAAGGTAAAAACAATCTTTTTCATACTATACAAAGTATAAAAAAAAAAAAAACTTATTTTTTCTCTTCTTCAAATTAAACGATTAGTTTTTTTTTCCCTTGCGCGGCGTCTCAAGAATTCGAATTTTGCTTTCTTTTAAAAGAATATCCACTTATTATTATACCTTTTTTCTTAATTCGAAAATTAGTTTAAATATATTTCACTTTTCAGTGTATAAAATGATGAGATTATATGATAACTTAATTTTTAAATTAATACAAAGATACAGATTTTTGTGATAATATTAAAAGGTTGTAAAAGTTTAATAGATATAACTAACTTTATCAATGTTAAGTTGATCAGATTTGAATATCTTAAATAATATTTAGAGTTTTTTTATGGGTCATAGATTGTGGTATGTAATTGTCATTCTTCAAATAAAATTTTGATAAAAAATCAAACATAAATTATTTCATTAAATAATTTTTTTATATATGAATCCAACCAAATTTTATATTATTATGTTAATTTTTGGGTTATATTTTTTCTGATCCTTTTTATAAGAAAAAAAAAAGTTTCTTTGGGTAAAAGAATCAAAAGTAGAGAAGTAGTAATATTTAAAGCTTGAGTATTATAACAAAAGAATGTGATTGAGAGAGGTGTGACTAAAAATAATTAGTTATATGTAAAGATTAATCATAAATACTTTACATTTATATAATTAGTCAAGTTAATGTAAAAAAAATTGTGTTATCAACTAATTAAAAAATTATAATTTTAAAATTATTATTATAAAAGTGAATAAATTTAGGTTTATGATTAGATAATTAAATTGCAATATCTATTTTAACTAAGATTTATATATCAATTGTTGATTTAAATGAAATAAAAATTAAAGATATGCAATCGTATTAAAAAATAAAAATTAAGATATGTAACTTTTTAAATGGCATATTTTGTGTTTGTAGAAGAATTTCTATGTAATATACCGCTGGTGAGGTTTGTGATCAGTGCACCAAGAAAAATATCTATTGACTATTGGTGTGACAATTGTAAAAAGATTTTTCTTTCTTTTTTGTTCAAAGAAAACAGATTCACACTGTGTGCTGTTCTCACGCACACGAGACACAACCACAGTCCAACAATTTTTTTGATTCGAAGGGGCTCCAAGCTCGAATAAAACAAAATCCCTAAACTAGTGCCGTTTCTAGCTAGGTAAAAATTGAACTCCTTCAAGCAGAGGAAGCTCTGATGAATTTTCTTTCAATTTTCACAAGTTAATTATTATCATTGTTTTTTTAAAGTCAAAGTTAATCATTGTTGATTAGAGACATAAGAATGCGACTTTGTATTTCATAAATTATTAAAGTTGGTATTATGGCAATAAAATATGTAAACATCCATTGTTTTCTATGTTGTCCTTGTTAAAATACTTCCAACCTCTCTCCAATGTCTTTTTCAAATTAATAATTAATAATATTGTTTCGAAATTAAGAGGGAATTAAAGAGTGGAGCTGCTATAGACACAAATGGGTTTTGCTATTGGCTCTTACAATCCTTCAAAATTCTAAAACTACCCATTCTTGAAAAGTATTATGGAATAATTCCACTGTATAGAAAGGGATGCAAAAATTATGCACAACAAAATTATAATTTTGTAATGCATCTTGGTGTGGGAGAAATGTATAATGAAACCATGATTCCGTTGTGAAAGGGGGTTAGAAGATGACACTACAACAAAAGAATGATTTCATTGTATGATATTATTAATCATGAAAATTGTATTTATTTTTCGAAAGGAAAATATTTTCAAAATAATAAAGGAATTTTTACTAAGTGATTTTATTAACAAATAAATATTTAAAGATAATACATAAAATCTAATTTTGATTATGAGTTCTTTTTTGTTAAACAAGCAAGTTCATATTTTTTAACTTATCAGAGCATTGTTTAGTACTTAATGCAATCACAATCATAATTTTGATAAATATATTCATTTGAATTACAATAACATCGTAATTTATAAGAAATTAAGGAAACTTTGATAAAAGTGTTTTTGATTTAATGATTGGCTTTACATAATGTTGATAATAAGAAGAAGTAAGGATTGGAAAAATTAAATTTTGAGAAGAAATGGAGATTGGAAAGAGTAAAGGATTTAGAAATGTGCACTAAAATAAATATATATGAACTAATAAAGGATGAGAATTGAATACATACATGTTGACCTGTAGTCAATTTTTTATGCTAGGCATTGTTGGTGTTTGAGAAATTAAGTGATAGTGTTCCAATCCCTCAAAAATTGACAATCAATAGTTTTATTTATAGACTTCTAATACTAACGGTTGAATTATATGATTTTGACATATGTACAATGATATTCCTAAATACATTGATTTGATACTAGTAAATGTCTTCGTATAATTTCTTTGCAATTGTGTCAACTAGTACTTTGATTGTTGAAAAATACCTTACTCTCAAACACTTTCCAATCTCACATGCCTGAATGAAATTATCGAAATTATCAATCCCAATCAAAATAACTCCCTTCGATTACACGATCAACTTTCTAGAATTTTTTACCATATTTTGATCGCTTTTGAAGAGATTCTTCTACTTATCTCGAGACACGTATATCAAAATAAGATTTTCATAACTTAGTCAAATTTATATAACAGAGCTAACAGATGTATAATGGAATCACACTTCCGTTTAGTAATTTTTCTTTTAAAAAATGTAAAATGAAAGTGTGTTTTTGTTATACATTGTGTATAATTGAATCATATTTCTGTTGTACATTTTTCAAAAAATTTTAAAAAGTCTATAGAGATGAGATGTATTGCATACAATTTCATAGAAATGTCAACCACATATTGAGGTTCACATTCATAAAATTAATGGATACATATTCAATGTTTGTCATGAACGAAATGTCCACTACATATTTCAATCCTTAAAAAGGTCTACTACACATTGAGATCCTCTAACTGATTGAAATTGTATTGAGTTGAAATCTTGTATGCATTGATAGCAAGGCCTTTTCCATGAGCGAGCTCTGGGTATGCAGTAGCTTCTCCATTGTGGTACAACAGGAGGCAAGGTACAACAATCCTTTAAAAAAAGACTTCATTATCATACATACAAAAGATGAAGTTAGCCAAAAAAATCAATATTAGATTACAAAGGTAAATGGTATCTTTAGTAGATATTATATACCTACACAAAGTGATTTCCATTGACAAGTCCAATGGAAATGAGACAGAGCTTTGCTGGCACAGGATCCCTAAGTGGAAAGAATGTCCAACTTTGCAACCTAGATAAGTGGACTAGTACAACATTATACAAACTCACAATGGCATAACCTATGTCGAGAATGGTCATCCACTTCTCATAGGGCATTGGGCAACATTCGACAGACAAAAAGCTTATTAATTCCAATAGTGTCTCTTCTGAGCCAAATAATTGAACATAGACAAAGTGTCATGTTTGAAGTTCTCGAATCAAATCTTGGCAAACGAGAGACCAAGACACCCTAGCCCAACGCAACTACAATTACCATGTAACCACAATTTCCATCTGCTTGGATATCAACAATGTTCAAAATGTATTCTTACAATTCATCAGGAGATTCATCCATATAATTATCTATTTTTCTCTTCTTGTTGTCTCTTTCACCCTTGTGAGTGACACTTGGAGTTCTTGAACTACCAACCATTGTATTCATTTTATCGACTTGCTCCACATTGAAGGTTTGCGCTTGGTAGATTTCACAGACTTTGGTGCATCATTTGTTTTTATCTTCATTGCAGGGGGACACATTGAAGTGGTATCCATAAATGCAAGTTCACGGACTAGTCTTCAAGGTGATTTTACCAGACATGTCTAGTTGTGAAAATCTCTTATATACCTGCACAAAGTGATTTCCATTGACAAGTCCAATGGAAATGAGACAGAGCTTTGCTGGCACAGGACCCCTAAGTGGAAAGAATGTCCAACTTTGCAGCCTAGATAAGTGGACCAGTACAACATTATACAAACTCACAATGGCATAACCTATGTTGAGAATGGTCATCCACTTCTTATAGGGCATTGGGCCACATTCGACAGACAAAAAGCTTATTAATTCCAATAGTGTCTCTTCTGAGCCAAATAATTGAACATAGAAGTCCCCCCAAGAGTCACATGTGTCGTATGAACTACGAATGAATAATGTCTTCCAATGTACATGAATGCTCTTTAAGAGAATGTAGCCATATGCACTAATAAATTTAGTAAGCTCATAAGCACATGGTAGACCGTGAGTAACTTTAAGTGTGCAACCACAAGTAGAACTATCAATACCTACGATTTCAACCAGTTGTAACTCATGGAAAATCAGGTCTTGTGCTTGTGTTGATACAAAGTCGCACAAATTTTTATACACCGGGTTATTAAACATGTGCTTGACCATATTTATGCTTTCTGAAATGAAACCTTAATTGATGTATGTTGTAAGACAAACATGTTATTCATTGCATCCCAACAATTATAAAAATCTTCCATACTATCATAAAGCAACATCTTCAATTTCACATGTGTGCCTTCAATCCTGTGTTGTAACAAAATGAGATGTAAATAATTCTCTTAATTTAATAAAATAAAACTTAAGCCAAAAAAACTAATGTCAAATAATTTATGTACCTATTTGTTGTTGTATTTCCAAAATGCATGACCCGATCAGCTCTTGCTTGTATAAACTTCTCCTTGAAGGACATCAACCATATTTGTTGGACATAGTCAACAAATGTTTTATAACGTGCGCACCGGGTTGTAAATCTTTTAAAGTGTGCATTATATGCTACTTCATCTAGAGACTGCAACAATAGTTCATAACCCTTATCCACAAAGATTTTGCATTTTGCGTTGACATTCTTTGTAATCTGAAACAAACATAACAATTGGTTGAAGAATGAAACATAGTATCCAACGCATTCACGAAAGCAAGATCCCTATCACTAACAATAACCTGAGACAACATGTTATTTTTCACAAAAAATCCCTTCAGCTTGCTTAAATTCCATTCTAAATTATCCGTTCTCTCAAAACTTAAATAAGCAAAGGCAACTATGAAAGTCATGGTTGTTGAAGTGATACCAACAATTTTCAACAATGGAAGACGATACTTGTTTGTCTTGTAAGTTGTATCACAAATCTACACTATTGAAAATGAATTTAAGAGTTTGATGGAATTTGGATGTGGCCACATTATATCTCTGACGACATCTTTATTGTCCAACAGTCTAAACTAGTAAACATATTGGTCACGTTCTATCAACTTTATCAAATGTTCTATTTCCATCCTTGGACCCTTTTCTTGGAGACTATATCTATGATGTTCATTGTATATGATTTTGATGGTATTGAGATTTGTTTAATCTTGATCTTTGATTGTCAACAAAATTTGACCAGGATTCACCATGTTTTTTTGTCAATTGGTTAACCATAGTTTTTCCTTCATTGCTTAAACCACCAACATATGAATAACCAAGTAATGTTTCCATCACTTTATAGTTATGAAAACCACATTCAACAGTAAGTTTCCATCCTATGGTTCTCACAAACCTCTATTTTAATTTAAAATGACACTTACATTTTCTAGTTCCAGTGGACTAGCACACTAACTGGTCTCTATATTGTTTGTACTTCTTTCCCCCTTTTCACAATTCAATATTCCATGTTTTTTTTTACTTTCTTTTGACTTATGAATGAAAACTACAAACCTATGATCATTTCCCACATGTTGACCCTAATTTAACAAAGCATCACGCTCTTGAAAAATCTAAAAGAATCGAAAAAATTATTTAGTAACAAAACACAAAACACATACAAATAAAAGTCTAATGAAATATACCATATTAGTCATGAAATAACTAGAAAAGTAAAGATAACTAGGTTGTGCATGCATATTAGTGTCTTCACCACCATCATTTTCATCATTATGATCCCATACCATCATTTTCATCATTAGGCCCGGATGCATATAATAGGTCAGGTTGGTAAAAGAATTGTCTTCCATCATCCATATATTTCTCCATCCAACTCGCATTGTAACCTCTTCAAATATAAACGTATTTAAATTCATTGACCTACATAATCAATACCAAAAATATAGTTATTTTATATAAAAAAAAATGCACAACACAACAAAATCGTAATTCCATTGTATAACATTTTGTACAACACAATGAAATCACGAGTATGTTGTATTGCCCAAAATATTACACAATAAAATCAAGATTTTGTTGTGTTACATTATGCACCGCACAATGAAATTTTGATTTTGTTGTGTAACAAAATATGTTGCACAATAGAATCGTAATTTCATTGTGCAAAATTGTACAATGAAATTATGATTTTGTTTTGACTAAAAAACAAAACAAAAAATTACTTGACAGTGTGTGAATGTATAGAGGGAAGAGAAGGAAGATAGGGAAAGGAAAAAGAAGGAGGATAAATGAAAAAAGAAAAAGAGAAAGAGGAGAATGAAGATAGGAGAGGTGAGAAAGAACGGGATTAAAAAAATAGTTGGGTAATTACTCTTTATTAGGCCAATAGTAATACTCATTAAAGAAGGCAAGGACGATTGACAAATGGGCTTGTGAGAAAGAATTGGCCATTGGACCTTTGCTTTACTGCAGTTTGTTGCTATTTTATTATGTGCATCAGAACGCATTATTGAAAATCATGTCAGCAACCATGTGATACTATAAAGTTGTTTTTACTTTTTATTGAATGCTTTCACAGCATATCTTTAGCTGGGAAGAATAAGGTGAAAATACACATGTTGCAGAAAACGAAGCTATCATTTTGATATTGATCCTTTTAAATAGCATATTTTATTACTTTTTCCAACATGAAAACAGTGGGATTTGGCGCAGAAAGTAATATAATGCAATGATATATGTTCCAAATTCATAAACCTTTGAAATGGATGAAAGGCCACCTTTCTCATTTGATACACTCTTCCTAATCCTAATAAAGGTAAAAATATTTTCATATATAATAGGTACTTAAATTAATTCAGAGTTAAAATACAATAGAACGCAACTGTAAACTAGATGAAAATATGATATGTTTAACAAAAATAGTCGTATAATCTATTAAGAACTTAAGAATAATAAAAACCTAAAATCAGAATAAAAGATTAATTTCGTAATTGTTCTCACCGTGAGTTTAAATTGGTAGATTCAATGCCGACATTTCATTCTCTTCCTCACAATCAAGATATAATGGCTCAATTGGACTAAAGTAAATCACAAAACAATATCACTCACCAAAGCCAATTTGTGGCCCCGTTTAATAACAACAACAACATGGTTCTAGTTTTATCTATATCATTTTTACAATAATTTTTAAAAATTATAAATCACACATCACTAATTCACATATAAGTGTCAAGTCATTTATTTATATGAACATAGCATGAAAATATCATATCATCATCAACTAATTATCAATTAACAACCAACAGATGAAAATACTAAAATTGTATAATTTTAAAAATTAATAGACAAAAATTGTGAATTTAAAAATAAAGAGATTAAAATTATGAATAAAACATTATAAAAAGAATAAAATTTCAGCTTCACCTTAAATTTCATAAAACCTCGCTTATGTAATTTTTCAAAAAAAATCTAATTTTAACTTATATATAAGTTAATTTTAAATGATAAAAAATCTTAATTTATTTTTGGTCCTTATTTTTTTATTTTCATATAAACACGCACTTATTAAGAAATTTATTCAAACAAAACATTCTAAACAAAATTCAGCATTGTTATTTAACTGTGTAACTTGGTGGGTGATTCTTGGGACCAATCATATGAAATTTAGATAAGCAAAATGCTGCATTTAGATAATGCGTGTCTTGAATCTAATTTAAAGTTCAGTGCGTCTACAGATTACATTAGTGTGGGTTACAGATAACTGATTATCTTTTCTCCTTTAAACTTAAAACATGAAGCCAAGCCAAGCGAGTACGAAGACCAGATCTTTGCTAAAATTATTGAAACAACTTTCAGTTCAAATGGAAATAAAAGAATATAAATTACATGTACGTCAATATCAATTAAAAGACAGAGTAAACCAATGCACTACAGTGGCGGATCCAAGTTCTTGAATCAGTTGGGACAATTTATTTATAAAAAAAAAATTAATAGTAGTTACTATCATACATATAAAATAAAATACTAAGTTGAATAAAGCGTAAAAATATATAGTGACCTGAAAAGAAAAGAAAATGTAGAAAAGTAACTAGTGAATAAAAGATAAAAATTGAGAACGATTAATAAATTGAGGTTAGTAGGTTCAAATTATAGAGATAGAAGGAGTTAAAAAAATAATAACATCATAACTATACTTATATTTTTTAAAAGTCAAGGAATGTATTTAAACCCTCAAATGTAAGTAGGTTTACTATAGATACCACTTAATGTCATAGTAAACTTATAACTTAAAACAAAGTTTACACTGTATCATTACTTAAATGAGTTATTTATTTTAAATTTTTAAATTTTATAATGTCATATAAATTTAAAAAAATTCATAAAATGTTACTCTAATGTTCAAGTTAATAGAATAAGTATTTAACTTGAATCAAATTAATTTTTGAATTGAAAAACATTTTTTTCTTATAACAATCAATTAAGTAATGATTGTTTATATAAATAATTCATTTAAACAATCTATTGTTAAGTCGTAAGCTTCAATGAAAAAATTTATTAAACAATATTATTTAATTTTAAATAACTCATCTAAGCATCTACATTAAACATGCTCTAAACACATTTGAAACATAAATTGTGTGGTAACCTTTATATATTTTTTATCATTGTATCTTAACCAGTCATGACATAAACCAGTTTTCCATCAGTTGGCTTCAAGTTGCATCCCATCAGATCAGCCTAAGAAACAAGTCATAAACATAACCGAAATATTTAGCAAGTGGCCTCAATACTATGGAAAAAAAAAAGGATAAAAAGCCAAACAGAACCATGTCTATAAACTTTGAGGCATAGGTAAAATTATTCGAAAGACTTGATATATGAACGTCAACATAATAAAGATAAGAGAAAAAATAATGAAAAATTGAAGAAAGAAAATGATGTTAAAACAACACTGCTATTTAGTACAAATAACAGTAGCAAGAGACGCTCGAACAACAAATTAATATGGATCAATACAATTTTTAAAATAAATATTAATTTTTTTCAGAGCAAATAATTCTTAATTAAAAATATATAAAATAAGTTTGATGAAAATCACAGTTCACGCAAGTTTAACGAAAAATTATTCATGTCGGATACTCCATTCGTTCCGGTCTTCTGGAATATAAGAAACAAATAATTTATGCTAATACAAAAATCAGTTAACATTATTTAATTTTATTAATCTTATTTGAAAAACATATTTTTCAAAATTATTCTGAATTAAAACTTGATATCAAGAATGAAAAATCATTAAAATTAAAATCTCAATAAAATGAAAAATATTTTGATAAGAATTGATATGGTGAAGTTAGTTAAAATTTATTTTGAAGCAACACACATTTTTTTTCTTTATATTTGAAATCGGAGGAATTAATAATGTTAAAAAATAATTAAATAGTTATTTAACTGTATAGAAATGGGCACTATAAGAAAAACTATAGAAATGATCAATAATAATCAAAAGTCTAAGTCCTTTTGAAATAATTTAGTTGGGCTTAAGCCTTAAGGGCAATTGCCTTGCTAATAAAAACTACACCTTGCCTTAAGAAAATGAGCTCTTTTCCAGAGAGCAATCATAATCCTGAATTCATTGTGGCATGTGGAGACAACTACACCCAATTATCATCTTAAAATAAACTAGTTAATGTATTAGCGGTAATTAGTCTTCAAAATTATTGATCATAGGCATAGTATATTATATATATATATAGCATAACAACATCAAAAACTGACGCACCCTCCACCAAACCATGATCTTGTTTTTATTTATAAAATTCAAACTCCTATGTTTTGTTTGGTGAGAGATAAGGGTGGATGGAGAGAAAAATAGAAGAAAAATTATGTGTATACCATATTTTAATTCAATTTTTTTTCTATATTTCCATCATTTCTATCAAACAAATAGAACATTAGTCCTTTTGAAATAATGTAGTTGACAGAATTACGAAACATGCAACAAGATTATGCCGCGGTTGATATCTCATAATTCTCATTATGTTTTCTTTTCCATCATTTTCTTTATTTTTTCTTGCCTGTGAAGTTTCCCGTTGACTTTTCTTATTGCACAATTGCCAATTAGCAATTTCGAAAATTAAATTTACATTCTACACTCAAGTGCTTGTCCAAAACCATGCTACTTTTAATGAATAGAGTGCAAAATAAGGTTCTCCTGAATATGAAAATTGAGTAAACTAGCACACTGAAATTGAAAATGCTAAATGGCATGTACTGTTTCTTTATGAAATACACACAAATAATAGGAAATTTCATTCCTCGATTTATTTAGTGAGTCGATGAAAGAAATTTTTATAATCTAACACCAATAACCAGAAGAGAAGGCTAATAATACATTTCTTCTTTTAACAGACTCATTGTTATTGTTTGAAATTGATTAAAAATCACACATTTTGTGGGATCCATATTTTATTTAATGACTATTTTTCCTGATTTATTAGTTTTTAATAAGTACTTATCAATGAGAGAGTGTGTCACCAGAAGTATGTTAGAAAATATGTTAGGAAAAATATATTAAAGTATGTATGTTGTTAGCACTTCTGTAATTATAATACTATACTTGCTCATCATTTCAAGTTAGAAAGAATATTTCTTTCCTTATTGGATAAAGTAAAAAATAATAATTTTACTAGTTAACAGAAATATTAATGAGGTGGATATACATAATGTGTTAAAATATTTAGCATTAGTTTTTTTCTATTAACGATTACAATTACTTATTATATCCATGCACTTTAGTTAGTGAATTAAAATAACTAAATAAATAAATAAAAGTTTCTCTAATGCTTATTCAGTTATTCTATCTAATCAGAATTTAGGCTCGTCATCCGTGCCACTGATTGTGGTCTCCTAATTGTCCTTAGTCCATCACAGGAGCAAACGAATCATTGTAAAAGCGTGAATTTTGATCAAACCCAAAAACTAAGCCGTGATTTTATATTTTCTTCTTCTTTTTTCTTCTCTTTATTCTCTGCGTCTAATCAGTTGTATGCATTAGTTTTATGGCAGAGAAGGGCTGAAATTGTTCTTAAATAGTGATACCCCCAAAAAAAAACAGAGAAAAGGTTGCAAATAGGATTAATTTAAGCAATTATTTATGCATAGTAAGATGCAAATATTTAAACAGCTTAGTGAATTTTTTTTGTAGCCAATGACAATCAATTTTAAAAAACCATATTCTGTTTGAAAACGATGTTAAGATCATATTTCCCATCAAATGTCAAATGTATCATCCTATCACAAATCTATGGAGCTCATTTTCTTACTTTGTACCATTATTTTGTTGAGAAGTAATTGAAGTATTGAATTCAGATTTTTTTTCTTTGCCTTTACTAATTTCCACATCGCTGAACATATATGAAAGTGAAATTAAAAATGGATCATAACAGAAAGACAAAGCATGTGCCATGTTAGAAAAGAGAATATTCACCACTGTAGCTCATTCAAATGATCATTTGGAAGGAGGTACCTTCCAGTAATTAAGAACTCTCTGTGGATACAATACAACAAGGAAATAACCCAGAAAAGCATGTCATCTTATAAAAACCATTGAACATAGTTACATAATTTTATTCACAATGCCAATTGACACAATAGTTCCAAGATTCAACCATGGCTAAAGAAAAATAATTGGATGACAAATATCTGAAGAGTCAATTTACAGTTATGAATTTTGCGGAGTATTTCATCATATGGCTATATATAGAATGGCAACAAACTGTTACAGATCAATTTATTCATAACAAATAAAAGAGAAAATTAAAACAAAAAGAATACGAGTGTGTTTGGTTTGGCATTTGAGATGCTTCAAACAGACATTCCCGCGTCCCTATGCACAAAAAGTAGAAGGAAGTATTCTATCATCAACAAAAACGAGGTGGAATATGGTCACTTGAAAGGCCATCATCAAAGTTGAGAGAATAGCTGCGAAAATCGTAGCTATACTGTGGACTACTGCTCCTTTGCCAAACCAAAGCTTGCTTCAATCGACTTTTCAACTTGTAATAAACTTGCCTGAAAATGCATGATGGAGGGAAACACCCTACTGACCCTAGTGATGCCCTTCTTTGGACACTACCAAGTGTCACTGAAGAGGTCACTCTAGTTTTCCTATGAAACTTCATGAATTGATCTCTTTGAAAGCTATACACCCTTGGGACCTTCATTCTTCAAGTGCTTAAGATGCGTGTTTTGTAAGTGTGAGAACTTGTATTGCTAAAACAAATCAAGAGAGAATGGAGTGGGAGGAGGAAATGAAGCATCATAGGTGAGCCTTTTAAGCATCCACAAAGCAATCAGTTATTTCCACTTTCTGATGTGTGGTGGATGGAAAACATTATCATGAACAGTCATCAAACTTTAACTTTGCTACCTTTCCAGTCATAATGGTCCCAGCGTGGTGAAAGGATTAAAGGGTGTCCTATATTAGTGATGTAACATCAATGGGGTATGTTCAAGGCTCCAATTAAGCACCTTTTAGAAGAACAATCTTGAATATAGTTGTTAGGGTATATCATTGTGATTTTTCTTGTGTTTTACTCTAGGATATGGGCAAAGTTTCCTAGGATGGTTCTACGATGGAGTACTAGAATGAGGTCGGTCTTTAGACATAAAGGTACACGCAATTCCTACGTAACCAGATCAGAATTTCACTAGCTTTTTTTATTCAAAAAGCATGATCACACGTCTACACTTCAAATAAAATAAAGTCTCGAATGAATTCCAAGTCACATTTGAGGGATAGATCATATCATGCTGACATGCTTACACGCATCAAAATGTATATAAGGAGAAATTGAAAATAATTTCCATCAAAAGATGTACGTGTCTTGCCAAAGTAAAGCATAAAAAATATATTCCTACATCCATATCCACACCACATCCATTTTATTTAGAAATTAAATCTTGCTTTAACTTTTAGAATTCAAACCTTTTATTAAAGTGAAAGTTTGAAACCTGGGAATAAAATTCATGTGGATAATTCGCGAAACCACAACTTAGAGTACGCATTCAAAGAGCATATCAAACTAGTATTTTTTTTTTTCCATGAACACACATACATTCTTTTTTTTTTAAGCGAAAAAAAAAAAGGAATGATTGAGGCATCTCAGCAGCTGTCGGTCCTCTGCCACAACCAAATCAAAGAATTTATTCATATAAAGGAGATCAAAACACTTGTATGAGGGACCAAACTAGTATGTTACTCACAAGCATACATATGATAAGGTACTTCAAATTTCTTACTGGTTGTCAAATTTCATGCCTGAGTTAGTAAGTTATGAGAACAACTATATTCCAAAACTATAAAATATCACTAAAATCTTCCTTCCAGTCGTTGTGCCAAAGTTAATACAAGTCACTATATGAGTGATGTAGAATGTTTAGAATCCAAAGTAGTTATGACAGATATAACTTACTGATAGGAACAAAATGAATGGAGTTTGTTAGAAATGTTGGTTAAGCAACGCAATCAAATTGGCAGTTAGCAATAGGACATTGATGGACAGTGCTACAAAATATAAACTAAACGATTTTTTTTACCTTGCCTCTTGGTGAAGTAAAACTCTCCACGATGTTGATGCAAAATGGAATTGAAGAAAAATGTATCACATTGCATCATATTCAAACAAACCTTACCAATAGGTACTTCCAATGAATTACGGAGAATAATTGAAACTTAACATTCCTTCAATCAAATCCATCTTCTTGCCAACTAACATGCTGAACTTATTAAGGGCGAAAACACACTTCTTAATGCCTAGAGTAGAAAGGTTGACTTATATCATGTAGTAACACAAGAATGGCCTAATGCTAAAAAGTGGAGGTATGTGGTGAAACAAAAATACTGGTATGCATACTCAAGCTAATGAAGAAAGGTCCACTTAATGTCAATACTCTTCAGGAAGCTGGACCAGTAGTAGTTTTCACATGTCACGGCTTTACAAAGATTAAACAATTCTAGAGTGGCGAAATCCGAATTGAATCTGAAAGTAGTTACAATTTTGTGAAATACTTTTCCATTTTTGGATGAAAATATGTGGTCAATACTGTCTATATTCTGGATCAGATAAAGAAAAATAGCATTTTGTTCTCATCTTTTTATACAATATGTGAAATCCACTAGAATCTGACGGCAGTTTGGATAAGGTACTAGGTTAAACTTTATAGCTTTCATTTTATACAAAAAAAAAATATACAATATCAGCAAAATGTTGTCTCTTTTTTTCCAAAAGGAAACATGTTAAATGGCCTTCTTTTTTTCTATTTTTCTAATCATAGACTATTTGAGTGCTTCTTCATACACCATTTAAAAGTTCTTCTACACCATTTTTTTTTCAAAAACCCGAAAATGGCCCTGCTGCTTTGGACACAAATATATGAGCTGGGGGTGAGCTGAGCTTCATTTGAAAAGCGTTTGGTTCTTGATTTTGGTTCGCCTGAAGTGCATTGCAACAGCATTGGTGTTTTTTGGTGGCATTTCATTCATTTCGGGTGGTTGTTGGTGGTTGCCGGAGTTGCAGAGCCGTCGACGAAGCTTAAACAGGTGAGTAGTGGGCCTTGGTTTCGTACGAATTCGGTAATCCGTATGAGTTATACGGATTACCTAATTCGTATGGATTAGATGGATTAGCTAATCCGTATAATTCATACGGATTAGCTAATCCGTATGGCTTATACGGATTGCCTAATCCGTATGACTTATACGGATTCATTATGCGGAGATTAAGCTTTGCAAGTCAAGATGTACATCACTATGTCTATGTGGTTCCTCAACTGCATCATCCTCAACTGGAGGATCCTCAGGAACACTAGCACCCGCCCTCTTTCGACGAACGGATGCTGTCGGCCTACGCCGCTCATGATCTCCATCAACAGGCCGTTGCATTCCTCCTCTAGTCCTAGCCATAACCTGTAAAACATTTGTTTATATGTTAGATTATCACTTCAGACTAAATCGCATGCAAAGTTTGATTCAATTTCTACCAAAAGAATCTCATTTCGGGTTCCACAAGCATGATTCAAAAGCAATGTTACCTATCATGTCAAATTCTAACAAAAGAATCTCATTTCGGGTTCCACAAGCATGATTCAAAAGCAATGTCACCTAGCATGTCAAATTCTAACAAAAGAATCCCATTTCAGGTTCCACAAGCATGATTCAAAAGCAATTGTGACCTATCATGTTCATTTCTACCAAAATATTCCCATTTCGGGTTCCACAAGCATGATTCAAAAGCAATGTCACCTAGCATGTCAAATTCTAACAAAAGAATCCCATTTCAGGTTCCACAAGCATGATTCAAAAGCAATTGTGACCTATCATGTTCATTTCTACCAAAA
>CM023960.1:4002211-4113905 GCA_013407115.1 Glycine latifolia
TAATCCGTATAGGCCATACGGATTGGGCAATCCGTATGGCTTATACGGATTACCGAATCCGTTTAGGGCCATCTTCTCCCTTTCACCACCCAAATTGAAAAACCTTACCTCACCGGCGCCACCACCAATAGTCGACCACACCACCAACCACCACAGATGAAATGCGGAACAAACCAAGCAATTCCAATCGATCACCAAGCACCGACGATGGAGGACCGCAGATGAATACGAAGGAACGCAGAGGAGCGGAGGGGGGAGAAGAGAAAATGAGCATTTTTTAAATTTAATAACGAGGACAAATATGAAAATGCACTATTTAATAATGGTGTAGTAGAAATGCACAATGGTGTATAAAGCACCACTCGGACTATTTTGGGTCAATAGGGAATGCATTTCAAAGCCCGAAGGGAAAGCCCTAGTGGCATACACCAAAAAGTACAAAAATTGCACAAAAACTCCATGTAAGGTTGTTAGTTAGCTCACACGCTGCCAAAGGCAGGAAATGAAAAGATACATGTCTCTTACTAGAGAGAGAAAATGTAGAAGTACACTCTATTTTTTAGTATAGGATATAGAAGGAATTCAAGAGAGATATAAAAAAAACATGAAATAAGTGATAAATTATATGACATAATAAGAAAAAGAAAGAAAAAAAATTAAGGGAAAAGGTAAAAGCTCTCCACAACTAAAAATATAAAACAGTTTAAATTATACTATTTTCTTTTATGAAATATAACGGTATGTTTCTAAGGAAAAACGTATTAATCTATAAATATTAATTATTTTGAAGGTAAAGAATAAGAGTTTACTACTTTAAAAGTATAAGTATTTCATTGAAAACTTGTAAGGAAGAAAAGGGTATTTAAGTAAAGTTGTTTAAAAGTAACAGGGCCTGTCTAACAATTTCCTAAATTAGGTTAAAATTTTAAAAAAAGTCTAATGTTAAAATAAAAAAGACAGGTTTTATGTCATTTACAAAAATAGCTTAACGAGCAGGCCTATTTAATTATTATTATTATTATTATTATTATTATTATTAAATCAATCATATATTTACTTTAAAAACTTGTTAAAGAATAATTTTATATACTATTTAGAAACCTTGTAAAATAGACTTTTTAAAAAATTATCATAAAAGTCAAATTAGAAATTAAATAAAGACTTATTTACACCCTTGTCTTATGCCTACGTAGTCAAGCATTTTAGTCCATATGTATGATCCTCAAGTTTAAATTTGTGTTCAAAATGTCTTAAAACTGTTCAAAATAAGTAATTATCAAAAGGTAACTAATTATTTTCCACAGGTTATTTGTAAATGAAAAATATTAGATGCCAAATTTTTATTATATAACAATTATTACATAAAGGATATCGTGGGAAAATAAAGATTTTAAGAAGAAAAATGAATAGAGAATATGGAATTTGACAAAATGAATAGAGAATGAAGTACAAATGAATGAATATTAGCTCTCATTTTGAATAAATATTATTTAAAATAAAATAATAAAATAAAAACACATTAAAAAAATCTATTCCATTTTAATTGGTAACATATATTTCTCCTACTCAATTACTATTATCATTCAATTCACAACTTAGAAACAAAAATCACACTTTATTAAATCAAAATAATTAACACACCGGTCCTTTCTATATTAAACAATAAACACCGATACAAGGAGACCAACACACTATCTCAAGTGTGGGACATTATCAATTTTACCTCTCTTTTCAAACTCACTTTTACAATCTAGTACACCCATCTCACCCAATCTTGAGTGCTTTAGAAAATTATTCTTAATAAGAAAAAGCCAGGAGTAAATTCATTTTATACTTTCTTAGACAACAAAAAAAAATAATGGGTACTAAAATGATAATTGACAGGTATATAGAGAGACAGGGATGTAAGTTGCTAGGAGATAAACTAAAATGCCTAGTGTTAGTAAAGTATTAGAAATGATAAGCGTTCCCATCATTACTCAAAACTATCCATACACACATTACTTTATCTAATCCATTTCTCAATATCCCTCCTCTTCTAGTCCAACACTAAATTCTTATAATATCTTTACCTTCTTCCTATTTTTTTCCAAGTAACTTTCATCTCAAAGAGAGAAAAAATAGAATGAATATCTACCATGTTTCGTTAATTAATACCAAAATCAAAACACTGATTAATTCGCGACAAACAAGAAGCCATACAGATTAACGAAAAGGATCCGGAAAACATTAGAGAGGAACAAGAAACAAAATTCTTAACTAACAATTAATCTCGTCTCTTCAAAAAGCTTCTGGCTGATAACAAGTTACCAAGGATAAAAAAACTGTATCACTTGTAATTCAATTTCAAGCTTGAACAAAACCTGAGACAAATTTAAGTCCTACAAGCTTAAACACAAAACTCATTTAACAAGAATTCCAACTCAAACGATAGCATTAGCTGCACTTGCAATCCTTGGCCACAGATCAGCACACTCTTTTCCAATGGGACCAGTGATGGCAGAACCTACATTGAAACATGTCAAAAATAAAATTACTACCAGTAAATGCAACAAAAGGTCAAACGGCAAAGATGAATAGAATAACAAGTAGAAGTGAACATCTGATCTGTTTTTTTTTCTATTTGAAAGAAGAATAAAATACAGTGGCTAAATACTCACTACATAAACATGCATTTATGTTACCATGCGAATAAAATTATAAAGATACCTTTCATTTCTCCCTTGGGATTGACAATAACACCAGCATTATCTGCAGAAACCATTCACCAAATGAAGAAAACATTAGCACAGGAGAAACAAAAGCAAGAAAAAAACTATAGCAAAAATTATGCAATAAAACCCTAAAACTTGAGCTAATAAAATATGCCAATGAAGGGGTGATCCCCAAGTCCGAGGGACACAAATTAGATATAGAAAGCCCAGTAAATTCAAGAATTAAAAACTATTTAGCCCTTCAGAAATTAAAAAAAAATAATTGTAGGGTTTAAAAACATAAAGGGATTTACAAGCAGATAGGTAATACAATGCAGAGAAATAAACATGATGCTGTTTAAAACTGGCAATTTCACAACTATATGCTTGCAAGAGTGAATGCCTCAACCTTAAAATGGGGCTCTCACTATCATAGAACTATAGAAGCAACACATAATAATGGTTAAATCAAATAGCGAAAGCGGTAGGGTATGTATGTGTGTACCTTCGAAATACATGTAGACGCCGTCCTTTCGGCGCCATGGCTTGCGCTGGCGAACAATGACAGCTGGCAACACCTTCTTCCTAAGATCGGGTTTCCCCTTCTTAACGGTGGCCATCACCATGTCGCCAACGCAAGCCGAGGGAAGACGGTTCAAACGACCTTTGATCCCTTTCACTGATATGATATAGAGGTTCTTCGCCCCCGTGTTGTCGGCGCAGTTCACCGTCGCCGCCACAGGCAGACCCAGCGACATGCGGAACTTGTTCCCCGCCGAACCACCGCGCCCTCTCTTCGACATCTTGCCTTCTCTCTCTCACTACCTTCCAACTCCAGTGTTTCTCTCTTTATATCCGAGAAACGAATAGGGTTTTAGGGTTTTCATGGGTTGGGCTTGTTTAATTGTTGGGCTCGAGTCACACAAACACAAGGGGCTGCTATTCGCCCCAATCATATTGCTTTTGACTCCTATCAACATTCTCAAATTTCAAAGATATTCTTTCACACAATGCACAATGAAAACACACATTCACTGCATCAGTCGGGTGCAAAAATAATGTACAAACAGAATCATGATTTTATTGTTTAATATATAATGAAATTATGATTTTGTTGTACTTTTTTTTCATACCCTTGTTAGTTCGACAAAAGTTGGTTTTTGTTGTGTAGTTGGGTGTGTGAAAAAAAAAATTTGTTTTTGTTGTGTAATATATCATGATTCGGCTGTATAAATTGTTACACAACCATAATTCTGTTCTGTCACAATTTATGTTACACAACAAAGAAAAGTAGCAAAAGGACATTTTGATATTTGCACATTCATGATAGATGCCAAAAGTAATTTTGGATGGGCCAATATCAATTCCCAAACACAACTCACATTTTTCAGTTTTTGGTTTTTGGTTTTTGACAACTGCTATACCTATACTAGACACTCTTTTTTAACTAATACTACTATTTGTAGTTTTATTTAACTAAACTGCATTTTTTTTTTTGCATAATTGTACTTCTAAAAATTAATTTTCAGAACTATTAAAATTTTAATACAATTTGTAATACATTATCTTTTAAACAAATGTGTTGGGGAGAGGAATTGGGATAGGTTTGCCTAACATGAATTCCAATCAATTAAAATAATACAGCATTTGAGACAAGATCCAGTCAATCCAGCTTGTTGACACAATATATTAACTTAAACATTGTTTAATGAAATCATAAAATTAAATAAGTTTATAAATATCTTTGACCTAGGATGATGAGTTAAGGAAAGAGAATGTTTATAAACTTTATTCAATGAATTTATAAAATTAATGAATCACTAAACATCAAAGGAAATAATATACTATTTTTGGATGGAGTAACCATAACGATACTTGAGAATATGAGATAAGAACAAAAATAAAAATATAGCAGAACGAACTCATACGTATGCACACGGATTATCTACTAGTTAAGATATATTTTATCATCACTATAAAAATATCTTGATAAATAAAACAATGTCTTGATAAAATTATACTTTTTACCATAATAAACGACATTATACTGAATCTCAATCACCTGAAATATAACTCCAGCTTATCCTGAAATGCAGTATGTCTAGTTTTCTTGTACTCAAACATGTCAAGAATCCCTTTAGATGTATAAGCCTTAGATGATTAGACCCCTCTTGATTATAAGTATAAAAAGAAAAGGTAAAAATATTATGCAAGTTCATAATGTAAATAAATAATTAAACTAATATTATTCAAAATAAATTTATAACTTATATGTTTAAAAAATACAAAAAAAAAAAAACATTTTTATTAATAAAAAAAAGGGGTTAAACGGAATTGTCGTTACTTTTTTATTCCGCAAGCAAACCATAAACATCTTGGTCGAAAACGATGTCGTCGTGCAGTTGTTCTTCCTCCCTTCTCCTAGTGAATCCTCCGCCGAGCGCCTCCCGCCAGCTGAAGCCTCAGAATGTCCCTTAACAATGGCAACGATTCAAAGTTGAACCCTTCTTCTCTGCTGAATTCATTCACCAAATTACTATGGGGCCAATCGCTCCCCCCGGGGCTCCTCGACGCCACCGTCCGCACCGCCTGGAATTCCACGTGGCACCTTATGATGTCGCAGCTCGCCCCCTCCGACTCCTCCGGCGGCTACTCCAGCCCCGCCTCCAAATTCCGCTTCTCCTCAACCACTCCTTCTCCAGGCAGCCTCCACCTCTACGTGGGCCTGGCGTGCACCGCACCCTCATAATGCTCGCGCTGAAGGGGTTATAGAGACGCCCCCCCCCCCCTCCCTCCAAATTCTGATTAGGTTTGATCAGGGGTGGTTCACAGGTACAGGTCATCCGTGAACCCAAACTGATGCGAATTGTTTGGGTTGGGTCATTTATATATTTTGGTCAAAATCAAACCAATCTGATCAAAATCGATCATGTACGGGTTGCATCACGGGTTTAGATTTATAAATTTGTTTACCAAATCCATGAACCCGTAATAATAATATAAATTTTATTATTTATATATATATATATTAAAAATTAAAAATTAAAAAATTCTTTCCACGCATAATGATGACATAGTGATATAAAAAATGACAGTAAATATGTAGTTAAAGTTTAACAAATATTGAGAATGTGGTGGAATTAACTACCTTTTATTTATTGCTATGTTCCTTAATCCTCACTATAAATGTGAGTACATTCAATTTTGTTTTAATAGTATGTATGGTGTTGAGAAGAGCATGGACATGATGAAAAAAAATTGAAAGACCTCATTCATAAACTAATTCAGCAATATATACTAGAACATCTCATTTCTCATTCTAGTAGCAATTCGGCTAATTCTAGTACATTGGCTTGAAACATGGTCTCATAACATAATGATGACAAAGGTGATAATGATGATGATTGGGATGATAAATTTAGATTGAAAATCAAGAAAAAAAAAACAGAGAGAGGTGCAAAAAAATGAATTAGATGGGTATTTGAAGGATGGTGTTGAAGATGATCACCCTGAGTTTGACATTTTGAATTTGTGGAAATTGAAGGCATCTAAATATTATATTATTTCCTGTATGACTAGAGATATATTGGTTATTCTTGTATCTACTATATCATTTTAGTCTGCATTTAGTACAAAGGGTAGAATTCTAGATTCATTTCCTAATTCCTTGAATCCTACTACTGTTAAAGCTCTCATTTGTGCCCAAAATTAGCTTAGATTTACTAAGCAAAATGTTAATGACTTGCAAGTTGAAATAAATGAAGCAGAAAAGATTGAATCTTTAAATACGGCTAATATTGGATCTCCAAGTGTTGAAACTGCAAGTGCTGAAACTTCATAATGTATTACTTTCAGATATATTGTTATTTGTTTCACCTTTTTTTTCATATTTTATTTATCATGTTTATAATATTAATGAATCATATTTTGTTCATTTATTTGTTTCAGCAAAAATCTGGTTATAACAAATTTGGTTATAGCAAAGCTTAGTTTGTAAGAAATAATTATGATTCAGATTATTATAGTAAATCTTGTTCAAGAATCTTTTTATTTTAATTTATATTATAAGTCTATTTTAGAATATTATGTTGATGGTATTAAATAAATCAATTTTACTACTTTCATACATTTGATAATATTATGTTAATTGTATTGGATATTTGAAAGAATTGTGATATAAAATAATAATTCTAAGAAAAAAAATTAAATGGGTAACCCGTTGAACCGAACTGAACCGATGGGTTGGATTTTAATTTTTTTCTTCTAAAAATCGAACCGATCAAATTTGATTACGTTGGGTCTTAAATTTGGCCAAAACCGACCCACGAACACCATTAGATTTGATCTTGCGTATAACGTTCTATTTAATTGCACCAAGAAGAAGATGTGATGTGTGAGTACACCAATTTACATTTATCTTTTTTTTTCTCGTCTTATTTTTTCCTTTTTTTTCAACTTCTTTCTTATCTATCATTGTTTCATTTACTATTAACCTAGTTAACTTGGGTTAAAAGTACATTGAAGTTTAAGTTTGATGAAAGATTTTCAAATTGTCCATCAATGCTAATTATAATTTCGTGCTGAATGCTGTGGTGCGTTGGTGATGCCATTTGACAGATTCCGAAGGTTGCGGCTACTTGCAATTTTACAGAGATTATGGATGGTTACTACAAAATCCTATTTCCTCTGAATCCAGGGAGCATTAGACCCGTCATGCCTTCTACTTGTGAGCATGAAAGCCTTTGCAGGCTTCATGGAAGGGAATCCCTCTCATCGCATTTGTAAAATAAACCACCTCCCAGGGCAAAAGTAAAATCCCTCGTCTGTTTGTAATAGTAAAATAATGTCAAGCACGTTTCTTTCAGCTAAACTAATGCAAGTGTAACCCATAAAGCTATCTTACACATAATGCATTTTTAAAATAGTCATTAGTGAATCACCTATATTTCAGTTTCTTACTGTAACCCATTACAATATTAATATCTCATATGTACCTTATACAACTGATATCATCAATATATTTAAAACAAGCAGGAATAAACAATTAATAAATTTAATTAAAACACACTGTTTATCTTATCACATAATGTCAAAATTGAATGCGTTGCTAACGCTCCTACTTTACCAACTCATCTCTCCCATACACTTGTAATATTATGCTCACCGATACAATGAAAAATTCTGTCTATAGCATATTATACGAAGAAATGAGGAAGATAAAAATTATATAATTTGAAGAAGACAGGTAAAAAAGTGTTGTAAAAAATACGGTATCAAACAATAATAACTTCAAAACAAATGCATATACTTGTAAATAACTACAGTATTTCATAACATGAAATCCCAACACATGGTACGTGGATATTAAAAGCCCAACAGACGCTGCAGTTAGAAACTAAAATATTCTCCTTCACTACTGCCTAACCGTTTCTTTTTCTTTTGCAAACATCCATTTTGGTCTTATCTAAGTTTGAACCTAAAGTATATCAAAAATAAATCCCAGAATGAACGATCACTCTTTCCTTTCTAGGCCAGTCTGCCTATAATAGTTTTCACAGATCTTTACAAAATAACGAGTCTCCCAACCACTAAACTAGACAAAAAGCACCACTCGTAGTAGACTGGACCCGCACGGTGAGACAACAAAATTGGTTTCACGGAGAAAGGCTATCACCCTGCAATTGAAGCATATCTAAGAGATCCTGCATCAAGGAAGGGCAAAATTTTATTACTGAAATTATGACTTACTATAACAATGAAAGATTATACATATCAAACACCCCCTACCCCCCAAAAAAAAAATATATTGATAAAGAGATGTAGTCATTAAAAACCACACTAGACTCACTGGATAGTTTTCTACCACTAACTTGCATCCAGAGGATTCATCATCATCCACATTAGCATGGTATACTTATACCCCAAGTTTTGTGTATTGCTCGACAAGGAAACTGGTTTGTAGTTCAAATTTATTCTAAACATTCGTATCTTTGTATTGCTCAGAAGGGATTCAATATGTGTACCTGTACCTCCTCCATGCTCGGAATTGGGTTAAGTGGCCAAATAAGACCAGGCAAAAAACAAGGCATATGAACACAAAGGAAAGTCAACAAGTTGCTTCATGATTTGTGCAACAAAGCAGGCAATATTAAATTCAAATTTTCATTTTGGTGAATGACCAGAGCCTTTCCAACAATCATCCAGGCAATCCAATGACTAGAAAAGGCTGCATAAAACATAATATGCTATGAAAGCAGAGAACAGCTTCAAATCTCCAATTAAAAATCATGATTTCCATATTATCTTTTTTATAATAATTCCGTTTGAAAATTATTAAGAGGGTTCCATGTTAAATGACAACAGCCAGATAGAGATGTGATGAAATATGATAGCACCTATCAACAAAACCCCAGACCAGTACTGAAGTGGAGCTCTATATTTCATGACTATCATTGTGGGCTTGTGGTGCTGAAACATGAAATAAACAATACAAAACAAATATTGCAACAAAGTAGTGAACGAAGCATAGGAATTGACAGTGACCAAAGAAAGACCACATTCTTAATGATGAAAAGTGAAAGAAATTTGCACATGGCCCAACAGCTGCAGATTGAACTTACTGCTTGATCTCTTCATGTTCCTGCAGAATTTACTGCCACATCTGCACTGGAACAGCTTGACAGGATGATCGTGGTCATCAAAGTCAATGCCATAGTCCTACAGAAACACATTAGCTTTTCTAGAGAAAAATTGTGTCCAAGATTAATTAAATGATTTTGATATACAGAAAATAAGAAGACACGAGTAAGTGTATAACCATACTCAATGATTCATTAAAACAACCATACTCAATGGTCAGCCAAATACCCAATGTACATAGCATTTGTTAATTCAAGAGCCATAAAAGACTACAAAATAATTTCTACCATGAATAAATCAAATTCACTCGACCTTGATAGTCGTTGCTTATTGGCTCTCTACTATAAGAAAAAGAGCAATCAATAAACATCACAGAATTTAAGATATTTACATGACCATTCACCAAACATAATATTACAGTACCAAACTTACTCACCCATGTTAGCTCTTCCTGTGCTGATATTTTTCTGGAAGTGAAAAAGGCAAACTGCACATGTTAGCACCTTAAAAGCATCAGTAAGCAAAATATGTTAAGAGTCCACCATGCCAACAAGAGCTACTAAAAACTGCAGATGGAACTTCAAAGATTTAATAAATTCTCACATGATAGTAATAATGACCAGGATCCTCAATTTCGACTGGGATTTCAATCAAGTTTGCATCAGAACATCTGGAAAAATGAAATAGAATTATTATAAATCATCTAAATTTCCAAATAATGTACCAAATGTCTGCCTAGCCACTCTTTAAACAAAGTTTAAATAAAATTCGCCATGCATCAACCATCTTTATACACAACCAACCATTTGAATCTTGTTCATATAAATCATAAATAATACCAAATTTGATAATATTTTCCGGATAAAGATCTTTTTTTGCTTCATAGGTTGTCTAGTTGAAAATCACCCCAGCCACATCAATTTTGTCTTCTTATGTTGATTTGGTTGTCTCTTTATTTTATGAAGCATCCAATTTCAAAAGTGAATGTAAATATCTTTGTCCATATAAATTATGAATCAAACAACCATTTAAATGCATATTTGTCTTCAGTTTTTCTCAATATCAATAAACAGCACAATTAAAATTAAGTAAAACATGTCAATAGAACTGTAGTGAGACAAAACTTAAATTTATTCACGAATAAATTATAAAGACGAAGTTATTAGTTTAAAACATGGCAACCAAAGTTAGAGCTGTAGGGTTTCAACATTTTGAGGCTCATAATTCACTCAATAAATTTCTGGTCCACTTGCCTATTCCAGAACCTTGGAGCCAAACCTATAACAATAGGTGAGAAATTCAATACCTGTGATTGATAAACCTGGCAGTGTTGCCAAATGAAGCTGCATCTAAGCATAGAGCTTCTTCGTCCTTCACATATCCTGAATCCCAATTAGCATCCAGTAAAACTGGGCATGTATATTTCCCATTTTCAGTGCATTTCAAGTTCCTCTCATGCAACTCTTTCATGGATAAAATTTCTCCAACAAACTCGCACACAAATGCACCTTTTGGCAGGTCCTCTAAGGTGCGAAGACCCCATCCTTTTCCTTCTGAAGTAAAAAATACCTGAGCTCCAGACATTTATTAGATAAAACATTTTAATAACACCCAATTAAGATATAAATTGTTAATAAACATTTAAGAAAATCTATTTGTCTACAAGTGAAAAATATTACTTAAACACCCACCTGCAAATGGCAAGTTATTCCTCGCTGGATAACCCGATTGCCACACTGCTTTCCACAGCCACATTTGCTCCAACATTCTTTAATAAACTTCCTCTTTAAGTGTCCCTTACATGGTTCTAAACAACCATCACTTTTAGATCTTTCAAGAGGGCAATTTTTGCAATAGAATAAATGTTGCTGAGGATTGCGACTGATGGCAATACACTCTTTCAAGAATTCTTCCTTCAGTAGGCCTTGAGCATTGTACGCAAATTCACCCCCAGTTTTATTTGCACAAGCACAGGATGAAGACAAGACACAATTGCCCATACAAGTTGAACAACAGTCCTCACTGCCAATACGTGATAGAGAAATGTTAACATAAGCCTCTTGGAACACAAGGTTTTGGGGTATGTAGTTAAAAGATGGTGCAAAATCATTAGTAGTTTCATTCACCCATGGAATTTCAACATTTTCTTCTCCTTTTGTAAGGTCATTAGCATCATGAAAAGACCTTATATCATCAGCTGTAAGCTGATGCTGTGGAACAACCACTAAACTATGTGAATTTGGAGACATAGGATCTTCCGAATCCTTTCTGACATTACTTTGCGAAAAATCATCCATTCTGTCCATCTTGGAAATCAGTACAGCATCATTCAGACCATTCGGGTGGGCTAGTGGAAGGATACTTCCGGGAGAAACCAAGGCATCAGAAGACTTAACATTGATGGATCCGTTTGAAAAGTGAGAAGACGTGTCCAAATCTTTATTTCCTACCACACTCAGTGTGCCAGGTGCCTGTGGTTCCTTCGACACATCAACACTGGAACTTATCATAGAACCTTCTTGTGACTCATCATTTGAATCATTTCTGAATTCCAACATGCAATCACATATATCTCTCAACAGATTCTTGACAGAGAAATTTGGGTCAGTGATTTTATATGATCGCAGACATTTATCCTCCATCACTTTTATAAGTTGATCTCGACTAGGCATATAAAAATCTGAACCCTGAAGAGCTGAGTCGTAGCTCAAAGAAAGTTTTACCTCTCCAAGAGTTGATGAGGCTATCTCTACATTAAAAGTCGCTTCTTTCTTTGAGGTAGGAATAACATCTTCATCTCCAACTCCATCTCTGCTTTGTGATGATGTCACAGTAACATGACCACTATGTTTTCTAGCTACACCATTCTTAATTGACGAGTTCCTTACACTTGATGATTCTGAGAGGAAGAAAAATCATGAAACAACCTCTTTACAGAATGAATGTTAATTGGCAACATAGTAGCTAAAAAAATGGTAACACAATAGTTAAAAGAATAATTGAAACAAAAGTATCATGTTATCTGTGCATTTAGTCGGAGTCAGAAGCCAGAACCCTGGCTAAATTTACATAAATGAAAAAAACGGAGATCATAATGCATCTTTTGAGTTATGACAGTTTCTATAAACACATAAATCGGTAATTACTTGGATATTGTATATGCCAATTAGAGCATATAAAGTGGTCAGTGCCCGACTTCTATCAGTTGAAAACTAATGTGATGCAATAATGCAAACACCATACCAAATTTGTACATTGTGTAATGTGTTCTATATTCTTGTGGTGGATGGTAGCATTAAAGATTTTCCTGTACTTTCATACAAAAACAATTTCCCTCTAATACACAATGCTACTAAGCAAATACTGGACCATGTTTGGTTGCAGTATGGACACCCCAAACCTCAAGGTTTGGAGAGTTTCAACCACAACTAACATGTTTGGCAAATTCATGGTTAGGTTGTGCACACCCCAATCCATGGTTTGAATGAAGGTAGGAAAAATTGCTTGTATGATGGGTAAAGTAATGGGTTGCAAACTATAATCCAAACATGTCAGTTTCAAATAACATGTCATGCCACTCAAAACAAAAGGAAAAAATCAATGAGGGAATAGTCCATCGAATACCAGGGGGAATCACTGCAATGGGCATCTCGTAATCAGGCAATTCATCAATAGGCTCGTCCTTGGGTATGATCAGTGTCTGAGTACGGGGCATTTGGTTGTTTGGCAATCGAAACCTCCCAGGTTCAACTGTTGGTTCTCTAGATGGTATAGATTGGGACACTCTTTCAGATGGAAGTCTTCTTCCTCTGTGATTAAGTTGGAGTGATGCAGGTTGTTTTCCCTTATCAACAATGCCATCTTGTGGTGGAAGTGGACGTGCTGCAATCCCTGGATTTCCATCATAAGACACTGGTTTGTTTTGAGGCTTCTTCCCAGATGCATCATCGTCTAATTTAAGTTTTTTTGATGGAGGGCTGGGGGAACCATTAGTGGGAGGATGCAGAGGCTGACTCTCCTGGCCTTGTAAACGCAACCTTTTCAAAGGTTGGGATGTTTCAATATGCATCAGAGCCTCTTCACACTCTGTCTCTGCTTCCTGGTTGTTTTGAAAAGAAGACGACATAGAATGACCAGTGTTATGCACATCGGCTGTCTGGCTTTTCTTTTTCAATTCGGGCACCTGTTAGATAAAATCCAACCATGGAAGTAAGCATGCAGAAGAAACGGAACGTGCACGCACGTGTGAATTTGTATCAGAGAGAGAAAGCACATAAGTGGGAAACACACCATATTATCGTCATCCTCAAATATAGCATCTGCTAAAACTCTATAGTTCTCTGCCTCAATAAGTTCCCATTTTTTATCATACACTTTGAGGAGTTTCTTTAACACTGACTTCACTTTCGAATCATCAATTCCAAGACTTGACATAGCACGACAGGCCGCAAGTGCTCTTTCTTTTTGACTCAGCGTCGGTGCCATTTATAATCAGCCAACAGTTACTTTCACCACAGGTTCCCAAACGTAAAACACCCTTAACTTTCAAAGATTTCTGAGAGGAGAAATAGAATATAAAGCTTAGAAGAAGAAGCTTGGAGAATAAGGAAATATCAGCTATCCAGTTTTTCAATAATCAGAAATATTAAGTACATAAACCAAAACCCAACTATGAAATTAATGATAAGAAAATTCTGTATCTTGACATAAATACAATATCTAATACCATCAATATTCTTTCTAATAAGAAACCCTGCTGTAAGTAGTGGAATATGACCCTTTTCTATTTCTAGGTTTCTTTGTTTACAATAAAATACCCTATGGAATTAATGAGACAAGTGAACTTTTCAACATCCCTATCATCATAATCTTTCAATCCTAGACTTGAAATTCAAAGAGGAAAAATAAAATAAAAACTGCATACATTTGCATATAACTTCAATTTAATAATTAGGGCAACCATTGTTCACATCATTTGTAACATTTAGAGTGTGGAAGGACAATGCAGGTGCTTCGTGCTCCTCACGCAATGTATGCGGAGGAAAAGGGACAATGCTCACAAACGTAAGTGCAATAAGTCGAATGAAGTGAAAGAACACAGAAACGCACTGAAATTTTTTGAGCTAAATTTTGAAAAGGCACTTTCTCACTGTCTCTGTAGTTTAACCATGCGTTCACACCAAAAACCCAAACTAAAACCTCAAAAAGAACATGCAATGGGAAATTTGCACACAACAGACAACGATCTTACCAGTCGAAACTTGAATACTAACTCCAACAATCAAAACCTGGAATCGAAAAAAAAAAAAAACATTTTTCACGGTAAAAAATCAAAAAAAGAGGAAAGATCGAGGAGCAAGGGAAAAAAATGAAAGGAAGAGTACCTGAGAGAGAGAAAAGAGTGTGGGAAGTGGCTCGCGAGAGCTCTTCTTCTAGTGAAACGACGTCATCACTGAAGCGAGAGCAACACTGGAGAGAAGTGAGGGAAACAGAAGAAAGTGATGAAGACGAAGCGAAAGAGGGAAAAACAAAACAAAATAGAGAACGGAAGATGAATAGTTATTGGACCTGCATTTCTGAATGGTGACGACCATTTTTTTTTATTCTTGCGAGGAAATGGAGAGAGGGACAGTAATAGGGCTCAGTCATAGTCACAATCACGGAGTTAACTCTCGCTTTAATAATTATTCAGCAATTTGTTTAGCAATAATCTTTATACAAACTTCAATTATTTTATGGTTAATTTTGTTAGTAACAGGAATCAAATTTATATCTTTTTTTCCTTCTTTTCTTTTCTTCTATCCATCTAATCCAGCTTATATTCCTTTAAACAAATCTGAATGGAAATGAAAAAAAAAAATGGAGAAAAGAGAAATGACAAGAAAAAAATATGGCAGATTTTTTGGTTATTTGGTTTGAAGAAAATAAAAATAAAATTACGAAGGATAAAAAAAAAATGAGAGAAATAAAATTTTACTTCATAAAAAAATACCCTTATTTTTTTGGAGTATAAAATTTTGTCTTAGTAATTAATAAACTAACGAAAGATATTCAAGAGGAAGTATTGTGGTATATGTTTTTTGCAAATGATATAATGCTTATTGATTAGACCAAATGTGATGTTAATAGAAAATTAGAATTGTAGATAAACACTTTGGAGTCTAAATGATTCACGATAAGCAACAGGAATATGTGAAATGTGAGTTTTCGCGGGTAAGAGATAGTGATCAAGACACATTGCATCTACTTGGTCAAGAAGTACCCAAAAAAGATGTTTTTAGATACTTGGGATCAATGTTGCAAAAAGGTTATGAGATTGATGAGAATGTGAATCATAGATTTAGAGCAGAGTGGATGAAATGGCGGAGTGCATCAGGATTTTTGTATGACCGCAAAATTCATCTTAAGTTAAAAGGAAAATTTTATAGAACAACTGTAAGACCGACAATGCTATATGAAGCAGAATGCTGGCCAGCACAGAGGTAACATGAGTATAAAATAGGGGGTAGTAGAAATGAGGGATGTTAAGGTGAATGTGTGAATATACGAAGATGAATAAGATAATAAATGAGGATATTCGACGAAAGGTATTAGTGGTACCGGTATGTGAAAATATGAGGGAGCATATATTGAGGTGGTTTGGACACGTTATGAGACGGTCATTGGATGCTCTTGTAAGAACAAGAGTTTGTTACCAAGAACTCGACACAAAAAGAGGTAAAGGTCGACCGAAACTTATCTGGGAAAGGTAGTGAAACAAGACCTAATGGAGTGGGATATAGATTGGCGGACGGTATGTCTTAGGACGGAGTAAAGAAAAACTATAAGCTTGGTGGAAGATTAAACTCATTAGTAGTTATATGTTCCAGTCATTTTCTTATTTTAGTTCTTTTTTCCCTTCTTCCTTTCACCCTTCTTTTATTTTAGCTTATTTTTTCTCTCTTTTATCTTATTTTTTATTTATCATTGGTTTCATCTACAACTAACTCTAATTAACTTGAGTTAAATGTATTGTTGATGTTGATAAAAAATATTAAGGATAATTATGTTTTTGTCCTTATTTTTTATTAATTTCTGCTTTTAGTCATCCATAAAAATATTACTAATCTCATTTTGTAAATTATTTCATTTTATTTTTAAGATTTAATAACTATTTTGGTATCTGAATGTGTAGACCAATAACAATTTAATTCATGAATGTGCAAAAAGTATAATAATTACATTTGTGTATAATTTAATGATAAAATAATTCTTCAACTTGTCTTAATATCAATTTGGTTCTTGAACATTATAGTTTAATAATAAAATAGTTTCATGATTGACTTGTTACTTCATCAAAGAGTTTAAGAGGGCAACCATATTTATTTTTTTAGTAATTTATGTTTTTAATCTTTAATCAACTAGTTTAACGTCATTAGTTAATATGGACATATATAAGAGATTAAAAACATGATTTATCAAACAAAATTACATACTACTGCCTTGTAAAGTGTTCTTAGAGATGTGACAAGACATTGAATTACCAATATCATTATTACATCGTTAATTAATGTTGCTATTTGAGCTATGTTTGATTAAACTAACTTAAAAGTTAAATTAAAACTAAAAAGCTATAGCTAAAAGATGTTAAGCTAACTTATTAAAATAATGTAAGTGTGTTGGTGAAATTGTATGTAATTGAAAAATATAAAATGATAAAAATGGTTATATTTATATGATATTTTTGTATAAATTTTAATTTTGTTTTATGAATAAAAATGTACTTTGAGGGTTTATAAAGTTAGTTTTTTTAATTAATTTTAAACTATTATAATTTATTATTTATAGATAAATTATTTTAATTAAATTTTTAGATTCAATTATTACATTTTTCTATTGTGTATTATATTATCAATCTTATACTATATTTTAAAATATTTATAATCAAATTTAAAATAAAGTTAAAAATATACAGTTAAATAAACATTATAATTTTATTATGTTAAGTAACATGATAGTTAAAACATATTATCCAATATAAAATTACTAAAAACTGTATAATAAAATAAAATTAATCTAAGATTTATATTTGTCAATGTCGTGAAGCATACTGATAAAATAATAAATTTAATATTATAAATAGTATAATAGTACAAATAAATAGTGTGATATAAAATATAATAATAAAAATAATATAAAATAAACTTTTTAAACTTTTTATATATCATTATTAATATCTTGATATATAATGGAAAAATAATAAAATAATTAGTGTAATCGTTAAATTAAACAATTTAATAAATAGTAAAAGTTAAATACCGGGAGTAATAAAAAATTGTTTTATTTAAAAAGTATAATAAGAAAATTTATGAAGTATTTCAAGTTCAAGAATAAAAGAAGGATAAAATATAAAAAATTAAAATTTTAAAAATAATATTTTAAAAATGTTACTTAAAATAATATTTTAAAAGATATTAAAAAATTATTTATCAAAGAAATTTTTTAACTCATAAAAAAATATAAATTAACTAAAATAACCTGCCAAACATAATATATATTTGATTTATAATTGTAAAGATGTCAAAAGCCGCTTCCGCCTCTCTAGGCTTCACAATGGCCACCCCCGATATAGATAGAATTCAAAATGAGTCTTCTCCCCTCCACTGTAGTTAATGTAAGAATTCCGAAAGATAGGGATTTCACACATTCATAGGCACCCAACACAAAAACTAGACATTTGAAGGTTTTAAAAAATGTTGGTTACGTTGGTTTGAAATGAACACTAACCCAAACAAGCTAACAATGGAAAAATATTACGAAGAAAAATGCTAAAAACTTTGTTTAGAATTAAAAAGCAAAAATTCAAAAAAGATTAAGGACAAAATCATATTAAACCCATTCATATTTAAAATGTTTTAATAAATAATTTAATGAATAATTAAACCTTTAAAAATTCATTTATTAAAATAATATTTGAAGGATTATATGCAAAATTATCAAAATTGAGAATCTATATAAATTCATGAAAGTTTGACTGGTAGATTTATAAAGTCTACTTTATATAAAAATAATAACAAAATATCAACAAATAACATATCAATTAAACATTTTAACAATATAATCAAGCAAAATAATAAAACATAAATTTCAAAATACTTAAATAACCAAGTCTAATAATGCATCACTATTAGACAATAACTTGTGGATGTAATAGTAGTGGTAGAACATTCTCATTGAAGGTTTAATGTTGTTAGAATGGAGGATTATTCGATTCAGGAACAATATACCAAATGAAAGTATGTTAAATCCTAAACGCACAGAAAACAAACCAAATGACATGCGTTTTGGTCTAATTTTTTTGCTTGTTGACTCGCTGATAAACTCGAGAGTCTATTAAGTTTACCGAAAGTCTATTAAAAAGAAAGTTGGCACATGAGTCACCTCACATAGGGTAAGTGGACTCATCTCATAAGAGTCAATGAATTAACTCAAGAGTTTGATAACCATGATTATATGACAATAATTTAAGTTTTTAAGAACTAATCAGTAATGCTCTGATTATCGATTTTTTAACGGCTCTCACACTGTGACACATTATTACTCAACATCCTCGTTGGTCAAAATCTTTCATAGCTAACCCTTTTCTAGATCTCTCATCAGTAGATAATCCTTTTCGAGACCTCAACAACCAGTTTTTTAACACTACAGGATTGTTCTCAAGATCATTAACTGTCTTCACAAACAAACACGAGATTTTTCAGCTTGACATCCTATATTCATTACCTTCAAATAATTCCATAAATGCAGATTTTATATTTATTTTATTTTTAATAGAATCTTAACATAACAATCATATAAATGGGAATATTCATATTTTATATCCATTATATTTTTTAAATTTTTATATAATAGACTTAAAAATCGTGTAAATTGATATGATATATTTTTAGTTGATCAAAGTAAAAATGTGAAATTATTCGATTATAGGTATATTTTAAAATATAGTAATTATCATTAAAAGTAAAAATTAAGTGAACATAACTAATAAAGTCATTTTTGGTGTTTTTTAATTTGCACACGTAAAATATAAATAAATTCATACATGTATATTTTACTATTATAAAACATATATGCGCACAATTTTAATTGATTGTTACATATGATGTTCATAGGTTTTGAGAAAGCATACAATAAGGTTCCAAGAAAATTTTTATGTGGGCTCTTGAGAAAAAAAATCATTAACGTTTGTAAATGTGATCAAGGATATGTATGACGAGGTTACCACATGTGTGAAAGCTTGTAATGGAACATCAAGTTATTTTTCTATCACGGTAGATATACACAAGATTGGACTTAGTCCTTATCTCTTTGTCTAAGTGATGAATAAACTAACAAATTCAAGAAGAAGTGTCATGGTGTATGTTTTTTGCAGATGATATTGTGCTTATTGATGAGACTAAAGACGGTGTTAATAGGAAACTAGAACTGTTAAGAAACACTTGGGAGTCTAAAGGATTCATGTTAAGCCAGAGCAAGACTGAGTATATGAAGTGTGAGTTTTTGCTGGTGAGAAATGGTGATCAAGACTCGTGCATCTACTTGATCAAGAGGTACTCAAGAAAGATGTTTTTAGATACTTGTGATCAATTTTGCAAAAAGGTGGAGAGATTGATGATGTAAATCATATGATTAGAGTAGAGTGGATGAAATGAAGAGTGCATATGAATTTTTGTGTGATCGCAAAATTTTCCTTAAGCCAAAACGAAAATTCTATAGAACAACTATTAGACATGCAATGTTATATGGAGCTGAATGTTGGTCAGCACATAGACAACATGAGCATAAAATATGGTAACATAAATAAGAATGTTAAGGTAGATATGTAGTTATATAAAATGGATAAGATAATAAATTAAGATATTCGATGAAAGATAACATTAATACTAGTGTACGAAAAAATGAGAGAATAAAGATTGAGGTGATTTGGACACGTAACGAGATGACCCCTGAATGACATGTAAAAACAAAAATTTGTTACCAAGAATTCGACACAAAGAGAGGTAGAAGTATATTAAAACTTACTTGGGGAAAAGTAGTTAAATAAGACTTAATGGAGTGAAATATAGATTGACGAACGATGTATATTAGGACGAAATGGATAAAAATAATAAATTTGGTGGAGGGTTAGACACGTTGTTATCTCTATGTTCCATACTATCATTTCTTAGTTTTTTACCTCTTCATTTCCCTTTTTTTTTCAACCTTCTCATATTTATTATTGGATTCATTTATCACAACCCCGATCAACTTGGATTAAAGATGTTGTTAATATTGACGTTATTGATGCGCAAAAAACAATTTAAATCAACATTAACTTATTCTATATATTATAATTTTAAAAAATTTAAATTCATGATAAGTGTATATATGAAATACATTTAAATATTTATTCACGTATCTATTAATATATATTTATTAAAATTTAAAGTAAATAAAATATAATAAAATTTAAATAATGTAAAAAATACTTCTATAAATTATAACTTACCACACATGAAAGATCCAACAACACAGTTAGAATATGATAAACTAAAAAACTCACAATTACCATTGGCAGAAATACAACTAAGCCAAATAATTTATTCTAAAATTGGCAATATGTCCATCCCATGCATGCGTTCAAAACCGCTCCCATGCTGGAACACGGTCTTCGTGTGACTACAATATAGTTACTATGATACGTTCAGTCAATGCATTCAACAGTTACCTTGATACGCTCCAGTCAAAATTTCCATGCAATCACATTTAATAGCTTGAAACAGAATAAAGCAGATCATTTGGCATTCGCTTTTAGATAGGCCACACCCATTCCGTTTTTTTTAATTAAGCACCAATTATTTAACCATTGATTCATCACTTCAAGATGGACAAAAATGTCAAACTATTTTCCAAATAATATAGCCACTGTAAAATCATCTTTAATTAAACATTAATCAACCAAACTCATTATTGAGGCTCATTAAACTTATTTTTTAAGAAGCATTAAACATTATTGAGGCTCATTAATTAAACATATAAAGGTGACCAACACAGAGAAAGGAAAAAACAGAAGCCCCCAAAAACCAAGTAAGCCAAAACAACTTTCCATGTTGTGAGTGAGAAACACACACCAAAACAAAAAACAAAAAGAAAGAACTTCACTTTCTTTCTTCAACCCCTCAAATGGGCATGATCAGAAACCGTTACTCTCATTCACATCCTTTTCTTTTTCTCTTCACTGTTTTCTGGTTCCTTCTTCTTCCAATGACAGATGCAGATAACACATACTTGGTTTACAAGGGTTGTGCAGATCAGAAACTGCACGATCCATCTGGGATATACTCACAGAACCTCAAAACCCTCTTGGATTCGCTGGTGTCGCAATCTGAAAAAAAAGGCCTTTTTCACCACAACTTATGGAGAAGGCCAGAATGTGATCATGGGTCTCTACCAATGCAGAGGGGACCTCTCGAAAACTGATTGCTACAACTGCGTGAGCAAGATTCCTGACATGTTCGAAAACTTGTGTGGCAAGGTGGTGGCTGCAAGGGTTCAGCTTATAGGGTGCTACCTAAGGTATGAAATTGTTGGGTTCAAGCAAGTGTCTGAGACTCAATTGCTTTACAAGGTTTGTGGGGCCAAGAAAGAGAGTTATGATGATGGGTTTGAGGAGAGAAGGGACCCTGTGTTTGGTATGGTGGAAAGTGGTGTGAAGAATAGTGGGAACTTGTTTTACAGTGGGAGCTATCAGTCTTTCTATGTGTTCGGGCAGTGTGAGGGTGATTTGGCCAAAGATGATTGTGGGGATTGTGTCAAGAGTGCTGAGGATCAGGCCAAAGCTGAGTGTGGTGACTCTATTTCTGCACAAGTTTATCTGCACAAGTGCTTTTTTAGCTACAGCTTCTATTCCAAGGGAGGGTCCAATATTGCATCTTCTCCAGGTAGAGCAATAGAAAAAAAGTAGCTTCTTTCCCTTATTTTGATGTAATTTCCTTCTCACAGGGATTTTTAACAAAGTGCTATACATGCTTTTTATTTATCTGGTGAAAAAAAAGTGCAATGTAATTATGTGATGTATAATGTTATGTGTTTGTGAATTGATACAAGTTCTTATTAGTTTGAAAATTGAGCCTAATTTCATTTGGGTATTTAGGAAGCGATTCATTTGGTCTTAGTAGGTGGATGACGGAGCCTTTTGTTTAAGATTTGCACATTGTGGTTGTGGTTGTATGCATGTTGTTGTTAAGAGTTTAATAAGCTTGTATTTTGTGTTTGATTGGATCAGGGTCACTGGACACGCAGAGGACTGTGGCTCTTGCAGTGGGAGCTTTTGCAGCTTTGGGTTTCTTGATTGTTTGTTTGTTATTTCTCAAGTCAGTGTTGAAGAAAAAAAGTGATAAGTATTGAGAATTGGACTGTATATACTTTATATATAGCATCTTGGGGGTACACCAAAAATATATATAACATCTTAGGTGAATGTACTTGGAGACTCTGTAATCTGTATAGGTAGGATTTTAACATTAAGAGATAATTATCATAATTTATTGTTGGTATTCCATTATTGATATGCTTTTGAGATGAGTGAATCTGATTTGTGGTATGAAAAGAGAAAGTAAAATGTGGGACATATGTTCAACAAAAGCTACAAATAATAATTTCTACGTATATGTATTTTATTTTTTAAATCCGATTTGAAAAAGAAAATTTCTATGGTGCCTCCAATAATTTGAGGGTTACAGGATTCAGACTTCCAAAGTTATCTTTAATCATATTTTTTAATTTAAAATATTTTTCAATTTTAAAATTTTAAAAAATAATAATCAAGAATTAATTTGAAAAGAAAATTAATGAAAAAATGACAAGTAATTTGATTAGTTAAAAAAATAACAGTATCAAAATTCCTAAAATTATTGGGAACACCGTAGAAACTCTTCTTGCAAAAAATAGTGAAACATGAGTCTAGAATAGTAGCATATGTCTCATCCAAACACAGCAGACACATTTTCCCTTTGTTGATTGGGATGTCCCTTCTTAAGCATATATAGTTGGGCTTAAAGCCTTGTACATATACTCGTAGATAACAAAATGCTCTATACACGCTCAACAGATAGCCGAACATGCCACCATGAAACAAAGTAAGAACTTTATCGTATCAGAATTTTGTTATTTCTGGGTAGAAGCTGTACAATAATATATAAACATTTGGGTTGCAGAGGAGCTAACCCAATACAACAGATTACATCTCATCTAATTTTGAAATTCAAATATACAATAAATGAGAATAATAAACCAGATTATGTGACATATTACAGCAGCAACTCATTCCTTAATTCTGGGAGATAAATTGGCAATTTCTTCCAGGTTATAGCAGTATCTCAATACTTGATTCTAGGACATTATTTGGCAATTAATTTGATCCACATTTATCTCAATCCTTGATACTGGTCTTACACTAACAATACATTATTTCTAGCAATTTTTATTTGTAATAAAAATAAATCATTAAATAAAACTCATTTTTCGGTTATTGCTATTCCATTATATATCTTTAGAGAACATGTGGAACGTGAAGCTAACCAGGAAGCAGATTGCTAGCCAAATATAGACACCATAATGATCATCATTATACCATTTTGTCGCATGCCTATGGCATTGTTTTTCCTAAAACGTTATTGTATTTCAGTCCCTGCACAATTAATATTACTACGATACCATGTGCAGGCATGGTCAAATTAAACAAATAATTGTGTTCATAATTATAGAGTTGCCCCTCAGTTTTCTTGTACTTTATTTGTTTGACTCAACCAAACCGCTGGGTTTATGTTTTTCTTGTATCATCAATACAAGAATTCAAACTCCTCTCCTCAGTCCTCATCATGTCTCCCCCATCTTTTCCTCATTCCTTTCTTTTTTTCTCTTCACTGTTTTCTTGTTCCTTCTTCATCCAATGTCACATGCAGATAACAAAGACTTGGTTTACAAGGTTTGTTCAGATTCGACCCTTCTGGGATATACTCATAGAACCTCCAAACCGTTTTATTTGTTCCTTCTTCATCCAATGCCACATGCAGATAACACAGACTAGGTTTACAAGATTTGTTCAGATTCAACCCTTCTGGGATATACTCACAGAACCTCCAAGCCGTTTTAGTTTCTCTTTTGTCAGAGTCTGAACAAATGCCTGTTCTTCACCACAACCTTGGGGGATGGCCAGAATGTGATAATGGGTCTCTAACAATGCAGAGGGGACCTCTCAAACTCCACTTGCCGCAACTGCGTGAGCAAGATTCTTGACATGCTTGAAAACTTGTGTGGCAAGGTGGTAGCTGCAAGTGCAAGGGTTCAGCTTATAGGGTGCTACCTCAAGTATGAAATTCTTGAGTTCAAGCAGGCGCCTGAGACTCAATTGATTTACATGGCTTGTGGAGCCAATAAGGAGAGTTATGATGATGGGTTTGAGAAGAGAAGGGACTATGCGTTTGGTTTGGTGGAAAATGGTGTGAAATAAGGTGAAAACTTGTTTAACAGTGGGAGCTATCAGTCTCTATGTGTTGGGGCAGTGTGAGGGTGATTTGGCCAAAGATGATTGTGGGAATTGTGTGAAAAGTGCTGAGGATCAGGCCAAAGTTGTGTGTGGTGACTCTATTTCTGCTGAAATTTATCTGCACAAGTGCCTTGTTGGCTACAGGTTTTGCTCTGAGGGGTGTCCCCCATGTCATCTTCTCCAGGTACAGCAATAGAGAAAATATCTTCTTTCACTTTATTTTGATGTGTTTTCCTACTCACACTGTGGGATTATCAAAATATTCACTCCAGTTTTTAATCTTGCATTTGTGGCAAAATCACAATGAACTAACAGGGATTTTAAGTTTTTAACAAAGAATTATACATGTTTTTTCTTTATATGTGAAAAAGTGCAGTAATTATGAGATCAGATGTATAATGTGTATGTGTGTTTGTGAATTGGTGTAAGTTCTTATTTTTTTAAAAATTGGGACTAATTTCATTTGGGGATTTAGAAGTGGGGTTGAAGAAGGGTAGGGGTGTTTGCGGGTCGGTTCGGATCGGTTTTGGTCAAATTTATGATCCAATCCAATCAAATTTGATCGGTTCGGTTCGGTTCGATTTTCAGAAAAAAAAATTTGGAACCCAACCCAACCCGTTCATGATCGGTTCGATTTGGTTCGGTTCAACGGGTTACCCATTTAAATTTTTTTAAACAACTATTTTATATCATGATTTTTTCAAATATCCAATACAATTAACACGATATTATCAAATGTATGAAAGTAGTAAAATTGATTCATTTAATACCATCAACATAATATTCTAAAATAGACTTATAATATAAATTAAAACAAAAGATTCTTGAACAAGATTTACTATAATAGTCTGAATCACAACTATTTCTTACAAACTAAGCTTTGTTATAACCAAATTTGTTGTAATCAGATTTACTGAAATAAATAAATGAACAAAATATGATTTATTAATATTATAAATACGGTAAATAAAATATGAAAAAAAGGTTAAACAAATAACAATATACTTGAAAATAATAGATTAAGAAGTTTCAGCACTTGCAGTTTCAACACTTGGAGACTTAATATTAGCAGTATTTAAAGATTCAATCTTTTTTCTGCTTCATTTATTTCAACTGGCAAGTTATTAACATTTTGCTTAGTAAATCTAAGCCAATTTTGGGCACAAATAAGAGCTTCAACAGTAGTAGGATTCAAGGAATTGGGAAATAAATCTAGAATTCTACCCCATGTACTAAATGCAGACTAAGATAATACAATAGATACAAGAATAACCAATATATCTCTAATCATATAGGAAATAATATAATATTTAGATGCCTTCAATTTCCACTAATTCAATATGTCAAACTCAGGGTGGTAATCTTCAACATCATCCTCCAAATACTTATTTAACTCATTTTTGTGCACCTCACCCTGTTTTTTCTTGATTTTCATTCTAAATTCATCATCTCAATCATCATCCTTATCACCTTTGTAATCATTATGTTGTGATACCATGTTTGAAGCCAATGTACTAGAATTAGCCGAATTGCTACTAGAATGAGAAATGAGATGTTATAGTACATATTGTTGAATCAATTTTTGAATGAGGTTTTTCAATTTTTTTTCATCATGTTCATGCTCTTCTCAACACTATACATACGATTAAAACAAAATTGAATGTACTCATATTTATAACGAGGATCAAGGAACATAGCAACAAGCAAAAGGTAGTTAATTCCACCACTTTTCCAATATTTGTTAAATTTTAACTACATATTTGTTGTCATCCTTTGTATCACTATGTCATCATTATAGGGAAAAAAAATTTATTTTTAATTTTTAATATATATATAAAATAAAATTTATATTATTATTATGGGTTCACGGATCGGGTCAACGGATCAACAGATCTATAAATCTAAACCCGTGATCCAACTCGTACATGATTGATTTTGATCGGATCGGTTCGGTTTTGACCCAAATACATAAATGACCTAATCCAAACAGTTCAGATCAATTCGGATCAGTTTGGGTTCACGGATGACCCGTATCTGTGAACACCCCTAAAGAAGGGATTCATAGTAGGTGGATACTGGATGAGGATTTCTTTTATTTATGATTTGCACCTTTCGGTTGTGGTTGCGTGCATGCTAAGTCAGAAGCTTGTATTTTGTGTTTGATTGAATCAGGATCACCGGTGCAACAAAACAAGACAGCACGAAGAAGACTGTAGCTATTATTGTGGGAGTGTTTGCAGGATTGGTCTCTTAATTGTTTGTTATTTATATCTCAAAAGTCAACTTTGAAGAAAAAGTAATAAGTATTGAGAATTGGGTTGTATATGTCAATTTGAGGAATGTTAGTAACACATCATTTTTAACACACATTTTATTATTAATTAAATTTTTTTAAAAACTACAAAAATAGGAGAGTCATTAAATAAATAAATTGGGGTATCCTTCAAAAGATTTAATTCAATTGATTAAATAAGATGAAAGAGTTATTGTAAACCATATTGACTGATTAAATAAGATGCAAGAGTTATTGTAAACCATCTTGACACAGTCTTTGATTTCATGAATAAAAAAACTTGCCACCGTGAAACAAAGACTACTAACGATACATTTTTTTTTCTAACATTTATTATTTAGAAAACTGTCAAATCATAAAACTCGTTATTCACCAATTTTTATTTTAGTAAAACTCATTAAAATAGAAAACAAAATCCGCAGTTTCATAATTTTCATTAAATTCCAACAAATAATATGCAAGTTTGTTTTATTGGTGTATTACCTTCCACAAATGTTTTGAGAAGGAAGCCAAGGGTTACTTATGATATACATGCATCGGAATTCACGCTGCCGTAATTTGAACGCTTGTGAAAACAAAATAGCTAATAATGTTTGAAAAAAATACGTTGGAGAATATAATGTCTCAACAAATAAACAAACAAATACGTTAGAGAATATAATATCTCAACACTGGAAAAAGTTTCAAACATTAACGGTTCACTTGTGCTCATTTCTGTATTAGCCGCTGATGTGTTTAAAAAGACCAATGAAATGGATTATTGAAATGCAACCTCGTGAATTGAAAAACAAAAAGATTTCGATTATTACTATTCCATTATCATTAGAGAAGATGTGGAACGTAAAGCTGACCCATGTATAATGGGAAGCTAACCGAGAAGCAGATTGCTTGGCATATGAGCACCATAATGATTTTCATTATGCCATTTCTGTCAAAGGTTCCTCTGTAGGTTATTTTCCATTCTCCAGGAGGATGGATACGCCATTGTTTTTCCTAGAATGGTTGAGTAGTGTTTTCCGAACAATCAGCCAATCCTGAAACTACTTCCCCTCCACCATTTCCTCATATTCCAAAACCTATGTGAACCAAACATGATTAAATGCAGGTACAAGAATCAGAAACCACCAGCTGTTGCTGGCTCTATAGTGCTAGTCACAACCAACTAGTGAGCCTGCATAGAGGAATGAAGTGATAGAACAGTGGAAGATAGGAGAGCCTTATTGAATCAGAGGAAACGGTTTGAACTTCAACAGGAAATCATGAGAGATTCTAGACCAAACACGAAATGAAACTTGAATTTGGAATATGTGAGAAGAACATAAAACCTAAAAATAGAACCACCTTATCCCAGTAAGCCACCATGTCATCTCGGTAAGCCAAGGTTGCCAGAGCTAGATCCAAAACGAGGGTGTTTCTACAACTGGGTTTGGAGTAAGTCAACAGGAAGCTAAGCCTCCAAAGATGATAACATTTACAGTACAGATATGGAGTGGGTCCAAATTAAACAAATTAGTGTTCAGTAATTACAGAGTTTTCCCTCTGTTTTCAGATGATCGTGTAAGTTTACCGTCACAAAATGCAAAGAGAGGTTAAGCACAACCAAATCATAAACAACAAACAATACCTAAATAAGCTTGATCTTCAGTTCGAAACTACTCTAAATCTGTGGAATACGATCTTAATTGTAGCTAAATATCATTCTAATTAGTATACGAAGCCCATTGTCATGTTCATCACAAAATAGAATAACGCAGCACCAACCTAACGCATACTGAAATAGAATCATTCTACCAAGTAGCAGGTAAATTACACTCAACAACCCGCGTTTTAACAACTAATGACATATATTAATCGTAAGAATACACAAAACCCCTCGTTACAGTAAGGTTTTTATAATCAAAATCTAGAAACGGTAAAAAAAAATTATTGCAACAGGAAACCCTAGCAGCAGAAGTTCATACAGCAGAGTGTCCAAAAAGGAACATCAGATCAGAGAGAAAACCTCAAATTTTATTTGGGGGCGGGGGTGCCGAGGAGGCTGGCCTGCTGGAGCTCGAGGTCGTTGAGCTGCTGCTCGCGGTCCATCTCGACGATGAGAGGAACGACGAGGACGAGGAAGGTGGTACCGGCGATCCACGCTGCCTTGCCGGTACTGCGGAGGAGCTTCTTGGCGACGAATGCGGCGTCGCCGGCGGCTTCCTTGCCGCGGGTGACGATGGAGGAGCGCGAGATCTTCGCGAGGACGGAGCTTGAGTTGTTGCTAGGTCTGTCTGGGAGTGAGATTCCACCTCTTCGGGACGCCATGGGAATGAAAATGAATCAATCAATCAATTAGGGTTCTTCGCGATTTTGTTCTGTTCTTCTCACCCTAATTCTTTAGCACTCACTAGTCCCTACTCTTCGCTTCTCCTTATACCCTTCTTATACCCTATAGTGACGTGGATACCACTATTACCGTGCGATTTCACGCCAAATTGTAATTTATATTTCTTATTGTTTCTTTTTTTAAAAAAAATCGCTACATTATTTAAATTTATTTTTAGTAATATTTATTGAAAGAAGTGTGTGTTTTTATATATTACTATGAAATAAGTTTAAATTTTTAGAGTGATTATGTATTCTTTTACTGTAATTAAGAAAAAAATTGTGTATAAAAAATTACAAAATTAGAAAATATATTCAGAATAAAAAATAAAATGCTTTTTTATTATTAGTAATAATTAAAAGGAATTTAGGATCTTATATAATAGATAAAGGTAGTATATTTTTATATATATTTGGATCATAAATTTTATAACTTTTCATCTAATATATTTTATTTTATTTTTTAATTATATTATTGTTATTAAACTATTGCATAATTTTTCATTTTAATTTCTTAATAAAAACATGAAAAATAGAATTAAAATTTTCAACATACAATAAATTTTAAAATAATATTTTTAATTAGAAAATTGTGTGATAATTTTACTTTTTTCACTAACATTAGTAGTATAAAATAAAAGAGAAATACTAGCAACTCATCTCTCTCCTAATAGTTGAAATTGATTAAAAATTACAAAAATTGTGGTTTCACATATTAATGAGTATATCTCATAATTTTATAATTTATAATAAATTTCAGTCAATAGTAGAATGTGTGTTAGAGAATATGTTATCAGGTCTCCTCAAAATAAAACAAAATACTGCAAATCATTATTTGTTGATAAATATTAAATAATTCAAAATATTCCAATTAAAAAGCCAATTAATAATTATCTATGTCCGATTTTGATGTCTACTCAATTCAATAGTCTGCCAAAATAAACTTATTAACAATTTTTAATACTTCTTTTCTATGTATAAATACTTTTAAAGGTCAAAGTAACATAAGTTTTCACTTTCAAATAGCAATTAGCTATCAATACCATGGCATGCCCCTCCTTACCTAATGGCTAATGGAACCACCAGAATCCACTTTACCAATATGGAACTGCCAGTATTGAGATTCTGCTTTTAAAATGTCATAGTTCCTACTTAGTACCACTCATGTGATCTGAATTCTGAACAATCAGACCTCCTCGGTGTTCAAGTAAAGAAATATCATTGCCACTTTTCAGTTTTTTTCCTTCTTTTTGCTCATTTAACAGCAACGGCTTTTTGTTGTGCATAGAGGCTGCCATATATAAACCACAACAAATTTCAACTTCCGAAGGGTTCCATATTTTCTCAATACCAAATCTATTCCAAACTCTGATTTTAAACAGCACATATAAGTGAGTTTCCTTCACCAGTCTTCTCTATTGCAATAGATGTTTAACAGAATCATGTCAAAGTTCTAAGTTCCAAGGTTCTATGTTCTTTTACTTTGCTTTTAAGGAATCCAACTACATCAGGATATTTTACACCGATTTCTTATCGTAGCAATTGGGAAACCATTCTTTGGAATTTTCAATTACAAAATGGCAGGAGATCCCGGATCCCTTTTGGTTTCATCCATTTTTCAATTCTTCTTGTTAACAGTTGTTTATTAATTCGTCACAGTACAACATTTTATTTAGTTATCATTTTGTATATAGCTCTTGTTACCTGGGTATATCTCACAGTGTTAATTTCCCAACTTTCATTTATAAACTTTTACTTTCTGAAGTGAATCCCTAGGTGTAAGTGAGTGTTCTGTTCGCTTGTAACAGAAGTCCAACAATGACGTTGGATAATCAATATAGGATCTAACCTCTCCTTCTAGGGGCACTTATGATGGTAAGTACTCCTGGGAAGACAATCAAATGCGCTTGTAACAGAAGTCCAACAATGACGTTGGATAATCAATATGGGATCTAACATCTTCTTCTAGGAGCACTTATGATGGTAAGGACTTCCGGGAAGACGATCACAATACACCAAGAGAAACCACAATCAGGCGTGGGGTGTGTGCACTGTGAGCAAGGAAAGAGTTAGAGTCCAGAAAGCGTACCTCATCGCTAGAACCTTTTACCTATAAATACTGACCTGGGCAAACCTCGATATTCATTGCGGTTCTGGAACAGATTTAATCCACATTCATTGCGCAATCATTACCCTTTATTGCCCTTTATTCCTCTTGATTTCGTTGCATGATTTCCGGCTACTCATGAAATGTGCTTGGAAAGCCAGGTCCGATCAGCCCTTGTTGGGCCTCTTGGATTAGGCCCATTCTGAACGTCCATAACAGTGAGAGTCCCAGAGCAAGAAGAAGACTTTGTTCATCCAGAAAACAATAGTGGAGCTTGGATGTTTTCAAAGTTAATTGAGTTACTATACTTTAAATGTAATTCCTTTGAATGGAGTTGGATTTGGTTTGTTTTAGCCAAAATGTCTATCTCTTAGCCTTGCAAATTTCTTTTCTTGGATTGTGTTCTAGCACAATATTTTTATCTTTGAGATACGAAGAGAAGAATCAAAGTAAATGTCCACCCTCAATTTCCAAAAGCACAAAGTCTTGTCCATCCACCCCTTCAACTAAAGGTTGAGATCTCCCTCACATATCTCTTTAACACTGCTTATTTTGGTAAAGGTAGAAACTGGAGTAGATTTTGGTGATGTTTCAACTTCCACAGGATTATTGAAGTGTATCAAACGAGATAGTGAGAGTCCAAAAGTAAATGTAAGAGCTTGTTTTGTTATACGCCCACGTGCAGTCTTATCTAGTCCCGGTAATTGTTATTAGTTGGAAGAGAAATGTTAGTATTACACTCTCTAACACTCTTTTGAACACATTTTCTGTCATTAGAGTGCTTAAGAAAATGTGTTGTTGGCACTACTCTTAGTGGAAATTTCATGTTATGTGAAGATAAAACAAAAAGTTAAAAACAAAAACTGTTACATTTTTTTTTTGCTCCCAAGAGACTTTTTTTTCAGAATGTTTGGGATGGTTAATTTAAGACACACCTTGTGATCCTAATATGCAAATTAATAAATTTCATCGCCTTTAAAAAAATGATACATGTTTTCAGAACTAGCCAATATTCTAATAAATCATATGAGCTATCATTTTACTTTCAGAAAATGATGGATTAATTGGAAGCATAAATGACTTGAACAACAGTATATCTTTAGCTCAGAGAAAGAAAGATGCAAGAATGAAGATAGAAGGCCAAGCTAAAGTTTTGTCTAATCAGGTGAAGGAAGGAAAATATTTGGTGAGGGAGGATTGTGATGCCTTCAACAAAGGCAAAACTCCTTTGATAGCAAAAGTGAATGTTAGAAGCTTTTAATATTTAAAAGGGGTCATGCTTGAAAGAAGGGACATCAAAGAAGATTAATTGAGTTGAACTTTTATGATTACAATTTACAATAGGAAATTCTTATGAGAGTAAAGTTTTGGCAGATTATACATGCTAGTGCTTATTTAGAGTGACGGGGTGGTGGTGGTAATGACAGTGGTGACGACATAGGGGTGGAAACAGGCCAGGCCAGACCAGGCTTGATTAGGCTTGGCCTTGGCCTGCTTTAAAAACATAAAGCTTGGTCTGGCCTATTTACCTGTCATAAGCTTTTTTTTTAGGCTTGGTCTGGCCTATTTAAAAGCCTAGTTTGGCCTGCGAGCCTATTAAAAAGTCTATTTTATAATAAATATTATATATAAAGAAAATCTAATGACCAATGAAATTTTGAAAATTTGCATAATACTTTCTAAAATTTAATATAAATAAAGATAAATACTTCCCTTTTAATTTGTGGTTGAAAAAAATAAGTTAAAATTAATTAGAGCACTTTAAGTATTCAACAAAATATTATAAACAAAATAAATAAGCTAAATAAAATATCATAAGTTTCATTCAATAATCTAGTCATATATATATATATATTAAATAGGCCAGCTTAACAGGTCTAATAGGCTTTTTTTAAAGCTTGAGCCTAGTCTTTTTATCTAAACAGGCTTTTCAAAAAGTCTTAGCCTGACCTTTTTAATAAACAAGTCAGGCCAGGCCAGGCCAAAGACCCCTAATAAGTGGCTTGACCCATTTCCATCCCTAACGACAGCGACCATAAATTATTTTCCCTTCTTATCTTTTTTTTTTCAGTAAAAAAGGAATAATTCATTAATGATAGTGGTATTATTTTAAACCAACGTGTTTATAAAGCAAACCAGCATAAAAAACAAAACACATTCTGCAATTAGTAGTTACAACCATGCATATAAACAAAGGTTTCTCAAAGTTACATAAAAGAGGATTACAAGGATTTAAAAAATCTGATCTTTTGACCCATACATCCCAACAAAGTCATATTTTACTTGTCCCGAATACAAACTGTCTCGACAAGTTTCAGCATATAATTTCCATTCCCTTTGTTTTCTGTACTCACGTGAACATCACAATAGCCTCATACATAGGTTGTGCACCATATAAATGATCCATAATCTAGTTAAAGTATAATATTAGATTCACCCATTGGTAGATGTCTCCCCATTATTCACCCCATATCCGATGCACAACAATTCCTTGGGCAGCAAAGACTAGTCATAAAGCAGCACAACAAATCCTTTCACTTTGGCTTTTAACCAGCTCCAAGCCTATAATAATGTCCAATACCAATAAAAGGTTCCTCTTTAGCATGTTATCCTTTGTCTGAATACAATTGTGAGCTAGCCTCCAAGCAAAACCCTTAATCTTTGAAGGAGCTGATATCTTCCAAAGCTTATTAAAGAATTCCGCTTATGCTATATCTTCAATGGAAAGCAAATCATCATATACCAATTTCAAATATACAAAATATCTTTAGTTCCCTTCCACAGCCAAGAATCCATACTTCCTCTCCTCACTATTAACCATATCTTCTCCCAATTGAACCACTATTCCTCCTCATGCCATTCACACATTTCCTCCACATTTCATCATATTTGCTCTGAATTGGCATGAATTCTGCTAAACCTGTTAGATAGGTAGTCTTGGCCCAACCAAGGATCATGCCAAAAGCTCACCTTCCTCCCCTCACCTAACACCCTCTTAACATTTCTCTTGAACCAACCTCGCTCATCCCCATTAACCTCATATATTCTGAGTAAATCTCTCCACAAATTGGGAACACCTAACCATACTACTCCCTTTACTATTATTATCTTAGGTAGTATGCTAAAGTAAACAATGCAATTATAACATTTTTAAAAGCTTTAAATATATGTTTAATCTCTTACATTTATAAAAAAAAATCATTTTTAGTCCTCCAACTATATTTGTAATTTTTTTTTATACTTTTAGTCCCTTTATTTTGGGATGAAAATTGTATGTGGATCCCATGGGTAATTACAAAAAAAAAAAAAAAAAAGAACTACAATGAGTACGACAAAGCTCAATAGATATGAGTCTGAATCAAGTATTTACCTACAAAAATTAATGGAAATGAAATGTGTGATATAGACACCATAGGACCCAAATACTAGTGCGCCAATAATGACAATGATTAATTTTTGTTAGCCTTAAATAATTTGTTTGATACTTATACTTAGTACCTATAAAATATGGAGGTTTTGATTTTGGTACTTAACCTTCTTTTTCTTTTTTTTGTACTAGACAAATTTTTATTTTTAAAAAGCCTTCAAAATGATTTGTTGTTGAGTCAATAATTTTTAAATGATCTTGATTTTATGACACTTTGTTAACCATGTCATCAATTAATGAATATTCTTTAATAGTAATTATCAATTTTTTTTTAAATATCAAGTATCAAAATCAAAATATATAAGTCATATATGTAAAATCATTAACAACATTTGATTATAGTTGACTTAAATTAACTGCATCTGTTTGAAGTGTGTTGTCAATTCTTTTTATCCATTCATAACATTTTTTTTAATTGACATTATCTTCTTTTTTTTCTTTTTATCTATTCATAACATTTTTTCTTTTTTTAGTTGTGTATTGTGTTAGAGAACTGTTTGAAATGAAAACTAACTTTCATGAGATTGAGCACTTCCTACTCACAGCACTAAGTTACATGTAAATGTAAATGTCATAACACCAGTAACTATTGAGATGAATTTCAATCAAAGTGACAAGTGAAAACATACCTAACCACTAATTTGTGGGTTGACATTATCATTTTGACCATCGTTTTAAATAAAATGTATTCATACTTTACATAATGAGAACATTGAAGCTTAAGGATCAACATAAGGACGATGATAACTTATGATCAGACACGTGGTAAAACAATTCTTGAAACTGTGAAGCACATTCATATATATGGACATTATTATTTGCACGAATGTCCTTCTGAATATGCATGGTGGTGCATATCAACATGCATGATACCTAACTACATGGTCCTTCTGAGTTCATGCTTATTTCAAGACAAAACCTCACATCAAACATAGATCCAACCTAAGAAGGAGAGCCAAATATAACTTAAACAAACCATTATGTAACAAAGAATTGACACAAACGTTTTTTTTATTATAAAAAGACTCAAAATATATTAAAATAAATTTTAAAAAATGTTTGGTAGAACTTAATATTTTAGTTTGTTTTTCCAAATTTTATATAGTAATGTCTAGGTTCATAAATTCATACACACAAAGCTAAAATTAGATTGGAGATAACAATAATAAAGATGAGATAAGAAAAACAAAAATATATGAATAATTATTAGTATGTCTCAAAATTAAAGTTATCAATTTTTATGTAGTGTAAGTTTATCTCATAGTCAAAGATTAATTATAAATAACATTTAATTTTTTTAATAATTTATAACCAAATAAATATAAAAGAAAGATAATAAAGTCATTTGGTCACAAATATAAATATTTATAACCTTTAAAATAACAATAATATATTATAAAGGGAAAAGATATTAATAAAAGGAAAAAAAATAACATCAATATTTTGTTTAAAAAATAGAAAAATGTAATTATTTTAATGATAAAGCCTATAAAAGAAAAATAGCATATTTTGGGATCATTACATTGTGTTCTTGGAGTCACAATGTGATCCCATTGTCCAACATAGTATCAAACTCCATTTTTTTTCCACCATTCACTTTTTACTTTAACACTATTCATCCCAACCACTAGAGAAAAATTATTGAGGTTGCATGACTAATTCACATTGCATGTTACATTTGTGTTGCATATACATCTTATTTTTCATTCATTTGCATTTCTCACTTATTTTGCATTTCCTATTTTGTGTTGCAATTTGCATTTGAAAATTTTCCTTTCAAATTATTATTGTCCTAGTATAAGTTTTTTTTTTCAAAAAAATATTTATTCATTTTTATCATACTCTTTTCAAGTTGTCTTTTGTATTAATTATTTTTACCAACAAATTATTTTACAATAAATATTATAAATAAAAAAGATAAATACACTCTTTCTTATAAGGATTGGAGAAAAATACTAACATACATTAATTAAAGTAAATAAGTAAAAGAGAGATAACAAGTTTTAATAATTTTAAGGATAAATAGAAAATTACTACAAATTACATACAATTTAATATTACTAACTAAATTAATCAAATTTTTTTAAAGAGTATAAATTATTTTAAAAAGTCTTATATTTCAGTATAAGGGTAATATTTTTTTAAAAGAAGGAATAAATGACATGCATACCTTTTTTACTTGCGTTTAACTCATCAAACAATGTGATATAGGTTAAAAAATTAAAATTATTCCTTACAAAAATAAATTACCTTATTTAAGTATAGGAGTATAATTATCTTATTTTACAAAGATGAAACCAAACTTGTAACTTATTTACTCTTGATTGGAAACTCACTAAAAAAATCACATTTGTAATATAAAATTTATAACTATTAAGGTTATGTTTGGTAAGATATTTTAATTAATTTTTAACTTTTTTTATTAACTGAAAACATTATTTGATTGTTCGATAAATTAATTTTTTTTAGTAACTTAACAATATTTTTTATTTTTTGAAATGTTACTTGAAGTAACATATTTTTAAAACATAACTTTTGATTTTTAATTTTTTATATTTTATTTCTTTTTAACCTTAATTGTTTATCAAATTTTTTATTATCCTTTTTAGATAAATCATAACTTTATTATTTTTATGTCATTTTACACTTTTCAGTTTAACAACTAATTTTGCTGAACATAAATATAAAGTTAAACTAATAAAAAACTAGTTAAAAACTGACAAGTCGGTAGAAAGTTGAAAAGTTAGAAGCAATAACTAGTTTATTAAATTATAAATATTCGATAAAACTATTTAAATAAATATATTGAGAATAAAAATAAAAATAAATATAAAAAATTAGAAGTTAAAAGCTAATATTTTAAAAAATCTACTTTAAATAACATTTCAAAAAATGTTAAAAACTACTAAAATAAACTTATTTATCAAAAATCAAACAAACTTTTTATCTAATAAAAAAATTTAAAACTAATTAAAATATCTTACCAAATATAACCTAACTTTTTAAAATCAAATATCAGAACTGAAATGTGAAAAATCACATTAATGTGAAATGAAACATGCAATATATAAATCGTTTTCATTCAATTTCTCCATCACATTTTAGGTCACTCAATTTTTATCACGTTTAGAACATTCGAAGTATAGCATTTTCTTTATTTTGGTCTATAAAATACTATAGATTAATTTAATCCGGAGACAGTTGTGTCGGGTTACACCTTGGCTCAAACTAAAAGGAACATTGGGCTGGCTGAATTGTTAAAACTGAGAGTTGAGTCATGTTGGTCTAAAGGAGTAAACTGTTTGAAGCTAAAAGCAAAAATTAAAAGCAGCAAGCACTAACCAAAAGTTGTTATCAAAGAAAGAAACAGCAGGATGAATTTGGGCAGCAAGTATTCACTGTCGAGTGTGAACGCTGCAAGGTAAGGTCGCACTCAAACATTTATGTGTGATAACAAAACGAAGATTGGGCAAGTTAAGAGTGGAAACATAAGAAATACATATAAATTGGTTTATAATTACATTTATATTTGGTTTGTAGCTAGAAATGTTTCACAAATATTTTAATATAAATTTAACATATAAAAGAAGACTCGTGAATCTGTTGTCAAAATAATTTTTATCTCAAACATAATATTGGAGCAGATTTCCAAGCATGTTCACATCAGCATTAGGCCAGTAGCACAATTAATTATAAACAAAATTAATTTTGGTTAAAATTAATTTTAAAGTAATGTAATTTTCATATGAATGTCTTTTTAGTATAAAATTAAGTTAAAAGTAAAAATCAATAGAAAATTTTAAATGTAATGTAAAAGTGACTCAAAGTTAGGTTGTCTGTGTTTGGGTTGAGGCTAACAAAATTAATTTTGAAATGATATGATTTATGTTTGAATTTTTTTTATTATAAATTAAATTTGGAGAAAGTTTTAATATAAAATTTTGGATTGAATCTATAAATTACTCAAAGTTTCTTTAATATAGAATAAATTCTGAAATCAAAATCAATTTTAAATTATTTTACAAAATAAAACCAAACATATAAAAATATATTCAAAATCAATTTTGGATTCAAAATATTTTTACAATGTAAAATCAAATACATATTTACTTTAACTCAATTAATTTTAAAGTCTTCTTTATCATATTAAAATTTATTCAAAATTAATACTAAATTCAGAATCAATTTTACAACTTAAAATCAAACAAACATAAAATCTGTGTCTCCCCACCACATATCCACTAAACCGAAAGGGTTGTTTATAAAAACAAGAATGGGACGTGAGATGGTGACTTGGTCACGGTCTTGTGTGGTGGGCTGTCGCCATTCCCTACCACACTACTTCCTCGCTCTTCGACTTTTCTTTTCCCGAGCCGTGTGATGTCTGGTCCCACCTTTGTCCCCTTGTCGTTTGGAATGCATGAATGCTGGTCCCATGGGCCCTACCACACTCTCCATTCCTTTTGGTTTTTATTTCTAACGTCTTGTTTTCTCAAATATCTCTTATCGCGCCTTCGCTCGCGCTATGGTCAGAATTTATTTTACATAATTCGCTCTAAATTTATTACTAGTAAAATACTATTACGTCTTAACTTAAGTCTTAGTATTACCAAATAGACTTTGACCTTTTGTTATCTCCTCATGACACACCCACCTACTTCAACAGGTATCACCAGCATATAATAATTTTATGAATTTTGCTTCAAATCAATGGCTTACTAGATGGTCAAGATAAATTAAGAAAATAAAATAGGAAGTTTTATTATATTCTATTTTAAATTATTATTTATTAGTTCAAAATTTAGTAATAGTAAAATAGTGACAATAGTAGTGAGATGATTTTATGTCTGTTATCCTATATTATTTTACACATATTAAAAAAAGGTAATAAATAAATAAAATAATAATAATAATTTTACAAAATTAACATTGATATTAATATTATATTGAAAAATTAAAATAACATTTATTAGAAATGTTAATAAAAATAATTAATATTACATTAAAAATTAAATATAACACTTATTTTAAGATAATTTTTTTAAATGTAGGAAATAATATTTATTATTTTTAATAGTTATTTATTGCTATTATTATTTGTTCCCTTATAATCACAGAAGTGGTGCTCTCTATATGTATGACCTTGAGTCAAGCTTATGTTTCCCATTTTTTTATAAAATAAGTCAAACTGAATTTTTTATCAAACAAAAAAGATTTGGTTGATTTCGTGCGTTTTAAAAATTTATTTGGTCAAACAAACTATCTAAAACGTGTGTGGTAAACTTGTTCATTTGAAAGTCATAATCATTATATTTTTTTAGAGTCATTAGAATTATAGTTTAAAGGTACATGTAATCGTAATGACTTCTGTAATTGCTTGAGTCTTAAAATTTGTCTTGTTCTTAGTTTATTTTTATACATAATTTACATAAACTTTTTTCTACCAAAAAAAGGTACACATAAAATCCATCAATTTTGGTGAGTTATAATAAATTTCAGTTAATTATAAAAAAATGTTAAAAAGAGAATTTCACAGAGAATATTACTGACATTCTTTATGACTGAAAAAGATAATTTTAATTGATTTGGTTGAGAAACTCATTTACATTGTGTTTTCCAGGTGTATCAACGACTATTTATAATGTTTTTTAAAAGTAATTACAAAGCATCATCCGTTTTATGGGTGCATAAACTTATTTCAAAGACTACCTGTATGGAAATTACGAAAAACATGCTTCCATCATGGTGGTTATCCTGAAATATGTCTCTTAACATTTTCTCAAGTTTTGACCTTTATCTACTTCATTCCACACACAGAAAAATAATTGTTTACTTTCATTATTCATTTTTTTTACTCTCATCTTCTTATTATAATTATTGTATAAGATAAAAAAAATTATTTCAAAAAAATTATTATTTTAATTTTTTAATATAACATTAATTATTTTTTTCATTTATATATATATATATATATATATATATATATTAATGTTAACGGTGAACATCAAAATATATAACTGAATTAATGATTATATAAGATTAATTTAGGAAGATTATTATTCTCCTTCGTGTATTTATTATTTTCTTTTGTTAATGTAAAATAATTTAAAACTATTATTATTTTAAAATGAAATATTTTTTTAAAGAAATGATGTTTCCATATGCATTTAGCATTTGAAAACTGCCTCCAATGACCTTCCACGTTCTGATTTTGGGCCACTTCCCAATCTAAATTCTGTTACGCTGTAGCTATTTGAGCAATTAACCGTCTGAAACTACTATTTTATTTGTTAATCATTTTTAATATTGGACCAATCCATTTAGACTGGGCCTGCATCCTGAATTAGCTGTTAGCCAATGGTAAATAACTATCCTCAATAGCAAATATTTTTAGCACCAACTATGTGGATTTACAAAAGTAAAATCAGCTTTGACATGCATAAATATCAGACAAATAACATACAATTTTTAAGTACATAACTTTAATAAATGAAAAAGAAAATTTACAATGTAGCAGTTGCGTTGTAGTTGTGGCCTTTCCTCCTAAGTCCTAATCCCACGTTACGTGTATAGTGTATCTCACGATATGATACGACGATGAGAAATTGGGCAGTGACGATGAATGTACTGTGTAGTGTCCAATTACAATTCAGCAGTTGTGCTTGATTCGAGCGGCCAGAGTGTAGAGTGTAGACAAAGAAAAAGACGAGAGAGAGAATCTAGAAGAAGAAGAAGAAGAAGAAGAAGGAGAAAATATAGTAATAATAAAAGTACCATCAAGTTAAAGCAAAAACCATCAATGGAGGAACCGCACAAACCAGACCAGACATGTGGGCCCACACTGCCTAATGCCCTTTCCGTTCCCCTTTCTCTCTCCGACACTCTCTTTCATTTCCATCAACATTCCCACCTAACCGTCCCGTTTATCATACTCTTCTTCTTCTTCTTCTTCTCTTCTTCTTCCCTCAAAACTATTCAATTCCCTTCAAATTCTTCCATCACCCCTTTTCCTTATTCTTCCTCAATTCTCCCAAAAATCATATTTTTACCGTCCTGAGTGGTTTTTCAGCTTGTGGGTCGATGTCAACTGTGTCAAAAGATGACAACTTGGTGCTGTCTTCGGAGGACTCTTCGTGCCCAGAAGAGTCTGAGCTTGAATTGGGTCTTGGCTTGAGCCTCTCTTCTGGCCCTTCATCAAAGTCTCATCACCACCATGTTCATGCTCCTACCACTCCTTATGCTAGAATTTACACTGCTAAGGATTTTCCTTCTTCTGCAGCAGCAGCATCACCTTCCTCTTCTTCCTCTTCCTCTCCCAACATCACTGCCGGCACCAAGAGAGCTGCTGCTGATTCTCTTGTTGCCAATAACCTTCCCAGGTACATATAATTTTTTCTTATCTTAATTAACTTTTTTTTTTTTTACCTATGTGGCTATGTTGTCTTGCTTTGAAATTGAATAGGTTTCCTTAGATCTTGTTAGTGCAACCTTTTTATGATTCGATCTTGTTGAATTTTTATCTGATGTGGAAATATGTATATTGGGTTTTGTGCTGCTGTCTAAAATTCGTCCCTTTTAATTTGTGAATTTGTGAGTCACATGGTGTTACTTAGCCGGAGGAATTCAATGTGCTAGACTGAGTTTGGAAAGTTCAAGGACTACTAAACGAGTTAATTAAGGAGTTAATAGAATAGAACCCCGCTTGATGTTGTTTAATCCTGTTTGTTTTATTTTTCTAATATTATTATCTTATTATGAGGTTACCTTTTAAAACAATTTTGCCCTTTGAGAATTCGATTTGTATTGCCACAATCGTTAGGGGGGTTTGGTAGTAGTAACGGTGAAGAGGAATGGTAGAGGTATTTACAAGTGACTGTGGGTTTATGATGATCTAGATTCACTTGGTTGCATACATGTGGGAGAACTATATCATCAATTCTCAACATTGGAGTCTTTCATTCTTGTGACTCTGAAGAGAAAGATTGCTATGATCTTCCTTGAACATAACTGAAACTAAACATATTAACTTTTTCTATCGAATTCCATTGATGAATATACAATCTAAAAAATCAAATATAATGTTATAATCAGGATCAGAATTCGAATCTGCAGTGGAAGATGAAAGGGGGCTAAAATTATATTTTATTAGAGAATGTTTTTAACATCATGAAAATTGAATGTGTTAAAAAATTGGGGCGGGAGGATTTGGTATGATCCGCTGCCCTGAACTACAGTACATAGTTCAGCTTGTGTAAAAAACTATGTCCTAACTGCAATACATAGTTCAGCTCGTGTAAAAAACTATGGTATGTTTTGTCTGTTCTATAGGTCATGTCAATATCTTAATAGATTTGTTGGACAAAAATAAAGCAGCTAGCTGGATCTTATTATGGAGTTTGAATTACCCATAGTGTGTGAAAGTATACAAAACTATCAATTGGCATCAGTAGATTGAGTTGTAGAATGATTTTCTTGCTTTTAAATTGCACCTTTTACTATTTCTAAAAGAATTGGTTTGCATTTAACTATTTCTCAACAAGTGGTTTGCCATCCAACAAGTAGTCTATGGTGTTGATGTCCCTTTCCTGAAACAAAGCAAATCAAATAATTGCCAGATTGTTTTTTATCTCATTTCTTCACTGATGGGGGTTGTCATTTCTGTTGTGATTGAATTTACCAAACAGTCAAGTAATTGGATGGCCTCCACTTCGAACATATAGAGTGAACAGCTTCAATAGCCATGCAAAATCAACTAAAATATTCAACTCTGTGGCTGAGAAGAGTAAGATAAATAATACTGTGGTCAGGAAGACTAATGACAATGGCAATGTTAATAACATAAATGCTAAAGAAAAAAGACACCTCAGGAGTTCCCTGTTTGTCAAGGTAAATATGGATGGGATACCAATTGGAAGGAAGGTTGATTTGAGTGCCCATAGTTCCTATGAAACCTTAGCGCAAACATTGGAGGATATGTTTAATGAATCAACTACAGTCACCACTTGCAAAGGTGAGTTTCCTTGTTGGTCTTTATACTCATAATAAAGAGAATGCATCTCCTTCAGGGAATTCTGACATGTTTCATGACCACTGAGATTTTATCTGCTTGGTGAATATTTTGTGGACTTTGTATCATTTCTTTTGTGTGTCTACTTTAAATATGGCTTAACAGTACCTTAATGCTTCCTCTCTTCTCAACTTTGTAAATTCTAGGCATATCTGTTGAATAACTCAAAATTATTTATTCTTAAATTTGGTGAAAAATTAAAAACTGAGAAGCATGTGGAATACTTTATGCAGGTTGTATTGTAAATTTGTAATGATTGGGGTTTAAACTTCTATTCTCCCTTTCTCATCTTCCCCTTGTCATGTTAAGAATATATTTTTCTTTGTACTCCTTTTCTTCAGGAATATCTATTATGGTTCTGTAACCTATGAGCTTTCAAAATATAACAAAACTTTAAAGATAAAAAACCACCTAGCAACAACCTATTTAAGATTCTCTTTGACTGCAGTTTGCAAGACTGTTTTTAGGAGTTTTTTTATAAAGCTACTACTTTTTACTTCTTTCCAAATGCAGTGACATTGGACAAAGTGCAAACAAACATACCACAACTTGATGCTATGTTTTCATCATTAAAATAATTCCTGCATGTCATTTTTTCTACTTCTCTCTTTAGTATTTTGTTTTGAGATGGATTATACCATTTAATTTTGTGCTTTCGATGAGTTCTATTCTTTCCTGCAATGGTATTGACATCATTGTCTATAGGATCAAATGGTGAGGATTATGGCATTATTATCGGAGGAGAAAGACATTCAAAATTGTTGGATGGATCTTCCAAGTTTGTGCTCACTTATGAAGACAAGGAAGGAGATTGGATGCTTGTTGGGGATGTTCCCTGGGGGTAAGTAATTGGTCCACAAACATCAATTTTATTTTAGCATCAAATATGCAATGTTATAACTGATACTGTAGTACAAAAATAATTGTCTTGTCAATTAATTGTCAAATAGTACACATAATGTTTTCGTCAGGCAATTATGAGATTGGTAAAAGTATTCGGTGCTATACTCTATCCTATTAAGAGTTGAATAAAGTCATAAACTTAATATGTTAGATAGGCTCATGTCTTTTTTCTTGAACAAGGAAAATATTTCATATTGTAGTTTCATTTTTTAGCTTGCCTTTTTATGATTTAACACTGGTTACGAGGATCTTTGTTTCTCAGCTTTGATATTCATCTATTTTGCTCTTTCAAATTGCAATCAGGATGTTCCTTAGCTCAGTGAGGAGGCTAAGAATCATGCGGACATCTGAGGCTAATGGACTTGGTAAGCAAATGCTTTAGTTTTTCCAAACACAACTTACCCTATGTTTTTCTTTTGCTAATGAATACTTGTTTGCAGCACCAAGATTGGAAGAAAACATCAAACAGAGATGCAAGCCCATATAGAAACTGTTTTCATGGCTAAGGACACGAAGAACCTGTCAAATAGATGAAGAGAAAAAACAGAAACAGAAAAGTAAAGGAATACTGCAAGTATATGAAGTTTTGAGATTTGAATGATAAAATCTCGCACTTTTGTTTAATTAATTCAGTTTGTTTGTTTGTTTAATTTGGTATCTTTGTTGCTGCCTCTCCATTCATCTCACTTGGAGGGTGCAGGCATCATAGATTTTCATGCAATACTACTAATCATACAAGTCAGACTGCTTGTTAGTGTTGTAAATGTGGGATGTTTGCTAACTATCTCAGCTATAAAGTTTTGTTTGAACTTTATTTCCCTGCTACAGTAATTCAAATTTCCTTTGAATGAATACTAGTTTAAAAAATGACCAGTCTGGTCATATTTATTGTTGGTGCTATAATTTTAAAATAGCACTGATTGAAAATTGTGAGAGGAATAATGCTTTTAGTGCAAGCCCGCACCCAAGTGATCCATGGTTATAGCTTTTAGACAAAGCTAAAATGTGTGCAAGATCTGTTTTGTCGTCAATCTTGTGGTCAAGAACTTGAAGCACAAGCAATCTCTTGGATTTAAAAAGAATAATTGCGGGAATTTTGATCTGAAGTCATCACTTCCGTGTAGTTGTGGCACTCATTTTGATGCAGATAGCGTTGGATTTAGACAAAGCACAAACGATTCGTAAATAAGAAATCCATTGACTTTAAGGAATGAAAAAGTACTTTATGTACATACATAACCCGTACACATGCCAAAAAATTATATAAAAATATATCAGTGCTATTCAAATGATAGTAGGTACAATTGCTTTATTTGGTTCTGACTGAAATATATGTTTCATCACCAAAACCACAATACCTAGAAAATTCCTTCCATAAGTTAATCCATCTTAATATACATATTTTAACAACAAATGTGAACCACTGAATTGATTACAAAATTACAAGAAATTAACAAAACTACAGTTCTAAGTACAAAATTCTGGCCTGGGAAAACTTCAATTTTGGTTCCTACAGAAGGCCATTAACTGGTGATGAACTAATAGCTGGCGTCTCCTTGTTAGCTGAAAATGTCCCACTGCTCCTACCACTCTTTCTCCGAGGCTTTGCCTCTCCAAGCATCATTATAACATCCCTCACTGAGGGTCTGTCCTTGGGGAACTTGGCAGTGCAAAGAAGTGCTATTCTGAGAACTAAAAGCATCTCTTCTTGAACATGCTTGCAGTTTCCTACACTGTGGTCTAATGCTTCTTCTGGAGATTTGTTGTCTATCTTCCTTCTAATCCATCCTACTATGTCTATAGATTCTCCAAACTCGGGATCTAATGGCCGCTTTCCTGTGAGAAGCTCCAACAGAACCACTCCATAACTGTAAATGTCAATTTTTTCATCCACTTTCAAGGAGTATCCATATTCTGCCAAGCAAGAAAGTACTGAAAATGGTTAGAAATTTAAATCTTGCACATTAAACAGGAAGAAACATCTCTTCACAGACATGCATATAGACAGTCTTCTCTTGTATCTTAATCTGCTGATTGAAAATTGTCATTTTTGAGCCTTTTAAGTTTAACTAACTCACTCACTCTTAAGTATTCTGAAAACTGAAAGACATAATAGTAATGACATTAACCAGCAAAAGTAGGTATGAACTAGTAACTCACCAGGGGCAATGTATCCATAGGATCCAGCAACCATGGAGACTGTTTCATTCTTCCGGAGCATCATCTTGGCCAATCCAAAATCTGCTATCCTTGCCTCAAGATTTGCATCAAGCAGTATATTATTTGACTTGATGTCTCGATGGATAACAGGTGGATGACAGTCATGATGAAGATAAGCAAGTCCTTGTGCTATTCCTAGAGCTATGTTATATCGGGAAACCCAGTCTACAAGCAATCTCCCTGCTTGTTTACCATGCAGGGCATCTCCAAGGTTTCCATTGTGCATAAATTCATAAACTATCATCACATCAGCGTCATTGTAAAGAAAGCCTATTAGTCTAACAATGTTCCTATGCCTTAGCCTCCCTAAAAGATTCACCTCTCCAATAAGGTCATCACTGCTTCCTACTTCAATATCAGATCCTGATCTCCACAACTTTTTGACTGCCACAATTGTACTTGATTGTGGTATCTCAGCTTTGTAAACAACCCCAGTTGCTCCCATGCCAATCATATTTGTATCCTTGATGCAAGACAAAATGTCACTACTTGTAAAATCAAGCCTCTGGAAGGCCATCAATCTCCAAGGCCACCCCTTCCTACCCTTATAAAATCTTTCCGGGAAGCACAATCCATCAGTGTACCACTTCATGTATAAAAATCTTGCTACCAAAGTTGCAACCCCAATGGCTAGTATTGATGATACTCCAACAATCCATCCTACAAGAATGTGCTTTGCAGGTGAGCTCCCATGCCTTAATGGATATGCTGAGGTTTGGCTACATGGAGGGAGAAAACCACCACATAAGCCAGCATTTGACACAAGATCATTTGGGTTTATTGTTCTTAGCACGCCATTTTCTGGGACAGGACCTTCTAGCTTGTTGTGTGAGACATTGAATGTTTCTAGAGCTAGAGACATACCAAAGCTTTCAGGTATATGACCACTCAGAGTGTTGTTGGCAAGATCAAGAATGGCCAATGTAGGCATGCTTGCTAATTCTTTTGGGATTCCACCAGTCAATTGGTTATTCTGTAGGTTCAAGTTTACCAATTTCTGACATGATGCAATGCTAGATGGAATGCTTCCAGAGAATCGATTTGATGAGAGATCAAGGACACCAAGTGAGGGACAATCCTGGAATTGGTCAGGGATTTCACCTCTCAAGTTGTTGTTGGAGACAATTAAAGTTTGCAGATTTGGAATGGAAATAATGGTTGAAGGAAGAGAAGAGTGGAGGTTGTTTCTGGAAAAATCAATGAAAGAAAGGGATGTAGAAGAACCAATGTCATCAGGAATTCCACCAGTGAGATTATTGTTAGCCAATTCTAACCTCTGAAGCTTCCCAAGCTTACCAAGACCCACAGGAATTGTTCCATTAAGAAAATTGTTCTGAATTCGAACACGAACAAGTGAAGAACATGTTGATAGGCTTGCCGGAATTGGACCCAAGAAAGCATTATTGAAAAGTATGAGCTTGGTGAGATAGCCCTTAGTGCAAAGAGTTTCTGGAATCTCACCAGAGAGTAAATTGGATGATACATCCAACCACTGCAATGGAGAATTCTGGCCAAGGTTTCTAGGCAATGGCCCTGACAAGGAATTGTTCCATAGCTCAAGCACCTCTAGTTGAGGCAAGTCCCCAAGGCCAGAAGGCACAGGACCTGATAACCGGTTCCACATGAAGTTCAGAAGCTGTAAATTCTTCAGCTGACTTATTTCAGCTGGAATATTTCCTGATAACATGTTGTCTGAGAGATCCAGCTGCACCAATGAAGTCAGGTTGCCAATTGCTGATGGAATCTTGCCTTCAAATTTGTTTTTGTACAAGAAAACTGTATTCAACAGTTTGAGCTTTCCCAACTCAGCTGGAATTTCACCACCAAGATTGCCTTCTGCTATATCAAGATACTTCAGCTTGGTGAGATTTCCAAAGTCTGCTGGAATCCCTCCTTCAAATTCATTGTATCCAATGATCATGCATTCCAGTGATGAAAGCTGCCCCAGCTCTCCAGGGATTTCTCCGGTGAGATTATTCCCAGATAAACCAAGGAACTTCAACTTGTGCAATTTACTGAATGATTTTGGAATTGACCCTTCAAAGAAGCTGCCTCTGAGATCCAAAGTCTCCAAGGAAGAGACATTTCCAAAATCCTCAGGAAGAAAGCCAGAGAAATTGTTGCTGGATGCATTTAAGGTCATTAGTCCTGATGCCTTTCCAAGGCCTAATGGAAAGTCACCAGTGAAGAAATTCTGGCTCACATCAAGACTCTTTAATGTGGTGAGATTGGCTATGGATGACAATGATGAGGAAAATTCATTGCAACATAAGTTGAGAGAAATGAGACTATTTAGCCTTTGTATCTCATTGGATAAAATGCCACTCAGATTCATGCGGGAGAGATCAAGCTTCTCTACGGCTCCACCGGAGTTGCACCGGACACCAGTCCAATTACAATGAGCTGCATCCTTCCCTTCTGATTTGTCCACCAATTTCCAATCATGCAGGCTATTCAGTGGATCAATGAGGACTTCTTTTATAGAAAATAAAGCAGATGCTTCATCATTTGCTGCATCTGCAAAGCCATAATAGAAACAGCAAATGCAACAGAAGTATAAGAAAAACTGAGTTTTCATCTGCATCTTTCTTATTGTTCTTCTTTTGTTGATCAGTGTCTCAGTTGTGCACCATTTGCATGCACTCTCTACTGGAGTAGAAGGGTGATCATGTGGGGGGTGGACAGAACACTGACAGAGAGTGACATCTCAAGTTTGTGAGGAAAGGACGAAGGAGGATAGTTTATTCGATATATAATAGTGGAGGCTAATAATGAACCATTGATTAGATGTGGTCACTTTTAAGGGCTTTTCAGGTTAGTGGATTGGTATTTCAAAGCAGATGGTAATGTTCATGCAAGGACAGTGAAGCTTTGGAATTATTTGAAGTTCCTCCGACATAAAACATGGGAGAGAATGTGACCCTTCTTACTGGTTTAGTTTCTAATTCTTCCTTTATGCGTAATCATCTGATCATTGTCAACGTGAAGGAGGAATGATGATGCAGTTAATGTATTTTTTATACATAAAAAATAAACATTGTATCAACCCTATTTGTTTATTTTGATTCCCTTTTACGGAAATTACATTCTTGCTTAAAAGATTGTGAAATGTGAATAAAGGAATGAAAGAATTTAGATCTTCTGCATTTAATGGACAGATCGGGGTGAAGTATTTATTTAGGTTCTCTCAATCTCTCTTATTTAGTTTTTGTCTAGCTTCTCTAGGTAGGTAATAAATAAATGTATATACAACAAATATTTCACTTCATCTGAGTTTCATTTCCAATCAAAAACTAAGTACTACGATTTTCATCAGTCCTCAAAAATTTATATCAATTTGGAAAATTATGACTGAGATTCAATCAGCCACCTGAAATGAGGAGATAATTAGAAAGTTACAAAAAAAATAAAACTCCTGCAGTACATAGTTAGGTAACTTTATAACCTCGTTTGATCTTTTAATTGGGGTTATTAATAAACAGTATCTAGCAGAAAGCATCTTGCCTTGCCAGTACATTTAATTAAAAAAATCATTAAGCTACTTTAAGTTTGTTCCATGATTGTAAAAGTTGAATTTCAAGAGGATTTAAGGGGTAACTTCTAACCATGACAAAGATTCAGAAATGATGCACAAATGGCCCAACTAACATACGGCTAAAGTTAGGATCCACCAGAACATTGGTGTACTCATTTATTTTTTCTTCAAAATCCAAACCAAAACCTGAAAACCATGTGATAATGGGAATCTTTTAAGAAAAAAGGGTGAAGAAACTCTGTACCCCTCTCCCCCACTTATTATGTAATCCATTACGAAGAGGAAGGGAGGAAGAAAAGGAGACATAAGAGAGAAAAAGGGGAAATATAAAAAAGGAAATGTGAGAACCATTATCCATTGCCCATTTCATGGTTTTAGCCTCATAAATGTTAATTATTGGTTATGATTTAGAGAAGGGAATCTTTCCATCTTACGGGAAGAAGGAAACATGAAAATAAGAAAAATTCTACCTCCATAAAAATAAAAGGGCTACAAAAATGATTGAGGTATTCTTAAAAGTTAAAACTAGAGTATCAGTTAGTATGATAACTAGAGTGACACACTCTATCATTTGTGACATACTAGAAGCAAATGCAAACAAACCAGCCCCCAAGCAATGTATCAAAAAATTTCCTAGTTCTACTACAATTTGATAATGCGTAAATGCAACACCAAAAGTCCTCAAATGAATCTGAGAATTATTTATGTTAATGTTGGAGATTTTTTTTTCCCAAGACAGTTAAGATGCATGCAAAACTGTAATAGAAGATATTAACTTGATGGCCTTGAGAATACAGAATAAAGTATTAGAGAAATTAGAAAGCAGAAGGAAATGGGAGCAAAGTGCTTCACTAAATCAATCATGGTCTGGGCCCACCAACTACCGCTTCTTTCAGATCAAAATTCTTTCTTTTTTGGTTTTTGCACTTTTATCCCTTCCAATATTCACATGCATGCATGTGGAGTGTTGGATTTAAGAAAGTAATCATATATATCAATTGGAACACATTTGGCACCAATTGATGTACCAAAACAGATGAATGCCACGTGAATATAGCAGCTTCCTGGTGAAGTACATTTTTTTCCTTATTATTGGAGAGAGACTAACAATGAGTGAGGATTTCAAATAATCAGTCAGTCATATTTTGAATTATTTGATTGATTTCTTATACCCTTTAGTTTTTTAATCGTAGGAAATGGGAATCCAAGGTGCTAGTGCTACAATGGAGAGGATGTTAGATTTAGAACATTGCTTACATGTGTCCACGTGCCTTTATACCAAAGAAAACCAGAACCAGCCTTTCACCATTTTAAAAATGAAAAGAAAAACAAAAGCCCATATTTACACACAGCAAAGAGATGATAAAACGGGATCATGGTGCTCCTAATTGCACATGTACATGCTTGTTGCTGGAACAAATTAATAATCCTTTTTGAAAATGATTTATCTTTCCTTTGTGTTTTTGCTCTATTATTTTCCTTTCCTTTTTTTTTTCCTTTACACAGAAATGCCACAAGAATTTTGGGCGCTCGCTGATTGAAACTTTGACGCAAGTCACATGGCATTACATCATCATGCATCTCTCAACTTGTATCTTACACTTCTCATTTTATTTATATCGATAAAAATAATCCTTTCATCATGAACCTCCATTTTAGAATGATTATTCTAGAATAATGTGCTATTTTGGAATAATTATTCTGAAAAAAATTATTTTTTAAAATAATTATTCTAAAATAGTTTTAGAACACTTATTTCTATTCTGGAATAGGGTGATATCCTTCGTTCTCCTTTCCCCTTTACCTTCATCACAACCCCACTCACCAAAATCAACAACAACCCCAACCCCCATCTTTTATGACATGAATCCGCGCTCCCCTTATTCCCTTTTTCATGTTCCCCTTATGCTAATGTTATTAAATCAAATATATAAATGTGTTGGTGGAGGTGCATGGTGGTGTGATAGTGTCGGGTGAGAGGGACAGTGCGATGGTGTAGGTGGAGGCGCAATGGTGCGATGATGTTGGGTGAGGCATGGTGGTGGCGGAGGGAGTTGTTGTTGGTCGATGTAGGTCGTCCATGGTGGGAATGGGAGGTTCTAAGACATAAGCCATTTTGGGGTATTTTTGTCCACACATATAGAATGAGAGGTGAAGGATACAAGTTGGGAGGTGCAGGATTCAAATGCCCCATTAATTTTATACTTTTGCACTTCCAAGTCATATATAGATCAAGATCTCATGAGGGGACAACTATTCCCACTACCCTAATTTGCTATTCTCACTACCAGTTTCAAAAATGGTACGGAATAGTCAAAACTACCCTTGTTCCCATCCACCCTTCCTTTCCCCTTCCCTCTTCCCCCCTCCTCATACCTTTCCCCACCCACCCTTTTCCCTCTTCTTCTCACTCTTTCTCCCTCCATTTCACTCTTCCCATTCTTTTCTTCCACCCACGCCTAAACCCCCCACCTTTTCCCTTTCCTTCTTCTTCTTTTCTCACTCCCTCTCCCACTCTCTCTCTCCAACTCATTCTCCCTCACCCACTTTTTCTCTCCAACTCCTTCTCCTTCTCATATGCTACAACGTTGCAAGGTAAGCATTTTTTTTTATTCTTTTGTGCATAACGAAAATATGATTCTGTTGTGTTTCTGAACCCAAAACACAACGAAATCATATATTTATTGTGATTTTTTGTTTTAAAAAATACACAACATAAATATGATTTTGTTGTGTTTTAGGTTAAGAAACATAACAAAATTGTACTTTCATTGTGCTATTTTTTTTTTGCACAACGAAAATATGATTTTGTTATGTTCTGGGTTTAGAAACACTATAAAATCGTATTTCTTTTATGTTCATTTTTTAGTTTTGAAACAATCCACAACGGAATTGTACTTTTGTTGTGTTGTTTTCAAAACACCAACACATAAATATGATTTTGTTGTGTTTTTTGAAGAATAACACAACAGAATCATATTTTTGTTATGTTAATCTTTTTGTTTTTAAATTATTTAATTTATTATTTACTTTAATTGTTTATTTAATATTCCGTTACTTTTTTTTTCAAATGGCTCACATGGAGCGTACTGCCTTTGTCTCAGATCCTGAGGCACAAAAGCAACATGTGATTATGTCAGCACATCATGATGAAGAGTTGGCTTGACGACATCAACCATAGGCAGAGGCAAAAGCACAGGCAGCACCATAACCATCGATGATACCTCCTGTTGACCATATCATTGGACCCCCATTTGGAGGAGGCCATATGGATTTGACTCTGCTTCGGTCCTATACGGACCAAGTAGTTGGCCAAGTATAAATTAGTCAGCCTAGAGAGGAGTTGAAGTTGGTCAGTCATGGTGGCAAGGTTATGGACTACCTTACCCAAGCGATGGTGAAGGGGTATGTCAATAGGTCAGGGCTGAAGGCCTTGTATGATGAGCAGTACATGACCGTGAATAAAGGCGTCATCCATGCATTTATCGAGAGATGACACAATGAGACCTCTTCCTTCCATCTTCCAGTTGAGAGATGACCATCACCGTCGATGATGTGTCATGTCTATTACATATTCCTATCACCAATTGTTTAATTTATCACATAGGCACGAGCTACACCAAGGTAGAGATTAGAGGTCTATTGAGGTAAGAGCTTGGCATTATGATGGATTAGGAGGCAGATGTTGTGACATCATCAGATAACAGGGTGGCTTTGAGTAGGTTAGAGAGATTGTATCACACCTATGTTGCTAGTGAGTCAAATGTTTGGGCTAGCAGGGCCTAGTTACTGCATTTGCTCGATAGTACCATATTTATCGAGAAGTGCTCGACCCATATACACATCTGTTACTCACAGTACCTAAGTGGTATGTACCAGTGCCACGAGTATGCTTGGGGGGCAGCTGCATTGGCTTATCTTTATGACTAGATGTCAAACGCTTGCTTGTATGGCAGCAAACAAATGTGAGATTATATGACTCTACTCATGTTAAAAAAGGTTTTTTAGTAGACATAACTATTTTTTTTGTACTACCTGACGCTAAAAATATATTTCATGTTTTACAGGCATGGGTATTTGAGCATCTGCTGACCATTCCTGCTAGCGAGAAGGTGTTGGAAAATGACCGCAAGAAGCCACTTGTGGCTAGGTGGTTGGCGTTGAGGGGTACTGGCAAGGTTGCTTGGATCAATGCGTTAATGGGATCAATTGTAGATGATTGATGTTTTCTGGTCCCTATATGCATCATGTAGAGACCTTAAACTTTTTGAGGACTAGACATTGTACTCTAGCTACATCAGAGTTGAGACATTCATGTGGTCATATATACCAGAGAAGGTTTTGAGGCAGTTTGAGTACGTACAAAGGATTCCTTTGGACCCACCCGAGCGTCCTACTACATATGAGAAGTACTGTGAGACATGGGTCGAGTGGAAGTAGCATGTGGTGGCGATGGGCAAGGCTATTCCATATGAGGCTCCGTGGGCCTGCACTCTAACCTACCTACCTGTCTTGGTATTATGAGAATTTACATCCATACATGCTTCTGCCACAAGAGGGAGAACTACCACATAGTCCCATACATATTTCGCCTCAGCCTCAGCCACAGCCTGGTGGTGGTCTGATGCCAAATTATATACCATTATTGTTTACTCCTGTCATGTAATGCAAACAAAATTTTCATCAATTTGTTTTTTTTAATGAAAAATAATTACTATTTTTATTGTTAAATATTTATGTAGGATCGATTTTAGATGAGTTAGTGTCCACGCAAAGACTGTTGTAAAGGGGGACAATTGCATCAATTTGTTTTTATTGTGTTGATTAACACAAGAAAATCATGATTTTATTGTGTTGATTAACACAATAAAATCATGATTATGTTGTAAAGGGGGACAATTACATAGCGAAAGCATGATTTCATTGTACAATAGGGGTGGGGTCAAGTAGCACAATGAATACACGGTTTTGTTGTGTTACCTCCATTGTACAATAGAGTCATGTTTTCGTTATGCAATTGGGGGTGAGATCAATTAACATAACGGAAACATGATTTCGTTGTGTTACCTCCACTACACAATGGAATTTTGTTTCCGTTGTGTAATTGCGTGTTGAAAAAAATTAAAATGAAGCATGATTTTCGTTGTACACTTGTACAACGTACAACCAAGACGTACTTCCGTTGTGCATTTTTATTTCAACCTCAATTGCACAAAGAAAATATAATTTTATTGTGTAATTTTTCAGGAAGCACAAAGCAGTTTCGGAATGTGATTAAAGTGCGCCCATATGTGAAGTGCCATTAGCAAAACTGCTAGTGGCAAAGAGCAACTCTCTTTCATGATTTCACTTGATACTCTTTAGGCCCAGTACATATTGGGCCTCAGTTTTGTTTACCACATGATTTTGTAAAGGTTGTTGTTTTCTACACCTTTTCTTTAGCTTTTGGAATGACGAATTTGGAATGTAAAATTACATTCTGGATTGATTACATATTATTGTTTTTTATAATAATTATTTTAAAAATCATAGGATGTTTTTTAATTGATGACAATAAATTTTTACCATATAAGAAAATTAAACTCTCAATAAAATTAGATCATAAAATACGACCACTAAAGTCTAAAGCTTTCTGACCAGTATCACGAACTTGTGTGCAAAAATCAAAAGGGTGCCTGTGGATACGAAAAAAGAGGGAAAAAATTAAAGCATAGCATGCAATCTTATGGTTCTCTTTATGGCCTTTCATCTCAATTCTTAATTTAACTTTTGGAAGGATTTTCGTTGATTATCACCTCACAGTTATGGTTACTATAGTATCTGGCTCTGGCCCCCAAAAAATTCTTTATTGTCATCTTTTTCCACGAATAACAAACTGTGTGTCATAATAGCATCTAGAAAGCTAAACAGGCCCATTTGGGGTAGCCATTTTTGAGTTGAAGGTGTAACATTATACGGGCTATACGAGCCAGAGTTGGTGCACAGATTCACGCGCACACAAAAAAAAAGAGACTTATTTTAGCCGAAACAATGAAAAATAACAAATATCATAATTGGTGAAACGTGTGTCATTAGTGTGATGCCATGTCAGCATCTTCAATCGATTGTGACAAAGTATTATCATCATAAGTGAATGGCTGTCTTTGTTACACACCAAGCATTTTTTTTGGACCACAATTTCGCACTCCTTTATGCTACAGAGAGAGAGATGCTGTGAACTGCATCTCTCTCTCTCTCTCCTGCTGGAAATGGCAACTCTGCACTCTCTTGCATTGTCCTCTCCACTCTCCAACTCACTTCAGAAGCCACGCTCATGTGCAGGTAACATCACTTTTTCCTATTTTTCTATGAAATGTGCAAAGACTACTCTGAGATGATTTAGAAGTAAAGTAAGGGTGATGAAATTAAGTTGGACAATGTATGTATGTTCTCCTATTGAATTTGATAATATTTGTTTTAAGTTAGAAAAAACAGTTTATTTTTCTTCTCTTCAGCATGCTTGGGGACTCAACTTAAAGGTTTCATCTAAAGTTCTACACCTGAAATTTCATAATTACATTGGAATTATTTTTGTGAGGTTAACGACTTTGAATCATTTTCAAGTCAATATGGTTTGCCTCTGTTACGAGAAACTAGGCATTCCAGGAGGCCAAATAAGATAAACAAATGGAGGTGGCATTGTTTTCTTTTTCTCTGTTTTTGCCCTCTTTTTTGCTTGACAACATAAAGTTCCTGGTATGATGCTTCATTTTTCATTATACCATCATAAACATTACAGTAAAAGTTTATAATCTTAAGTTTTCAGACTTCCATCAAATTGATACAATTTCCAATTTGACCACAAAAACATTGGTAGACCAAAATGTGCCATGTTCTTGAAGACATGCAAAGAGGTTATATGTTGCTTTGCCTAATTTTCTCCGCTTCTTAAGAATAAGGGGGGCTTCGGTGGTATGTTTTGATTGATGACATCCCATGTTGTAGAGAAAAGTGACAGTTCAACCGAGAATCTACAATTCTTAACAGGATATACACTTTTCTAATGTTGTCTAGTATATGAAGCAATCTTAGAAGCCCCTTTAGTTTCAAGCTACATTGCACCATTCTATGTGTAGGGCAGTTTCTTGTATCATCTTCATTGACCACAAATTGTAGAAGTTCTTTGAACTTTGGATATATATATATATATATATTGTTTCTTTGATGATATTTATCACTAGCAAAATATGAAATAATGCTTGAGTTATGATGTTCCTGGTGAACATAATAGTCTCTTTGTTTATGCAGTCCCATCTTCAATTGTTCAAAGTACAAACTCTTCATTCAATGGTCAAACATTACGCCTGTCATGTTTGAGGTTACCTGTGCTAAGACAGAATACTCCCATGCACATGCCTGTTATCATGATGGTCAAACCAAAAATACAGTTCATCCAGGGAACTGATGAACAAACAATACCCGATGTGAGGCTGACCAAATCAAGGGATGGAACAAATGGCATGGCTATCTTCACATTTGATCAACCCTCAGTTTTCGATTCTTCGGGTGAAATAGGCGATATCACTGGATTTTATATGATTGATGAGGAAGGGGTCCTTCAGTCAGTTGATGTAAGTGCTAAATTTGTCAATGGGAAGCCCTCAATAATTGAAGCCAAGTATGTAATGCGGAGTCCACGGGACTGGGATAGATTCATGAGATTCATGGAGCGATACTCAAATGCAAATGGTTTGCAATTCATCAAAAAATGAGTTAATGTGCTAACTCTGCCCTTCTATTCTTTTGCCCTTTTTCAGGAAGTTTGTGTTCTACGATATAGTCACATATAAAACCTGAGTGAAATGCTATATTGGCGTACATGTAACTTCAATTCACATACTCATGTATTTTCTGACACCCCAAGATTTTATGAAATTTTTCTTGTCCTGCTGCTGTTTCACTATCATGCAACAGTCCCATTGTCCTTGCATATGCAAAGAGATTGTTTTCGGATTCGAACCCATGACTAACAAGTTATCAAGACACAACTTTACTGTTGCGTCAGGAAACACATCTATTATTAATATATTCTTATAAATTTGTAATGTCTAAACACACATACTCTAGCATTACATGTGCACCAGCCTTGGTCTAGTTCAGTAATGAAAGCTGTGTGGGCTCTGGATCTCCTAAAGACAGTAGTATTTGGGTTATGGTATGCCAACAATGTGTGCACTTATAAAATCAAAAGAAATCACAGATTGGAAAAGGTGTCAATATATTATCTAATGATTTACAACAAAACTGTAAAGAAACATAAGAGTATAAATTTGTAGAAGTATCATCAACATTGACAAAACACCTAGTTTTATTTTTTTTTCCCGCTGGTTTTCTAAGAGTTGTTTTATTCCTTTAATATTTGTTTGCAGCCCATTTTTTCTCTCTCTCTCTCTAATACATTACACATCTTATTTCACACGTCTCATTCTTTTCTTCCCATCCCTCCTAGTTGTAGAAGAAATTGAAAAAAATTAAAATATGAATAAGAGTCAAACTTCTCTTCTATAAAAGAGGTTATCCATGTCAACTTTCTGGATTTTCCTATTTATTGATCATTTTCCGCGTGACATAAGACAGACAAATCAAACCTTGTGCAAATTGTTGGTCTGGGCCTGGTCCAATCAGAACAATTTTCTTCGCATCAGGATTAAGGTGCCAAATGCCAATGGTTTAATTATAACAGCTGTATTTTTTGAATTAATTATAGTTATGTGTTGCATCACACTATTGGAACAGTACTTTAACGAGAAAATTGCACAATAAAATAATCATACTGAACATATGGAAGACGACAAAAACAGGAGAAAATTACACACAGATGGGGAAAGCAGAATGCTATAAACAATGGCAATTGCTCACTTCCATCTAAGCATTTCCATTAAGGACAAAAATACCATTTACCACACGGTGTTTGCTAAAAACAATGTTAATAAAAGCTGTCTGGAAAGAAACTTCGGGTATTTTTCTCAAAATATGATGAATTGTTTTATCAAAGCGCATCTACACGTCAATACTTAATAGAGTTTCTTTCATTCGTATCAAAGAAATAATGAATTTTTCAGTGACTTCTTTACTACCACCGACTGTTCAAAGGTCATTTAACAAACACAGTATCGTGTGCAATACCATAGAATTTCATATTTTTAATTAATCAAATTCTAGATTGCACTGCGCCTACAACTTTTTTTAACCCAATATGTAGAAACGTAAATTATACAAACAAGAAAGCAGCTGGCGTGGAAAGAAAACAGCTCATACATTTTCTCTAGTTGCTTCCATTACAGTTAGTTAAACAAGACATGCCATTCACACAGGTGCATTCAGCAAAATGAAATATTAACCCAATATACTAAAATAAATTTACCAATTTAACTATGAATAAAGGAACCAGAGTATAAAACAAAGCAAAAGTAGAAAACAGTAGAACATTTATTTTACTGAAAATTATAAAATATCTCAACAAAATTTTAGTGTTTGACAGGCTGATGCATCAGAGAAATGTCACTTCAACTGATCTATCCGTGACTTCAATGGTTAAACTTGTTCTGGTTTGCCATTAACTAAAATAATTTTGTTTATATTTCCTATATGAATCAAATGAATAAAACTATTACATGAAAGGAATTATTAAACCTCCCAAACCATTCTAGGAACCACTAAGGAGTGAGGAGAATACATGAAGCAGAAATCAGAAAAACCTATAACACAAAAATGTGTATAGCAAAGAATATGTCTCCACGTCAAGGGTTTCAATGAGGGAAGCTCGCTCAATATCCTTAGACACAAAATCAGCAGTAAGTCCACAGCAAGACCCAACAATAATTTGTAATTCATCTCCAATTCAAGCAAAGCATTGTTAAGTCTGCATTAAGCCTTAAGCACCCTGCAGATTTTTTCTCCCTTCCATTCATGATTGATTTCTTCGCTCATTCTTCCAAGAATTTTTTGCAACTTTAGCAGATGAATCATTGGAATCTCCTCTACCATCCTTTGGTTTGGAGAAGAAAGGATCCCATTCATGAGGTCCTACCTCATGCTGTCCCTCAGGCAACAAGGCATATTTCCAACTGTTCTCCTCAATGAAGTTGTCATCTGTGCGACCTTCAATAATATCCTTCCTCAAATTTGTAACCTTGTCAATTACTGCTTGCACCGCAACATCAAATGCATCTTTAAGAGTTTCTAATTTGGAGCGAGGATCAGCATATACTAGTCTTGGAATGAGACTAATGACCTCTTCTCTCATGATCTTCACTTGCTCAGGAGGTATCTGACTAAGCCTTTCCTCTATACTGATATTCCTCTTACGGATATCATCCTCTGGAATGAAGACAGAATACTTGGTGTAATTCTTGGGAAGATGCCAAGTATATTGTGTATATGCTGAGCCAGGATGGAAGAAGACAGGTATACAACCAGCCAACATTGAATCAAAAGCAGATCTTCGTGTGTACGAATCACCCTGGGGTTGCAAGCAGAAAAGCGAGCTTTGAAACATCTGCATTATGCTGCTGGGAGAATGACATTTGCTTTCGCCAAAGTCACATTCCAACAGCTTACCAACATTTGACCTTCTACATTGATCAATTAACTGACCCCTGATTGATTTGGGATTGCCAGGACGGGGAGCACCAGCAAAGGAGAAAAGCCACTTCCTATCTAGTTGCCTCATTCTATCTTGCCACATGAACACATCAGCATCCTTTGAAGGGTGGAAGTATGTAGGATACGGAATTCCAAAATCATTTGCATTCCAAGGGCTGGACTCAACCACAAGCATGGACATATTCTTTGCTGCTGGTAAAAACAGAAGCTTATTTCCCCAATCTGATTCTTCCTCAGATAGTCTCCTGAAATCCCACGTTATCCTTCCCGCAACAAGAAAATGGTCTCTTCCATTCATTGTGCTCCACTCTGGCCTCTTCATGAGCCAGTCAACCAGATCAAGCGAGGCAGCATCCCTCGTTGAAATATTATAACCCCAAAGATAACGCGCTATGTCAAATCCAGCATAAAAGGGCACAAAAACCGCAGCAGCAATGGAGGAATCATTTGTCAAGCACTCATACTGCTTCATCCGGTTGCCAAATATCACATCAACAGCAAACTGATTGGTAGCATACCAGCCAGTATTAGAGAACACCCCTTCAGCATTCTCAAGGGGCGGACCAAGGCCGGCATTGGTGGTGAACTTACACATATTAGTCCAAAGACTCAAACTTTTGCACTCCTTCAACATATCCTCATTAAACCTGGAGGGAAGGTCGTGCACAAAAATGTACCTCCCCCCACAGGGATCACTCTTGTTTTCAGCAGCTCTCATTGCTCTCATAAAAGGGAAACTCTTCTCGGCACGAGGGGTGTCGGTGTCAGTTTCAGCGTCACTCCGCTGCACCTCGGGATCAGGTAAGCCAATCTTTCTAGGAGGGGCTTGCACTTGATGGATTGGGGGAGGTTCATAATCAACAGAAACAGGTGTTGTTGATAGGGTTGAGTGATCAAGATCAACATGATTATTATAACTATTCTTTCTACTACTATTGGTATTGCTATTATCTCCTGAAAGTACCACAAAATGGAAGTAAAGGAGCAAAAACCAGAAGAAAGCAGAAAGGGATGCTAAACAGCAAAGGCGGGAATTCTGGTTCTTTGCTGCTGCCCCTTTTTCCATTTGGTCAGGGCGCTTTCTCATTGCATTTCAATTCAAACAAACAAACACCGATTCATAGGGGCCACAGAGCCAAATCAAAAAACCTAATACAACAGAGATTGTGATTGCTGAGTAATCTGAGAGCTCAAAACAAAGGGAACATAAAAAATAAAAATAAAAAGAGTACAACTTTGCAGGTATGCTAAATACTAAAGAGTGATCACAACAACACAAGGAAATGGGAAATCGGCGTTGTTGGAATGAAATCAACAACGAGTGATAGATAGCACTTGGCAGAGAAAAAGAAAACAGGAATCAATGAATGAGGAGTGACCTTGTTTGTTTGAATTTGTTCCTTAGATTTGGCAAAACGAAATCGTATGATCAACAGAGAGAGAGAGGAATCGAGCATATGAAGGAGTGAATTTTGCAGAGAGATTGATAAATGAAGGAGAGAGGGAGGGTGGCGCATGTTAGTGACGTGCGCGGGGGTTGTCTTACATGTCGGTGTCGTGTGAGATTGCGACGCGCAAGGTTGATGAAAGTGTGAGGTTGTTCCCATCATTTTGCATTGCATGAATTTTGTAATAACTCCGCGTCAATAACTTGGGGCTACCAATAAATCAAGGACCGGAAGGGAAATCCCCACGTTTATGTCTTCCACTCATCATTTTTTTATTTTATTTTTAAAACTTTCAATAATTTTTTTTATTTTTAAAAGTACTAGCATATTAGGTGAATATAAAGTATAACTAAAAGAGCAGTCTATCGCGGACATTGTCAATGATCCTCCTTTTTGGGTTTCCTTTGAATAGAAAAGGTAAAACAAATCGTTTCTCTCAATAAATCACCATTAGGGGGTTTAGCAATTTGCAACCTTTTACACTTTAAAAACCCTACTTTTGCTGAAGGATGCTTTCTTTCCTTTTCTTTATAATATTTATTTATTGGTATGAATTTAACATTTATTCAATGATTTTTTTTATATATACAGTAAAATTCCTTCCTTTTTCAAAGTTATTCAATTTCCATTTCTACGGCAAAATAGATTAATTCCAAGATTTATAAAAATTATATTATTTTTATGCTATAAAAAGGCATAATGAAATGGATTAACTTATAGTAATAAAAATTACTAGAATAAATTAGATTGGTGGGCGGCCACGGTCCACGAGAAGGGAGGATAGATCCAAAAAAAAAACAGGAAGCCAATAAAAAGGCGCCACGTCACTATTCATGCGCGGGGAACAGGTCCCTAACATACGTGTCAAAGTCCAGCCGACACCACAAATTGTTAGAATAGAATGAAAACAAAAAAAGTGACAACATTAACACTATTAGTATTTATTAACTGAAAAATAAAGATAAACACATTATGAAATTAAAATTTTAAAACCATTTTGTTATTTTATATTCTCTTCTAGTAAACAATCGAAAAGTGTTCTTAAACCATTCTCTCTCTTTTTTATCAAAGACTACTTAACAATGAAATTAGGTTAAAAAAGAAAAAAACGCGAGAAGAATTTTGACGGATTGGACGAAAGGAAAAAGCTCGGAGTCCCTCGTTTAATTTGATTTGAGAGAGAGGAGACAGTCTTCTTAATTTGATTTGCAAAAAAAAAATACTATTATAATCTTATAAAAATTAATGAAAATAGGGATAAAATAAAATATTAAGCATTTTATATTTGCATGATTTAAAAATAAATAAAATCATGCGTCGCTTTCAAATGTTTGTAATCTGTCTTTTTGCTCGTTTACACTACAACCAATCCACAGTAACATGCGAGTGTCATAAATTCATAATAGTATCAATCATCCGATCAATCAGGAATAAATTAAGGTAACTAGAAGTTTCGTCTTGAATATGAATATATAGCTGATGTGGCTGCGTTCTAGTGGCTACAGAGCAAAATTTCTCTACTATTTCAACTTATCAGTTTACTTTGGTTCCCCTTTTTTTTTCGGAAGACATTTTCGTTCCCTATGTATAAGTTGTTTTTTTCTTCAGCTGTCGAAGACAGAATCAACAAGGGAGGTTGATTGGAAGTTTGAACCTGCCGAGGACTAAACAAGTGCATAAAAGAAAACATTAGAAATGTGTCATTTTTTTATATAGTATAGAAATGACATTGAATTTGATCCAAAGGCGTTTACGTTCGGAAATCAACAAGTATCTGGATTTTATTATCATCATCAACCATGATCGCATATTCTACCGATTATGAAGGGAAGATACAAAAGCATTTCAGATCTTTTTTAAATAGTGAAATGAAATGGTGGTAGTACCAGCAAGACAGAAAAATGATTCGGGATCCAACATCCAATGTATCTTACGGCCAAGAATCTGGAGTGACCCTTTCACTTATTGTAGAACCAAATTGTGGGCCTCCTTTCCTATATGAGATAAGAAACTCAATAGGGTATCCCTTCAGCTTGTGAGGAACAATTCCAAGATCATTGAAAGTCAAAGCTGCAAATTTCATCAAACAAAAAAATGTGGGACATAAGAGACACAGTTCTATAATATCTCGAGAGAAAAAAATGACCTTATGATCAAATAAAGAAACTACCATTTTCTGAAACAACGGTATCGGTAGTCAAAGCCTGGATCTTATCCAGATTTAATATCTCAGGAACAGGTAGTGGAAAGGGGACCTTGTTTAGTAATATTTCTCTTGGTGTTGCCAATGCCTGAAATCAAACATACCATACACAATGTTAGCATTTTACAACAACACAGCTTCACACTATAAACTCGCAACAGTAAACCGAGAATTCTGCCAATACCCAGCTAAAACAAGAAAGGACCAAATGATAGCTATCTTTCAACTCACAAATGTGATTCAGAGCTGCTAACTAGGATACCACCTTATGCCACATAAATAGTTAAATACACAGCAAATTAACACAAATCTATGCAAGATTGCAAGTTCTTCTACATTTTAAGAGTAGGGATTTGAACAAATTTTATTTGACTTGGGGAATATTGCCTTGTTGCCATGAATGATAATCTGATGGGGACCAAGAATGGTTGGGTTTATTATTTCAAATAGAAAAAGAGATTGGCAGATTAATCTAAGATATGATAAGTTGTTGGGCTCTATCATAATCCCAGTTAAATATTTACTATTGAACTGGATACATAAAATGAAACAAAGTGAATTCAATATGCATCGAAATTTTATAAATGTGAAACTCCTAGAATTGTATTCTATTTATAAATATCTCAAACAATATTAACCCCACAAGACCAAAGATGTGTTCGTTACTGGCTTTCCAATGGTAAGTAGACATCAACAAATTAGAAGTGGTTAACACTTAACACACCTTTGCAATGGGGAAAGGCACCTTCACATATCGAGGCCATTCTCGGATTGTATCAAACATAATGTCTGCCTGCAATTAACACAGATTCTACATCATTTCAACAATTTCTTCTTCCAACTTTTCCCCAACAAATAGAACCTCTTAATTTGACAAGATATGAAATATGAAATTATAAATTGCAAAACAATAAAGAGATAAAGTAAGAAATTACCAATTCATGCACAGTAAAGATCTCCGGACCACCCAGTTCATAAGTTTTTCCCATGCTAGTGCCATCATCCTTCAAGAGTGAAGTGAGTGCAGCAGCAACATCAATAACATAAACAGGTTGGATCCTGCAATAATTGCATTTGTCAGATAAAAAAATGAATTTCAATGCTGACAGAAGTCAGAACCACTAACAACACAATTCACTTTGGTACAAAAATAAAATAAAATTGAAGTTCATAGTAATTGCCGAATAGATTTATACATACTTTGTGCTCCCATCTCCAAACAACGGAAGAAAGCCATACTTTTTTGCAAAATGAGCCCATGGATTCAAAATCCGATCCTCTGTACCAATCATTACAGCAGGTTTCAAGATTGTGGCCTGTAGAGGTTAGCATTAAAATTCTGATATTAAACTATTAACTCTTGCAACATGGCAAAGCATGAAAATTCCCTATATACAACATTCCAGTGCAAAATGACCACACATATCAAATGTTTTTTACGTCATCATTTACATGAAAACCAATATGTATTTCTAATTGGTTATCTGCTATGCAATCAATCAGCACTTGCAGTGTGTTTGGTTAGAGGGAAATGAAGGGGAAGAGTGGCAAGGGAGAGTTTTTTCAATTTTACTGGTTTAAAAATATGGGAGGGAAGGGGAAATAAAGAGGCTCGATTCCCCCGCCTCCTATTTGTATCCCCTTCAATATTGGGGGTTTTGGATAGTAAGTGGTTTATAATTCTAGGACTTTCCAGACTAAACGGTCCCCAAATTTTATTTTACCTTTCATCTCCTCCATTACTATTAATAAGTGTCAGTATATTATCCTTATTTTCCCTCCCCTCCACTTCATTAAAATCTCACCTCTCCCCTTCCCTTCCTTGAACCAAATGCACTGTTAACAAGGATAAATAAATAAATAAACAAACAAATAAATAAATAAACAAACAAACAGATAAATAAAACACTTTCTGAAGAAATTTGGACAAGAAGCAATTTAATGATATCAACTATCTTTTTACTTAATATATTTAGGAGATTGCTAAATAAACTCGAAAACCTTACAAAGAATGAATCAATCATTTTTCATTTACCATTTCTTTATAAAATAATAGAAGCCAAGACAAAGACAGTCAATAGTTCATACTAATATAATTAATGTACTAGGGTGCCAAAAGAAATATATTGACTGGGTCTTTGACTTCTATCATTCAGTATAATTTGTTTTTATATTTTTCAAGAAAAAACATCAATTAATTCAATCGACAAACTTATTAAAACAAGAATATGGCCTTTTGGGAATGGATTTTCTCAAGTTGAATTTATCATGTGAAAAATTTGTGTTTACCATTCACAAATTTTGTAGCTCCCACCTATGTAATGAACATGAAGAGAGAGACAATTTTCACATGACCTTGTCATGTGAAAATACAACATGAGAGGATTCATTCTCTAGCCTTTCTTGTTTACCCTCAAATGTAAATGGCTATAGTGAAAAACTGCTGCTCTTACACATGATAAAGGAAATAGTACTCTAGAAGTAAATTATTTAGTCTAGACAGTGAGAAAATTAAATTTACCTCAGGTAGTTCCCTTAAAATCATTTCCTCAGCAGCTGCTTTAGTTCTGAGCATCCTAGATGGAGATGAAGGAGATGCACCTAAACAAGAAACTTGAATAAATCTCAGGATACCACCATGCTCTTTGGAAATCTGCAACTCACAGATCATTACTATACAATTAATAAAATTAAAAAACCAGGTCAACTTAGGATAGGAAACCACAAAACTTTAAAATAATACAAATATTCAAACTAAGCCATGCTTTGCAAGGCTCCATATTAGGTCACTTAATATGGACTAAACATCACAATTGTCATATGCCTCTGAATCAAGACTCAAATGAAATCCCTTAAAAAATAGTTTATAAAGACAAGCTTGCAAGTTGCTAGACACTCCTCAGCCCACATGAACAGCTTTGAACTTGTACACTTAATATTTTCCTCGGGCAAACTCATTACTCAACCAAGCACAACAATAAAAATTTTAATCAATTGTAAAATTGTTTTGGGAGACTTTCTTTTACATAATTCAAATTTCGAGCCATGGCACAACAGTAAATTTGTGCTTCGGTGATCGGTTGGTCATGGGTTCAAATCCATAAACAGTTTCTTTGCATATGCAAGGGTAAGGCTGTGTACAATGATCCTCCCCCATACCTTTGCAGAGCAAGAAGCCTCAGGACACTGAGGACTGGGGTACGTTAGTTTTATTCCAGTATCATGATATGAGGCACTATTTAAAGAGAACAGTTGAACACTGATCCAGCATACCCCTCTACAATCTACACAAGTGCAGCACCACTTTTTGGGGGTAGGGGGAGCAACAGAATAGTTACAAAACATGTAAAGAACTTAATATGCAGTTTGAGACACTGCCACACAGAAAAATTTAGACATGACCCACATTTGCCACTTGGAATAATTACTAGTTGACCAGATTACATAATAAAATAAATAAATTCTTAAGAAACTCCCATGACAGATAAACTTGACATGTTGACTTTCTCTGACCCTTTTCTCTCAAAGGTTCTTGAACATCCTAAATTATACAATTAAATTTATTTGCCTTTTAAGAACTACAATGAGCTATTGTTATTACGAATCAGAAATAAAAATCAATAAGCAAGCGTGCACATAAAAAGAAATGCGAAAAGCAAGTGAATGATGATTTCAAATGTTAACAGTGATATAGGATGACAGTAAATGTAAAAGAACATACCTTTGCAAGTTGCTCAGCCATGTGATAGTGCACTTCTTCAAAGCTGTAGTTTCTTGTCTCATAATCCCTTCCTGCCAACAACCAAATAAGGTAGAATGAGTGTGTGATTGAAACACAAAAAGTCGTATACTCCAACATATTGAAACATTCAAAGTGTAAAATTACAAGACAAGATGTATACCAATAAGGTTGATAACAACATTGGCCTTAGCCATCACAGCTTTTACTGAACTTTCATCCCTTGGATTGTATTTCATGGGTACAATCTGGGCATATTAATCACTGGAAGGTTAGCACAAATAGCAGATGGAAATAATCCACACACATAGCACTATTAACCTTTCCATTCTGACCAAAAGGAAAGAGGAGGCAAGAGAGGACTCTACACATATAAAAACATTATCTTAACTACCTGTCCCAAATCCCCCATCAATTTGAGATGTCGGGGATTATCTTCAGAGCCTCGGAAAGGAACTAGGACTTGAGATCCCATTTTAGCTAGACGAGGGAAACAACATCACCAGAAACAATCAACACAATACAGTTAGGGGGGAAAAGTAAAAGCTATAACAGAATTCATTCCAAAATATTTTATTTACAGGAAAAAAAAAATTAATATTCAGATAATATTTTTCTAAAACAATTATAAATCCCAGAAACATACATACCAAGTTGTTGGACAACATAACGACCTAAGAATCCAGTCGCCCCAAATACTGTAGCAATAATGCCACTGCAAAAAGAATTGCTTTCAAGCATTACTTTAACAAACTAGCAGCTGTATAACCTAACAAGACTACTTTAACAATGCATCAACATCTTCTAATCCTTCACTAAGAAAATAAAAAAAACAAAGGTAAAAAAGAGCATTCAAGTGTTAAGTAAATCAAGTATAGAAGATCAAAAGAAGAACAGAAGATTTTAATTCTCCATAAGATGTACCTAATCCTTCATGGTTAATTAACTATGACTCATACTGTAAGGCTCTTTTTCAAAATGACAACTCTTTATATCCAATCAGAATGCTAACTAACCAAATTAAACAAAGAGAATCTAGCCTTTAGAAGAACAACTAAACCTAGCCTTAAAATGGCTCAAAGCACAATAAAAATCCATGACATGACTTCAAAAAGATATAAGATTAAATGCCATGGAACCTGCCAAATAAGTGAATTAGTGATAACACAAAAGATTATTTACAGTGTCTGATCCTTTTTAAACATGCAAAATCAATCTACAGTTACAGTTGAGTTGTATCAAACCATTCTTGCAATATTATCTTGAACATCACTTCATCCTAAGAAACACAACTTCGTCCAATTAGGAAAATTAATATTATCTCCTTCTATACAACATAAATCAAGAGGTGAAAACATCAGCTATATTAAGCATCTAAGTGCAGTAACACCAGCTCAAAATTAACAGGCAATGGAGAAATTACAAGTTGTTGGCCACACTCTCACTCTAGAGTTCAGACTACAGCTTAGTTTTGTTTTGTTGCTCATGCAAGTCCTGCATGGTCAAAATCGGATCCCATAAATCGAGTCCACGACATTGCATCCCCAACCTTGAAACTCACTCATGCATCAAGCATAAGCGAAATAGAATTCTCAAGCCTCATCTATACCATTCATATAGCTCTCCAGGATCTGCTTCAATGAATCAAGGACTTATTTAACAATCCAAGCCAAATGCACTTGACAATACAAGTAACACCAAAGTCACAAGCCTCACTTGACAGCTCAGAACTCATAATAAAACAATCTAAATTCTAAACCCGTTTTCTTTTCCTTTACATGTTTCCCCAATCTTCGAGGACATAAACACTTCTTTTACTCGAAAATGTAGGTCCTCAACCAACAATAATGAAAAATCAAGTAATCTCATTACGAAAATCCAAAAAATCAGAAAAACCTAGAACAATTCCATTGCCTTAATTTTCCAACACGAAGGCGAAGAATGAAGAAGGAATGAGGTAAACCTGACGGAGGATCGTCCACCAGTGCCCTTGCGAACGAGGTGACCAACGCCCTTGGTGGCGAGGGTAGAAACGTAACGCTCGTGATCCATTCCAAAATCTGAAACAACAAATTACAATTAGCTGAAAATGAAGCTGAGTTTAGAGCGAGAAGCAGACATTGCTCGGAAATGGAAGATTACGGTGATCGGAAATTGGATAGATGGACTTGAGCGACGTCGATGGCCTCAGCAATGGTTGCCCTAAGCGCCTTGCAATGGTCTGCATCTTACCGTGCCCAAACTCACACACAACGCAACAGAAGAGGAGAAAGAAGCGTTAACGCAACACAAATGCAATTGGGACTGTGGATGGTGCACGCGAACGTTGCCAATGACCTAAGTTGGGCTCCATGCTATAGTGAGCCCACAACTGTGCTCCTTCAATGCCGGCATATTCTTCCTACACAATAAAAATTTCTAATACATCATAGAATTTCCGAAAATACCCTTCACGATATTCGTAACCTTCATACGGATTAACGAATTCATAAGGAAGGGTTTTTTTTTACGGATAAGGCTTTTTGTACGGATTCCCCAATCTGTAAGGATTTTTTTTTCATAAGTTTTTTTAAGTTAAAATATATTTTACGAAATAATTTAAAATAATGCCACAAACAGATCTCGAACCTAAGACTTTCACGTTATTAATGCAATGCTCCAACAAACTAAGCTAATAATAGGTCAATTATGTTCAAAAATAATTAATATTGATACATATAACACTAAATTTTTTAATATATATTTAATACAAATATAAGTTTACATAATAAATTTTATAACAATTAATTTTGATCTAATAATTAAAGTATTTTTTTACAAATAAAAATCATAGATTAAAATTTTTTTGGAGACTTGCACAAATAAAATGCCAAAAAAAAATATTATTATTAAATGCAAAATGTTTAATAATTATATATTATCAATTTAAAATTTTTACTTTGTCAACCAACAACACTAATAATATGATTTTTTTTTACATAATTAATTTTTTAATCTATGATTTTTTTATTATAATTTTTATTTAAAACTATAATTTTTATTTAATTATATGATTTTTTATTATAATTTTTATTTAAAACTATAATTTTTATTTAAATCTATGTTTTTTATATGTAAAAAAATATTTTAATTATTAGATCAAAATTAATTGTTACAAAATTTATTATGTAAATTTATATGCGTATTAAATATACATTAAAAAAAATTTGTGTTATATGTATCAACATTAATTATGTTTTAACATAATTGGTCTATTAGCTCAATTGGTTGGAGCATTGCATTAATAACACGAATGTCTCAATGAGACCTGTTTGCGCCATTATTTTAAATTATTTCACAAAATATATTTTAACTTAAAAAAACTTACAAAAAAAAAGTCTTATGGGTTGGGACAATCCGTAAAAAAAGACACCTACGGATTACCCAATCCGTATGAAGGTTACAAAATCCATAACTTTCATACTGTGAAGAATATTTTTGAAAATGCGTTATTTATATATGGTATATTAGAAATTTTTATGGTGTAGGAAGAATATCCCTCAATGTCCTTGGCCTGTTGAGCCCCTTCAAATCATTTTTTTATATATATAATAAATAATCATGGCTACATTTTAATTTTAGTCCCTTTAATATGTGATTTGCGATTTTGTACTTCACATTTTAATTTTTATTCAAACTTCAATTTTTCATACGTTTTAGTTTTTTATTTTAGTACAATTAGCCCTAGACTTAAAATATACCATCAAAAAATACTTTAAATAATCAAAATGTAAAGATAAAAGAAAAGAATGCATGCAAATTTGAGAAAAGAACCATAATTATAAATTTTATAAAATCTGGGAACTAAAATCAAGGGAAAAAGTTAAGATAAATAAAATTGTGAATTACATGTACCGCTAGTAGATTTTTTTTATATTATACTTAGGTAACACTTGGTTTGATTGTTTATTTCTATTTTTTTTATTTCACTTTTATTTCTATTTTTTTTATTTCACTTTCTGAAAATAATTTTCATTTTCAAATTTTTAAGATTTATAAAACATGTATAAAAAAGAAAGTATTTTAAGGTGTCACTATGATTTCACTTCTTTAAAAAGGGCTGAAAACGTTGATTTGATGTTTTCAATTTTTAGCCTATTTTTGAAAAAAATGGAGGAAATATTTTCTAAATTTTAAGCAAAAATATTTTTTCTCTTATTTTCTGGTTTTTTAATATAAAAAAAACGCACAAACTAAACACCACCTTTAGACTTTCATCAATTTTATAACATAATAGTGTATCTTTATCACTAATATAATTTTTTTCTTCATTTATGATGCTATTATATTAATTAAGCAAAATTAGTATAATGTCAAAAAATAAAAATATCAATCTTATTTGAGTCGGATAGATACGTGACAACTTTGTTTCCTATTCAAGCTATAATAATATTTTTTGTAATTTGACTGGGAAAATAGTGATATTTTATTAAAATGAAAATATTTGTCCTTTTACCAATACGTTTACAAGAACAATGTTCTAGCATTTTTTTTTTATCATTCCACTTGTTCATTTCTTCAAGGTTCAAATAATTGCGTCGATTATCTACTTAAATTAAAAATGATTGTGTAACATGTCAAATTCTGCTTCCACTTATATACTCATATTCTCACGTCTCAGCATGATATATTAAATAATAAATGATACTACATTTTAACAATTACTCAGCTTTTTATGATTGAACTGAGGTGGCATAAACATTTAGATTCCACTTTATAAAACTACCAAGCCACTTGTCAATAATGAAATCGTATGGAAGTTTTCATCTAGCATAATGCTTTTGACTATTGAGTGAGCCAGTTCAGGATCATCAATATGGTATTCCTATTTCCTAGCATTGAGGACATGACAAAATGTAGCATTATATGGCAAGGGATAGTGTTCACTAGCGAATGATGATACTGTACAAAACAGTTAATTACATTGTCAAGGAGCATATAAGAAAACTAATCAACTACGTGGAAGAGAAAAGATAACCAAATAGCATAGGGTCACAGGGAAAATCCCAGCCAACAAATGGCCTTAATTCTGTAACACTGCTAACAAGAAATAGTGTAATGAAAAAGACTAGTTCCAACTCTTAACACTTTTCTAAGCAAGCAAAAGCCTACTGCCTCATTCTCAAAACTGTTATTCAACATTATTGAAATCAATTCAGACGCCCATGTTTCCTTTCCTGTAAAGACCGATCATCTTATTCCATGTTACAAAGCAAGCCCCAACCATGCATGAATTCCTCAATGTGGTTCATGGGGATGAACCAACTGATGATACTTTCAAACTGGAAAATAATTTCTCCCACTGGATTGCTTAATCGATAAGGGCTCACATGCATCGGCTCATTTTATGTCTCAGCATGTTTCCAATGCAGCAGTGACAGCAACTGAGGCATCATTACTGTTTCAACTCAAAATGTCTTTAGCTTTTGCTGCCCACTAACTTCGAAGGCTCTTAAGCTCGTACCACCTCCAACATTGAAGGTTTTAATGCATTTCCATCCATTTTAAAAGTCTGGTATGCCACTTGACCGCGATGAATACTCCGTCACCAACTTCAGAAACATAGATGACTTGTCCTCTAACAGCCTTGATGGAGTGTCAAACTCTGCAACTCGACCTGTAAAAATGTCAAAATTGACTTCATTAAGCACAAAGAGGGAATTATGAATGAACCAAATTCAACCCAACCATCTCAATCACTCAATTTTAGAACACATTTGAGTTTTATTTCCTTTTCGTGCTGTGCATCAAAAGGGGACACAGAAAACAATCATATAGATCCATGCTGCTCCCTAACAGTTAATTTAGCAGCAATCAGAAGTGAGCAAAGATATGTGGCAACATACAACCCACTCAGAAATTAACTGACAGGCCATTTTGGGTACTTTGTTGACAAAGCTGAGATAAACAAGTCAAGTTTAACTTATAAGAGATGTTTAATTCATTTGCCTTCCTAATTTCTTCTCCCATAAGTATTTTTTTAACAAGTTTGTCCAAATTGAGCCTAAAATGATTTGTTACAAACAATATAACTTGATCTAACATTAACAAATAAGAATCAGCTAGGTGATGAATGTCAATTCTCCTATGTGATTGTAAGTTTCTTCATGTTCTTGGCATAGGAAAGTTACTTTATTGGAACAATTTCCCATAGCTGCAATTGTAAAAGAAAATGCAAATGGATGAAATTACAACATTTGCCTTCAACAAAATTCGTTTTAAGTTTTAACTGTCAGACAATGCAAAGCCAGTAGATGTAAGGCTGAAGAAACAAAAAAAAGCAAATAGCATGCAATTCAATAATACGCACCATCACTGAGTACCAGCACAAGATCACTGTCAATAACAGTAGGAATACGATGTGCAATAGTGCACACAGTGCAATCTCTAAACTCTCTTCGAATAATCTTCTGGATAAGATTATCAGTGGCAGTATCAACCGATGCCGTTGCTTCATCAAGTACAAGTATCTTTGATTGCTTCAGCAGAGCTCGACCCAAAGAAACAAGTTGTCGCTGTCCTACACTCCAATTATCTCCATTCTCCAGCACTGCAGATTTAAAATAAATCTTAAGATAGGTACTTGTGATTCCAAACATTTTTCCTTTCCTTTCACAATTTTTAGGGGTGGGGAAAGAAAAGTTACAATGCATAATCCAGTTTTTAGGATCCTACCTGGCATATCAAGCTTTCGCTCTGTCTCACAGATTATATCTCCAAGTTGTGACTTATCAAGGGCCTGTGATAAATTAAACTCAAAGCAATCAAGCAGAGCATAACCTCCTACTCCTACTTAAGTAGCATTAATAGTACCCATTTTTTCTATTTAAAAGCTCTTATTATACACGCACATTTAAAACCCAAATGCAATGCTATTTATTTTTTCCTCACAAACAAACACACTTTATAGACATTTACAGATTAAACAAATACTGTGTAATTTTAACTAAATGGAACTATCCAAGTAATACAAACCTCCCAAATCTCTTTGTCAGAGTGCTCATCAAGAGGATCGAGATTGCCTCGAATGGTGCCTTCAAATAAGGTAGGATCTTGTGGTATGATACTCAAATGACTTCTAAGATCATGAAGGCCAATTGATGAAATATTAATGTTGTCTATAAGGATACTCCCTGCCTCTGGTTCAACCAATCGAAATAATGCTTGAATCAAGGTAGATTTGCCACTGCCAGTACGACCAACTATTCCAATCTTCTTCCCACCAGGAAATTTGCAGGATACTCCGTGAAGCACCACAGGAAGATTTTCATTGTAACGTACCTTCAAAGGGAGATGCATCAGCATGAACAAGAGCCAATTGCAGTAGAATAATCATTATAAAAACTTTGATGCATGTCACATTGCTAAGAGCTTAGTTTAGATGCTAAATGAGTGCAACAAACAATGATATGTAAGGGATATTTTTACCTCTTAAAAAAGAAAAGGACAAAAGCAAACTATAAAATGACTAGAAATTAAATTAAAATGACAGGACAAGCATGTGCTTCTTAGTGAAAACAAGGAGCAAAGAACATTCTTAATGAGAATTTGAGCTAGGTACCTTCAGATCAATTAATTGAATTGTCCCAGTCTCAGGCCATGAGGATGGAGGACGAGTATCTTCAACAATTGCTGGTGCTTCACTAGGAATTTGGCTGTATTGATAAATTCTTTCAATGGATATGATTTTATTTTCAAGTTTGCAAAAGCTAAGTATCCATCGTGATAGACGTGAATTTAAATTCAGGCCGTATGTTACTGCAAGTCCAGCCATGCCTATACAGAAAAGTGTTAGTGATTAGCAACAGAATATTATCTCATATTGCATTCGGCATGATCTCAAACCATCACTTATTCCCTTTCCTATAACACAATGTAATACCAATTATATCATAAACAGCTGCTTCAAGTGAACAGAAAACAAGTAATCAGAATGAAATACTCACTGGGATCAATACTTCCATGGGGAAGGCTAACAAGTAATACCAGGCAGAAAGCAAATACAAAGGTTGAAAGTAATTCCATGCGCAGGCAGAGCCACTCAATAGCTGCAAGACTACAGAAGAATGGTCGTGCAAAACAATCCAGAAGATAGAGGTTCCTTTTCATGAACCTTTTTTCTTGTCCAAAACCTCTAATGGTGGCTGCTCCAGCAATTGATTCACCAAAAAGATGTATAATTGGAGATTTTTGGATGCTCACGATACGTACTAATTCCCTTGAGGAAGCCATGTAGTATTTCTGCAAGGAATTAGTTTATGGTCAAAATTTTCATTTGATCACACATAGGGTAGACAAACAAGAAAGAAAAGATGCAATGCATTAATGGAGGATTTATAGTCCTTTATCAATGTATTTTCTCCTTACCCCTTGAATAATATTTTCCCCAAAAACAATGATGAATTGATATTTGTCAAATAAATGGACCTTATTCTATCCTTCATGACTTTATTTTTGGCTTAAGAACACAACTTTTTTCTGTTTCTTTTTGGAAAGTAGTTTTGCAGATTAAAAAATAAGGTGGAAGATCTCTAATTACCTGCATCCACAAACAAATAATAGCCATCGGGACTACTAGGAGCAAAACTTGCCATGTAACATCTGTCATTACAGCAACAATGCCAATTAGTTGTATTGTTGATGAAGCAAACCCTCCAAGTCTAAAAGGAATATCAAGATCCACGACACTTTGATCAATTGAAACCTGATGGGATAGAAATAACCCATTATATGTTGTACACCACACATGGAGAGACAGATAAAAAAAATAAAAACAAAGGAGCAAGGAAAAGACAAGAAAACTTACACGATTCAAGATCCTTCCAGCTGGTGTAGAGTCAAAGAAAGACATTGGTGAATGGAATATGCTTCTAAGCATGTTAAAAAATAGTTTCTGTGCAGCTGCTAGACCAAATGTAGCCACTAGAACAGCCCTTACAAAGATGAACAATGAGCTGCCAAAAGCAAGGGCCATGTAAACAAGAAGAAGAACTGTGGGAGTTACTTTGGGTTGGTCTCCCTTAGTTTGAGGATTTGCCCAAGCCATCCACCAATTACTGGCAATCTGAAGGAACTGAAATAATGTTTGTGCAATGATTATGAGTGGAATCAATAAACCTTTATATGCTGCAGCCATGTATGACAAGTACACCTTCATGCTGACTCTACCTCTAACCCTCTCCTCTTCCTGAACAAGCTGTTTTTTTCTCGAGCGTTTTGCTTTCTTCTTCTCCTTAATTGCTTTCTGATCTGATGATCCCTCTTGAACTTCCTTAGCCAAACTCTCAATATCATTTGCAGAAGAAATGGATGTCTTACTGGTCATAATAGTTTCATCCAAGGGTACATTTTCATCTGAATCTTCTGAGTGATTAGGAATATCCATAGCCTCTATTGCTTCATGGTGAGCCGAAACTAGAGTTTTAAAATCTGTTCCTGCTTGTAAAAGATCATCATATTTTCCTGCCTGTATGATGTGGCCTTCTTTAAGAACCTTCAAAATTGAAGGAAAAAAATGAGAAAATTATTTTTGCTACATATCAACCACATAATCATACCCACAGATAGGGGTGTGCAAAAAAACAGGTTCGGATTGAACCGGATTGTAACTGAACCTAAACCGAATTAGTTTTTTCCCGAAATAGTTCAAGAAAAAAGGAGTGCATTGTTTTATAAAACCAATTCGGTTAACCGAATTGTTTCTACAAAACCAGTTAACCAAACTCGTTTTGACTTGCATATTTTTTTTATTTGAAAAAAATAGTTCGAAAACCAGTTCGAAACTGGTCCAGCTCTTAGAACCAGTTTAAAACTGGTTAAAAACCAGTTCAGTTCAAAACCAGTTCGGTTTTGAACTGGTTTCTCAATCAATATGACTATTTGGATATAAAATCAAACCGGTTAAAACAGTTTGAAACCAGTTCGGTTCGGTTTGGTTTTTTTTACCGAACTAGTTTTTGCACACCTCTACCCACAGATAACTAAAAGAGAATTCTTCCTTGTCTTTGAAAATTTTTAAATATCTTCACTGAGAAAGATAAATTACACATGTTGGCACAAAAAAGAAACTTTTTTTTAAAGTACCAGGCAACAATAATGACCAATTCATACGAGTTCACTCAGCCACCCAGGAGGCAGCTGCCACAAAACAGAACAATATCAAGGGAGGGATGCAGGAGTTCCATCACCAAATAAGCAGCTTCAATCCATTGAGCACAGATCAATTTCATATAGATGCAAAAGTAATACAATTTTCCTCTTGCCTTGTAGATACAGCTTGTTAACATCTCATGTCAATATATAATACTATTGCATTAATAGTCAATCTTAAAACCAATTGCTTGGTTGTTTTAGATATGCTTCCTAATCATATATCTGAAATTGTAAAGATTTAACAGTGTAATATTAAAAAGAAAGAATTAAGAAGCCAACCAGGACATGAGGGGAGAAAAAATGCATCAGACTGAAACAGTAGAGAGCAACTGCAACCCCTGATCATGCCGGGAATACATAACTCACAATTACGGAAAAAAATGAAATGTACTATAAAATAATTAAAAACAAAAACACCTGAAATGAAGTGTAAAAATCATCTAGGTCTTTATTGCATGAATGTGGAAGACAAACCCATACCATTATCATATCAGCAGCAGGAAGAAATTCAACTTGATGGGTCACGAAAATGACTGTTTTATCTGCTAGTGCTGTCAATACATACTCCTGCATTTACATGTCATAGATTAAATTAAATTAAATTCATTTTAATTGTACCTCGAAAAATAACAGCATCATTAACTCTATACACTCAAGAAAAAACTAACCCTAAATAATTCTGATCCAGTGTGGGCATCAACTGCACTGAAGGGATCATCAAGGAGGTAAATATCAGCATCCTGGTAGAGTGCGCGTGCAAGCTGAACCCGCTGCTTCTGACCACCACTCAAATTTATACCTCTGTCACCAATAATTGTTTGGTCTCCATGTGAGAAAAGTTCTAGGTCCTTTTTCAGTGAGCAAGCATGAAGAACATTCTTGTACTTTGCTTTGTCCATTGGTGTGCCAAACAGGATATTTTCTTCTATATTTCCTGACTGTATCCAAGCAGACTGGGAGACATATGCAACAGAACCACACACTTTTACCTGCAAAATCATCCAATTCTTCAGTAAAACTGATATATAAACAAGAAGAGAATTTAAAATACCAATGAACAAATATAAAAACAATAAAGATGGAATTCTATCCTTAAGAATAACATACTTCACCAGACAGCTTGGGAATCTCTCCAAGGATGCAAGAAAGAAAACTTGATTTCCCAGAACCAACCATGCCACAAACAGCCACTGTCATCCCTCTTTCCACTTTCATATGTATTCCTGATAGAGTAGGCCTAGGCAAAGAAGAGTCCCAGCAGAAGACACCATCCATAATTTCTATGGCCGTGTTAGAAATGCCATGTGGCAAGACGATAGTCGCATCTTCCTGCAATTCTTCATCCTGCAGGAAAGCAGATATGCGATCAAGAGAAACTTTTGTCTGAGCCATGGTTGATACCAAGTCAGGAAAATTCCTCAGAGGTTCTTGGAGAATCCTGAAAGTAGCTAGAGCAGAGAGAACACCACCTGCAGTCAACTGACCCCCCAACAATATGGAAGTAGCAAAAGTAACAGCTGAAACAAATATAGGGGAGTTCCAGAACATGAAAGTTATGCAAGCCTGAGAATAGAGTGCTTTCCTTAGCCACTTGAACTCTACTCCACGCATTTCCTCCAACTTCAATCGATATCGGTCCTCCCAAGCTTGCAGCTTGAGAATCCTCATATTCCTAAGACACTCTGATGTCTTTCTCATCCTTTCATCCTTAGCTGCCATCAATTTGTCCTGATAATCTTCTTGCACCCTAGCCACAGGAATAGTGACAACAATGGAAATGATTGTAGCAATCAATGTTGCAACAGAAGCAATTCCAACATTCTTATACAAAATTAAAAGGGCAAGAACAATCTGCATAGGAAGCATCCACATGTCATGAAGGTACCAAGAGTAGTCCCCTACCCTCTGAACATCAACTGCCATGTAGTTGACAATCTCCCCACTTGTGTGACTCTGCTTGGCTGAGCTTGACAGTCTAATTCCCTTCCTATATACCATTGCAGTTAGAGCAGACCTAACATGCATACCCAAGATGTCCACTCCCAGATACCACTGCCTAGTTGTCAAAGTCTCCACAAGCTTTGCCACAAAGAAAATACCAGCAAGGATATATCCCTCATGGGGGAAAGTCTCCTTGCCGCCCAAGTAATCCACAAAGTAACTTATCAAGTATGGACCTACATATGACACCAAAGTATTCATACCAGCAAAGATGGCATTCAGGGCTGCTTCCTTCCAGAATGACTTGAGAATCGCCCAAGCCAACGAAGGCTGCTTAGAGGGATTCTCATTTTCAGCCTTCAATCTCTCCCAATTAGAATTCAAAACCTTATAGCTAGTCTTGGCTCTATCTCTTGGTGCAACAAGTGGAATGTCCTTTATCTCAAGCGGTCTCTTTGCACCAATGGAAAGAAGTGGATTCAGCCAAGAAAGAGTGGCCAAACTAAAAAGTCCAGCATCTCTATAAGGAGTAACCTTGAGACACCCCGGTTCCTCATCAACAAGCAATGGCTCTATAAGATCAGAGTTCCCACAAACCCTTATACCAGTACCACCCCTAATTGCAACCACACACAAAAATGCAAGAGCTGGTGTGACAGCAACATTTGCAACAGCACGAGAACATAGATGTTCAGAACCCTCCACCCAAAGTCCTCTCCCATCAACATACAAAGTACACAAGCAAATAACAAAGGATAAAAACCACCAAGCTCTCAGCAAAAATGGGAACCTCTCTGACACCTTGAACTTGCAATACAAGGCCGAGAAGCTCAACACAAACCAAGCCAAACCCTGTGCAGCAGGGACAGCGAGAAGAGACAAATCCCCATTAGCCTCACCCCAAATCAAAGCACCCCCTTCAAACCCCAACGCCAAAACATTCACAAACAGAACATAGAAACAAGACAACACTGACAACTTGAACCTCACACCGATTCTAACACCACGCGTTTCTTCATCAATGACACTGCAAATTGGGCTAGCATTGCCGCTGTTTCCATCCTTACCGAATCGAAATCCACCCCCGTACACAAGAACACGCCTCACCGAGACAACAAATAGAAACAAAAGAACAAAAGTCAGGTTCACGCAGATTGTCGCAAGTTCCAACACGGGCAATCCTAGGACATCATGGAAAAAACGTGCGACACCCATTATTGAAAAAAGTGTGTTGATGAAGAAGAAGAAGAAGAAGAAGCAGCAGATTGAGAATAACAACAACAATGAGTAGAAGAAGAGAAGAGAAGGGGCATCTCAGAATATGGGAAACGAAGAGAAAACCAATGCACGTGGAAACAAAGACGTTTATTTCACCAACGAGGAATATACGAAGAAAGAGATAAGAAGGGGTTGTTGCAGTTGCAGTTGCAGTAGGGTAGCACTGAAAAATCAAATTTTGAAGATGAAAAAGACACCCAATGGGGAAATATAGAAAATCCCCCACCTGGGTGGTTTCTGAAATCAATGGTGACGTGACGCACTTGTTCTACCCCAAATGCGAAAGAGAGAAAGAAGCTGAAACAACAATCACCAATGACAAATGACGAGGAATGATGGTGGTGAGAGTGGCCAAAGCGTCGCAGGGTATATGCTATAACAACGAAGAGAGACAGAGAAAGAAAATGCTCGCTCTCTTGTGCTCCTTTTAATAATTAATGTTGTTGTTCGTTTGTAACAAATTAATAACTATGCTTCCGTGTGTTGTTTAACAGCGAGTTCCGTGAGGGAATCGGAAACTTTGCAGCAGATGCTCCAGAAATTGGTGCTTTCGGTGGACGGAACGAAAAGGTCAATTAAAATGACTCATTACTAGCTAGTTTGATACCGACTAAATTTTCATTCTGTGATTTGCTTCAATGACTTTTGGAACCTCTCAACCATTATATGGCAAGGAGAAAGAAGAAAGAATTTTTCTTGCACGTTTAGGCTTAGCAGGTCGAATATTATAATGAATGAATATTTAATACAAAGGATATTATCATTATTATTATGAGTTTAATAATTATATAAATAAGTATAAAACTGTTTCATATTATTATTTAATCACAAATCTCTCGATTTATATAATTTTTAGAACAATTATATAAAAAAACAACAAATTTATCATATATTATTGATTTAAATGAAAATATAAATTTACTATCAATATATATATATATATATATAACATTTTCTTCGATGATTAGTATTTTATCATTTTATTAGTATTATTTGGGAGAGTTTAGAAAAGATATAATTCATTTAGTATTATTAAACTGTTGATTTTCTTTTATTATTAAGTGTATGTCCACATTCAATTCATTTTATTAGTAGCAACTAATTCAGTTAATGTTGATAGGACTGGTAAGTAAAAATGAGAATTATAAGGTCAACTTCATAATTAAATAAAGAAAATGAGAGAAAGAGGTTATAAATTCAAATTTCTTTCACAAACAACTAATATTTATTGATTTAAAAATAGGTTAATATCTTTTAACTAAAGTCTCAATTTAACCTTCTTTGTAACGAAAAAATATAACTGTACAAAGAGACTTAATTATAAGTTACCAGTCAAATTTTTCAATAAAAAATAATTATTGATAATGTTGTGAAATTGTGCATCAATATCACGTTGATCTAGAAAATGTCGATAGAAGGAATATTTTTGTTGCATGTGTGTGTGGGCTGGGTTGATAGTGATTTTACTAAAGACATAGAATGTGAACTATTGGTTGGCAAGGGAGAAAGTGGGCCGGTTTTGTTTGTTTGTGCTTTACAGTGTATTGGTACGTAGTTTAGATCTTGAGTGGGCGATAGTGGAAACTGGAAATTCAGATTTCAAATCATAGTGTTTGTGATGTGGTGAATGAGTGTGATGCCATGATGCTATGTTTATTTAATGTAGGATTTGAGGTACACCAAACATGTTCGTTAAAGAGGAGCACTTAAGAGTTAGAACCAAATCTTCAATTCTTCAGCAAATCCGTATGCAGCAAATAAGTTAAGAAAAAAACGGTATTGACCCATCAGTTTGTTGAAAAATATATATAAGAAAGAAGAAGGTGGGGGTGACATGCCAAAATCAAGTGGATGAATTGTCATCTAGACCACTCTTTTCCTTCTCTTTGTTCTTTGGATGTTTCTATAAAGATAAAAACAGAACATGAATATGAAAGCACCCCAAAAATTAAAAGAAGAAATATGGCTTTTGTAGGAAAATTAAAGTGTAGAGCGGAAGATGGAAGGTTGAGCTTATGAGAGAAGAGTATAGAATGAGGACGACTCTTTTCCATTCTAAGCTCAAAATAAAATACGTAGTAATAAAATTAGGATTTTAACCTATACCAGTATATTGCAGAGGATAATAATTTTTTTTCATTTTTATATAATTGAAATTTACAATAAATAAATATTTTTAATATAAATTATATTATAATTAGTTTTTATAATAAATAAATATATTTCATTATATAAATTATATTTTAGATTTATAATGAAAGAATAAACATATAATATAGTTATTTTTAATTATTAACGATTTTATTAAAAAATTATTGAATTTTAATTTAAAAATAGTTTTAAATGATTGAAAAATATCAACAAATAATTGCTCTGGATAGTCTTGAACTCAATCTCCTTAAATAAAGTTTTATATTCGAGTTTTGTAGATGAAAAAACATGTACAAAAAAAGACCTACTAAAGATAATCAATCATATTTTCTAAAGAATATTAGTCATCAATCAAGCTAGTAGACAATCCATCCATATTAATGTGATGCTCAAAAACAAAATGATTGGAAGTTTTTTTTCATTAGTTATTGAACTAGTTGTAGAAAAAAGACAAAATGTTGATAGGATCTATTAAATAGAGTGAAAGTCTCATAATGGATTCTAATTTGTATAATGTGGTGGATGAATAAAAATCTTTGTGTTAGATGCATATTTTTTAAATTCTAGAAAATGATTTTTTTAAGGAAAGTTATAGAAAAAGATTAAAAAAACATAAAGCTAAAATAAAAAATGGATTATATATTTCCTATTAGAGGGGTATCCCCGAACTCAAATATGAACATTTTAATGAATGTGCATAATTGTTTTTTCATCCAGGATAAAATATGAACATGGCTCATGAGTGTTGGTTATTCAAGTCGTGAAATTAATCTCTCAAAAAATAAAATATTAGTTAAGAGAATTATTTTATGTACATATATGTTCCTCTATTAGCATAGGTTTTTTTTTTTACTGCTACTCTATTTGCATAGTTAAATATTGAATTCTATAATATACTTAAAAGGTCCAAACCACTAATAATTTACTATAAACAATACACATCTAGATAAAAATGATAAAAGAAATTAACTTCATAAAGTTTCTATATTTTTTAATCAAGTGGAACTAAAATACAATTTCCCCTTTGAATTGCCAACCACAAAACAGGGTGTTTTGTCGTATGTACTTTGGGAAAACAAAACACCTTGCCTATTTATAGTTTCTATATTCTATAATTACTTTTTATTATGCAGCATATTATATTGCATCCATATTGATATTGAGGAATAGATCCTCTTCTGCAGTAAAACTACAAAACTTAACCATAAGAAAAACAATGGTAAGGTTAAATATTAATAACAAAATATAATCCGACACGAATGTTTTGTTTAGGCTTGCAATCTTTCCATTTTTTTCTACTGTAATTTAACTGTCTCAACGCAACTTGCCAACTTGGTAATTAATCGAGTTCGAATGTGACAACTCATATAATTTGATTGGAAGAATCAAAACATTTCCACAAGTGGCCTTTAATGATTCTTTGTATGATTTTTTTTAATCATGAAGTCAATGCTTATACGATGTATTATGACTTATGACTTTTACCTTTCTAATCAGGATCCTATCTCAATAATAAGATGTTAACCTAATCGGGGGAGTATCTTTAATATTATTTATCATATAGTGTTCTTTAATGATGTTTATCATATAGCTAGTTCGCTATCTAATTCAATCCAAAATATTTTCAAAATGTACCCAATGTGAGTACGTTTAACTAATCACTTCAGCTTCCTTAAACAAAAACTAATCACTTCAGCTACCTTAAACAAAAATTAATCATTTCAGCTACCTTATTATTTGGATGTGAAGATATTATAACACTCTCATTATCAGTGTAAAATTATTCTTCAAATCCAATATAATAAGTACTACAAATATTGGTAGTATAATTTACCAAGCCATTATCACACATTATGTATTTCTGTACCCAAAAAAAACAAATTATGTATTTATGTCTATGATCAATACAGTACTTTCTAAATTAGTTTCATTAGATTAATAAAGACACTGGTATACGTAATTTAATTATATTTAAATTGGTAGTAATAAAATATATATTTAAGATTATATAAAATCAGGATTTAAGGCATATAAGACCACTTTAACAGTTTCTTAAGCCCTCATAAAAAGCTTTCCTATGCCAGTCATTCAAGTGTTAAGAATAGGTAAAAAAATTTATTAAGTATTTAATTTCCCTATTATTTTAATATGTGATTGTAGGGCCCGTATAACGAACTATCAAATAAAGTTGAAGGTTTGTGATTTATCATTTATGAATTAGACAATAAAATGTTTGATTTTTTAAAAAATCACTACTTAATACTACACCAAAAAAAACACTGCTAAATACATATGTTTTTCTATGTAATTGTTGCTATTAATTTGCAATATTATACATAAGTTATATTAGTATATTTTTATTTATCAATTCAAATAACATTCACTTTTATTTGTTTATTTTAAAGAACTTCACATTTTCTTTCCAAACTTAACTCTCTAACCATTATGTCATCATTTTCCTTCTTCTTCATATTCATCTGAAGCTTATTCTCAAAGTTATTTATTTTAAATTGTTACAATTAAATTTTGCACTAGATATTTTCAGACATGTGATTTTTACTGCTTAATTCGATCTCTTAAGTTCTATTCCTTCATCACTTCTTTATTAACTTTGCACTGTCTATTTTATTTTATTTTTCTTGTTGGGTTTTATTTTTGTTTTTGTTTTGTAATACTTGCAACAATAAAAGATGTAAAATAAAAGTATGAATATAGTTTTGAAAAATTTAAGAAAAAAAATTGAATCTCAACGTACGTAATGTTCCAATATATTTAGTTTCGATATATTAGACTCTCCTTCAATAAATTTATTTGAATTTTTAAAAAAAAAATTATTTGAAATTCCAAGATCTCTAGACACATCTCATTATTCATTAAATCCTATCAATAAAATCGGGTACATGTCCTTGTATCTTTAAAGAATTATATATGGCTAAAAGAAAAACATTAATCGGGTTTGCAAAACTAAAACAATCCGTGCTTATGAAGAAGAAAAAGCACTCTATAGGTAGCATTTTACTTTACTTATACATGAAGCAAGCAAATTTAAATCATGATATGGATCATAAATGGTTTAAGTTGTAAAATAGTCTTTATAAATTTGCAGGTACTTACGAAGAAGCTTTTTTTGGAAGAAAAAAAAAGAGTTAAGATACAGGTGTTAATTTTTACTCATAAAATATTTGATTTATTTTATTTGCTTCAATTCAATTTATTGTCTCTAAATAACTATTAGTAAGAAGATAAATTTCCTGTCTCCCATCGACACAGTCACGCAACAGACCATATATTTGCAATATAAAATGCAGGTTAACATTAGTTAGTTACACGGGACTGTTTTTTAAAGAGTTAAATTTGCTTTTGGATAAAATATGTTTTCAATTTCTCATATTTTTTTGAAATGTTAGTTTTAATCCTTACCGAAATGTTGTTTTTATTTCTTAATGGAATATTAAAACTGCATTATTTTTAGCAAGTAGGGACTAAAATTAACCATTTAAATTTTAAAATCTGTAAAGATACTAAAAATGTAAACAACATTTTAACTCAAATTTTTTAACTAGGACACCGGCCGGATCGAATGATGTACGTCATCTATTATTCTAATAAGATTATATTTGAAAAAATTAACTAAAAAATAAAAATTAGTCTATAGTTGATAGCTAAAAATTAAAATTTTTTAAATTACTTATTAAATCATAAGTAATTGATAAAATTAATTTTTGAAATAGTTAAAAAGTGTAAAATAATATATTTAAAAAGGATAATAATAAAATTTAATAAATATTTTAAAATAAAAAAGAAATAAAACATAAAAAATTAGAAATTAATATTTTAGAAAATGTTACTTCAAATAGCATTTAAATAAAAGCTAAAAACTACTAAAAATGATAAAAATTTACTTTAAAAACTTATTTATTGAATAAATAAATAAATAAAATTTTCAATTAATAAAAAAAGTTAGAAGTTAATTGAAATAATTTGTGAACATATGACGTTTTGTTTTGACTTACTAAATCAATAAACTAAAATTAGGACAGGACCTATTAACAGAAAAATACAATATGACTGCACCGATGAGAATTGTATTATACACTCCTGCATTTATTTTATTTTATTATTATAGAAAAATCAATTTAATCTTGTAAAAAAATGAATGAAGAAATAAAAATGAAGGAAATAAAGGAAAGAGAGAGAAGAAGAAGCCCAAATCCCCATTTATCCGTTTGAATTTTCACAGCCCAAATTCAAACACGACCAACCAGCCCATTTATTACCCAACCTCTGCCAAACTGGGCTAATGCTTTCTGCACTCCCATTTTTACCTATTTATTTTTTGCCCAAAAACACGAATTTTGTTAGCTGTTGCCAAGAAAGAAACTTCGTAGAAGTTAATACATGAAATAAGTAAACTAACTTGCTCCCTTTCTTCAATTTGTTCTGTTCTGTTTTGGACTGGACTTGAGGTTCAATTTGTTTTGTTTTACTATATTATTGATATAATAAATACCTTTATTTTTACCAAAAAAATGTTTTTGTTTCTTTGATCAATGCCTTTAAAATATTGATTACAGTGAAATATAAAAACACTTAATATTAATAATTGAAAACGTTTAATAAAGTGTATCAGTGTTCTTTACTTAGTATGGTTGATATATTTGTTAGTACGGAACTCTAAAATTAATTCCATTTTTTCTTGCATTTTTTTGTAATTCCCAATTATTAGTAAGTAAAAAGAAAAAAGCACTGTCATATATTAGCTATAATTTGATTTAATATTTTCTTTCATTTTAATTAACCAAAAAACTGTTTTTAGTTACAGTATTTATTAAAAGCTGGTACACGTGTTACGAAGAATAACAAAATTATAGGTAAGATTCCGTTCTCATTGGATGCATGTTGAACCGTTGCATGAATTTGTCGGCGGGGTTGTGTGTAGTTTGTCAATCAGTTTTTTCCACAGCCAGCCAGCCAAGCCACGAGTTTATTTGCGTCTTTCTCAACTCAAGATTTTCGCAGAATTAATTATCGCTTTTAGAACCGTGAAAAAATATTATTTAAATATTTTTTAAGAAAAAAATATTATTTTATAAATATTAAAACAAAAAATACTATATTATAGGAACAAAAAATATATTTAGACTTTTTTTAATACAACAAAATATCATCTTATTCTTTATTAAATTAGATAATATGATAAATAGTTAAAATAATTTATAAAAATATATTTTTAAGAAATTTATCTAAAAAAATTTAATGATCAATCAAAAAAAAATTATTTATTATTAAGAATCACGATCCCAGAATAAAAAAAATTCCTACCAAACACCTCATAATGTTTAAATGTGGTCTCACATAATTTTTAATATAAACTTTTTTCTTTTAATTCCTTAATAAACACTGGTTAGCAAAATCTATCATTATTAACATCAGATCACATCATTTAATATATTATATGAAATAAAATTGTCTTAATTTAAATTTTTTTTTGTCTATACCACGTATAGTGTTAAACAGGAATAACCTTACATCATTAATTCACACACCTGATGGTATTGTGTTAATTTAATTTGTTTATATATATTATACTAACATAAATTTATATGTGGTTAAATTATAATAGTGTATTATTAAAAAAAATGACATTACCATTTTTTTTATAATGATATATATTTGTAATTAAGCTATATATATATATATATATAATATATTTTAAAATAAACAATACAGATGATATAAATATAATATTATATTATATAAAATATCATTTGCTAATATGAAATTTTATTATTACCATGTAACGATTTTAAAAAATATCATACTCTTAAAAAACATATATAGTATTATATTGAGTTAAATCAATTTAAAATATAACTTTAACTTTTTATGCAAAAGTAATCTATATTCTCTTATAATTTTTTATACAAATTTCTGTACTATCTTAACAGGCCGGTGAAATGAAGACATTTTGTGCCCCTGTCTAATTTTTATGCATAAGTTCCACCTCTTTCTGTATATGTTTATAGAAGAGTGATATGATCCAAATGATAATTATATCTTATCCAAGTCTTATTTTATCTTATCAAATCTTATTATATTTAAATCTTATTTGATATTATTAAATTTTATTTATCTTATTAATTCTTATTCGATTAGATATAAAATAATTAAATCATATCTAATTAATTATCTTATTCGATTGTCTCTTATTTAATTAAATTACATTTAATGAAATGTGTCATTAATTAATTAAATAAATGGACTAAATTAAATTACATTTAATTTATTTGTTCCAACTAGTTACTCCGTGTGTGATCATATAAACTTCCACTAGATTAAAATTAGTATTATTTTTATAATATTATATTTAGTGATTTGATTGACATCTAACAATGTATTGTTGCCACCTAGACCATAAGAAAATTTATTATTGAATTTCAACCTTATCACAAATAGGAATCTTAGTGACTTCAAGTGAAAAATGACTTATTATAAGAAATGTCTAATACTTACATAATTATTATAAAGTATTCTCGTGATAGATCTATTCAAAGTAAATATTACTCATAATATTTATACATTGTGTCAACGTGATATCTCATATATATGACTTATGAGATGTGGTCATCAATCTACTCATACAATAGTCTTAATACATGATTGTTGTCTCCTAATCAATAATAATACTTAATTACATATACTTTTTAAAATAATTTTTCATTATTCAATAAATCTCACCATCAAATCTCACTTGATTTGTTATCAAATAAATCATCTATTCTAATAACATTATAATCTATAAAACTAATACCATTGTCATGTCTCATGTATATAAATATATAAACTACACACAATATAAATATAGTTGGAATAGATTGGGCACCACGATTAACTCCAATTGGAGGTCAAATAATAAAAAAAAAAGACTCTAGCATTATTTTGAAATTGAACTTTATACATAGTTCCGGACAATTATTTTTCGCATGCAATTAAAATAGAATAGGGATACAGTTTATAATGTTAATTAAAAGATAAAATAGAGTTAAAAATGTGAAAATGAAAAATGGATATTGTTATAAAAGAAGTGCTAGCAACATATTATTTTCGTCCCATAATATTGTCATCTTAAGTTTCTTAAAACAGACAAAAAGAACTAATAAATATATCAAAGAGAGTAACAAAGTTTCAAAACTAACCTTATTATTATCAGTTTATTTTTTAGTTTTTGTTACACATCATTAATATCTTAAGAGACATAAGTAAAAATAAGTAAGTAATATTACACTTAAAATTAAAATAAAATTTTATTTTAAAACTAAATTTTACTTTTTACACTATGATTATTAGGGGACAAATACAATAATATATAACACACTCCTTGAGCTTATAGATGAAGATTAAAAATAAATAAATAAATATTATTAATGCCTTGAAAATATAAAATATACTCCTTCATTCTAAAATAGCAGTATTTTTAGTCTTTTGTTTCTGTTAAAAAATAATTTTTTTTAGCTCTTTTAAGTTATTTTTTCAATAATTGCCTTAGAAATAATTAAGAAGATCAATCAATACTTATATTGAAAAGGGACATTTTTCATAAAAATAAGTTGATGGATAGTACAATATATATTTTTTTGGGTGGATAATGAGATAATTTATGATAAGAGTAGTTAAAAAATTAAGAGTAATATTATCTAAATTTATATCAACAAAATGTTTCTTAATAAGTGAGTCATAATTTTAAAAGACTATTATTTTGAAATGGGAGGAGTATTTAATATTAGTTATAGTCCTATATATAAAAAATAAAAAATATTTTATTGGTCTTAATTATAAGAAATATAAGATTACTTTGTTGTTAATTTTTTTTATCTCTAATTAATTGTGAGTTCTATTAATAACTTGCTCATTTTTTTCTATAAAAGTGATTGTATTTACTGAGTTGTAAAAAAAAAGATATACTTATTGATTGAGATTTTGAAAAACAACTATAACATCTCTTAAATCATTAATGTAATGGATAATCTTTAAAAAAATATAATTTATGATGAATTAATTAATCTAACCATTTTTAATGATTTTGATGAATTAGATAATTATTTGTTATATATAAAATGGAAGGATGTTGTTACAATATAAAAGACGTAAAATTAATAAGAGGCTTTAATTTACACAAGTGTCATGTGAGATTGCGAGAGAGAGAAATATGCATAGATAATGCAAAATATAAAGTATATTTAACACTTATAATATAAAGAAGTAAAAAGATTAATAAATTGAAATTATTGTTTACACAAGTATTTACTTTGATCTTGAAAGTCATTTCAAAACTGACTTTTAATTAAGTTACTATGTCATATTAAATTAAACTCTGTGAGCATACATGGTTAAAAAAAATTAGAGATTTTATTTTTAAAACAAAAATATTTTAAAATTAACTTGAAAGTTAAAAACTACAAGTCTGTGGGTCTTAACTCTTAAGGGACGGCCACAAACCATATTCTTCCTTTTGAACTTTCCGAGGAAGCACCCGACCGAACTGTTGTTGACACTCTGAATAGAATGTCATACTGTTGTTTGATTTCTCTCCGTGTATCATTAACCTAATATAAAAACTACAGTATATATTTCATATTTTTATGGATAAATAGTAAATATTTTTTTTTACAGAATCATTCATAAATATTCTTATTTTCATAAAATTTATTAATAAAATATTTAACAAAACAAATAAATAAATAAATGAGCTCCTAGATGATTAGGATCCAACAAGGAGGTTTAGTTCAATTAATGGAATATAACAAGGAGATTTTTATCAAACTGTCACAAACAATCACACAATTGAATTTAAGATCACATTTTAATTCAAAACCTTAAAACGTAAGCTTTGTTGGTCTATATGAGTTATATATTGCTCAATTTTTTTTTATTTTTACTTAATGTGAGACTTTAATTTTACACTTGTACTCCAAAAGTGTGAGTTATTGAAAAATTCTTAGTACATGTATTTCATTCCTACATATAAAAAAGGTTTAAGTACAATTTTAGTCTCATATCCTTTAAAATTTATAATGTTGGTCCATCTATTTTAATATATAAATATTTAGTCTTCATATTCTGCAACTTTGATCTTTATATTGAAAAATAAAGACATTTAGTCTCACATTTTTGTAAAACATGTGATTTTGATTCTTTTGTAAAACTAAAAGGTTGATGGTTAAAAGATTAACATTATTCATGACATAGATTAAATAAATAATCTCATGACACGTCACTAAGTTTTAGCCACTTCAAGTTAATTTCTTATCGATAAATGTTTCAAATTTCATGAAATGATTAAAATTGTGATTTTTACAAAGTTGAAAGATTAAATGTCGCTATCATAAATCATGTGAACTAAATGTCTCTAATTTAAAACAGGTGAACCAAATGTCTTTTTATTTAATACAATTACATACGCATATCTTGAATATGATATCACTTGTTAAACTAAAACTTTTATGCCAATTAATCCCATGTGTAATGTATTTTAAGTGAAGAGATTTTTTTAATACATTTTATTTCTTTTTTCATCATATAAATAAATTTATTCTAAGTGTTCTATCTTTATTATATAAAAATTACACAAATAATGTTTATCTTAAAGGTCTATTTCTTAAAAAAAAACTATTCAAGTATATTATTATGTTTTTTTTTTGTCTAGATCAAAGATTTCTTCCATTAGAGACAATTATGTTTGAGTTAAGTAGGACTATTATGAGTATTAAAATTATCGATTTAAGTATTTAGGGTAACTATATATCCTCGACTTATATATCCTTGACATGACATGAACTCGTGACAACTGATTAAGTGAGAACAACTTCAAGTCACTTGATCCAAAATGCTTGATGGTATATTTATTATATTAAACACAAAATATTTTTTCTATATATAATAATTGAAGACATACTAGATGATTTATAACAATTCATGCACCCTACCCAACTAACTAAGGTAGGTCCCTTGATAAATATATTATAACACTTGTTATTTATAGTATATTTATTAAAAATATTATAAAACACATACTTTTTATGTATTTAATACATTTAATAGAATTATTAAAAACATTTAATTTTTGAAATATAAAAAACATTTAATAATTTTTTATTTTATTTTGAAATCATTAAGGAGTTATTTTCTATACCTATTATAAAAAAAATAGTGAGCAGAAAATATTAGATTATTAGTAAATAATAGTTGTAAGGTTTATGATATTTTTTCTCATCTAAATGATGGATATTTTTGTAATCTACAATTTATTATCTAATGTAATGTTGAAAAGTCTTTAGCACTGTAATTAATGCATTTTATCTATTTCATTTAATTATTTAATTTATTATGAGTATTTTTTAAATGAAGAACATTTTGAGAATCTTACTTGAAAGGTCTTTATGACTGTAATTAATGCAGTCAATTGCCAAAATTTAAATTGTTTAATGCTAGTTATTGACTTTCAAGAAAACATTCAGAAAAAAAATATTTCAAGAAAATGTGTAATCTATTAAATAGAATAAATATATTTTGAGTATTTTAAATAAGTATTTAATTGACTATCTCAAAAAGTCTATTTTTAATCTTATATAATATGATTTAATTGATCAAGAATAAAATGTTACATTGATAAAATAAATTATTCTTATCTTCACTATTTAAAAAATCATATATATCATGAATTATGATTTATTGAGAGTGCAGTTTTCTTTCACATTTAACAATTAAACTCTTCAAAATATTTAACATTTTAGATTTTAATCCTTCGGTCACGTAGTAAGGGTCTATATACTATAAAGAAAATTCTTAGTCCCTTTAATATGCTTTTATATAGTCTCTATATTCTGATAGAAATATTCTTACTAAAACCATTAAACAACATCACATTTAATAAAGAGACTAAAAATATTTTATTTTCATATAGAAACTAAATTTAAATTTAGAGATATTTTAAAGGATAAAATATATATTTTACCTTTCAAATATTATATTACAAACAAAAATATTCAACTTATATCTTACATATTTTTCTTAAAAAATATATTTTACACATGTTGTTGCAATGTAATCTATATTTTTTAATTTCTTTATGATTATGTGTTTTTTTATATTTAATTTTATGTTGAAATTAATAAAATTAAATAATATCAATTAACTTTTTAATTAATATAAAATTAATTATGTTTATTTATATGAATCCAGGAATTAGTGTGTAATTGTGTATGAATTTGTTTCTCTTGTTTTTATTTAAAATAAATTACACTCACATCCCACGTGTTTTTATCAAAATTCACTATATATCCTTTCCTTTTTGTATTTTAAAAAAATTTATTAATTATTTAGCTCATATTATACACATTATCCCTCCCTCCTAAACATCATTTAATAAGTTAATAGAAAATAGGCACGGGTCACATGACTTTTAATAAAATTTTATATCTAAAATACAATTGTCTTCTTCCTCTTAACTCCATAAAAGACATGTCACCATCTTCAATTTAAAAATATTTTAAGACTCTTCCTTTTTTTGTTTTTCTTTAATTGAAAATGAACATAGTTTTTTTGGGACGTAAACCCACATTATTGGTACGCAGTGTTAACATCCTTAATTATTATTATTCTTTTTTTAGTTAAATTTTTTTGGTGCGTGTTGGTCTTTTGGTTGTTGCGTTTTTTGTTGGACGTGTTCCCAAAAATGCCTAACGATTAAATATGATCATTTGCTTAAAATTTTAGTATTTTGCTCCTCCATTTTTATTTTTAACTCCTTTCTTTGAAAAATCTTTTATGATAAGGTGTTTGATATAATGTCTCAATCAAGAGGGCACATCATAATGTTGAATTAAAAAGATGGATTGAAAGTGAGGATGAGCAAGGTGAAAATAAAAGAAGAGACAATAAAGATGGAGTAATACATCATAATGTGGAATTGAAGAGAAGGATATAAATAAGATGAGTAAAAGAAGGAACAAGAAAGATTGAGTAATTCAGCACTTGTGTGTAATTGAAAGAGAAGAGGGTGAACAATATGTGAAAATAAAAGAAGACAAGAATTGTAACTTTGACAAACTAGATGATATCTGTTTTACTTCGGATAATATTTTATTGTTTAGCATACTTCGGATGAGAAACTGATTAATAAATAGTATAATTTCAGTTTTTAAATTCATATAATGAGAAGAAACCAAACACGTTATTATTTATTATATGCAATCCGTTTACAAAAAGATACAATCCTTTTTTCAAATTATTTATCACTAGTTCAATTTCATCTGGAGAATTATACATTTCATTCTTAAAGGGAATAACTTTACCACTACCATTAGAACGAAACCACAAATTAAAAGGGTGACATGGTGGTAAGTTTAAGCAATTAACAATGTTATTCACATAGTCATGTGCGTTGTCGAACATTCCAAACTTGTTGATCCGTTGCCAAAATATCCACGTTGACTGGTTTATGACCCATGTATTCTAGTTCATTCATTGTGTTTCCTATAGTCCTAAACATCAACACTATTTTAATCAACAATAATAAACAAATAATTTTTAGTTCATCCATTATGTTTCCTTGGTCTCAAACATCAACACTATTTTAATCAATAATAATAAACAAATAATATTCAGTTCATCCTTTGTGTTTCATGTGGTTCCAAAAATCAACACTATTTTAATTAACAATAATAAATAAATGATTTTAAAAATCATAAGTGAATATGAAAGAGGAAGAGAAACAATAATAATAAATAAATGATTTTAAAAATTATAAGTGAACACAAATTGAGGAACATGAAAAGAAATAAATGCATTTGTGAATGTTGAAGAGGAAGAGAAACAAATATGTTTGTGAATGTTGCGAGAGAAACTCACATCCCTATACGTGAAGAACTCGTGAACAAGAGGAAGATGAACAATAAAGAACTCGAACAGAAGAGAAATGAAACATGAAAGTTATGAGAGAAAGAAAAATTCGTATCCCATAAACACTTAAGAAGAACTTGTGAAAAAGAGAAAAAATAGCATTAAAAAACTGGTGAATGATGAAAAAGAATAAAACATAAAACAAAATTCTGATATTAATTGAAAGAAAATAATTTTGTTTAACAATTAAAATGTAAAAATAATTTCATCCGTTCACGTAATTCAATTAAGTTACTCAGTAAAAATAATGTGTACAGATGGAGGATATAAGATGAAATTTGAGAAAAACAGGTGGTGCCTCCATTTCATTTCCTTCTCAAAAGGATTCTTCCATGATTTCTGATTCAATCAATTTTTCTCACTGCGAATTGTTTTAGGAGAATTCGCGTAACCCCACTACCAGAAAAGTCCAAAAAATTAAATCTTTGTAAGGTTTTCAGTTGATCCTTTTGTAATTTTGTTGTTGAGTTTGTAAGCGAGCCATGCCTGAGGTTTTGGATATAAGCTCTGACGAAGAGGAGGGTTTGGAGGAGAGTCTCACTGTAACAGACTTCAGTTGGATAAGAGAGATGTTGCTCACTTCCGATGAAGAGTCCGATGATTCAGTCGAGGTTGTCGTAATCCACGAGAACAGGCCTGAGTTGAAGTCAAAGTCTTCAACTTTGACTGTTAAAGATGTGGGTGATGATGACGATGACGATGATTGCGTGGTTTTGGAGGGTGACCCTGAAAACGGTGTCGCATCTGTGGGAGAGGAAGCAAATGGGTCAGATGAGTTGCTAGTAATTGGGGAAAAGGGTCAGGTATGTGGGTCCTTGCTTTATTCCTTTGTTTGTGACTGTGCTCATGAGAATTATTTTAAAATTTGAGTTGTTATTGGAAGCGCGAGAGTGTGAAATGAGAGTTTGTTTTGCTTTGGTTTGTGTTGGAGACACGCTCACTGTGTGTGTTGTTTGGTCATGTGAATTTTGTGATTAACTAAGCTTTGGTTGAAGGTTGGATGTATGAGTTTGTTGGTTGCGGCCATTGATATTGTGGGAAATTGCAGACAAATGTGGTCGATTGTGATCGTGGACACTCCAACTCCAACATAGACAGTTCTTTAAAACCTTGGATCTGTTATAGGAAACATCAACAAGCATAACAAAACTGAAACTGTTTCCTTGACATGTTTAGCTTCAATGGGTTTTTTATGAAAAGAAAAACGTTGCCAAAGTTTTGTTAATTTAGTCTTTTTCATTTGATGCGCAGGCATCATATATATTTCTATCTCGTGGTTACGTTGGATTCTTTGCATTTCATTGTGCTTCATTTAGAATTACCATTTCTGAAGTGTTTTGAAATTGATCTTCATATTCCATTGCAACTTGATGATATTGATTTCAAGGTTTTAAATTGCAGTTGTGGTTTTGTTGCAGTCTCCAGTATTGTGGGCTAATGTGGCCGATGCAGCCATACTTTTGGTGACCCCAAAAACCTTGATGTTGCAGCCAAAATCGTGGTTGTGGATTTTTTTAAAAATCATGTCTGATTTTAAATTTTTTACCATATAGCGTGGGACTTTTAATTTTGATGTTGCAGCCGATGCGGCCACAATTGTGGTAACCCCAAAAACCTTGATGTTCCGGCCAAATTCACAATTGTAGATCTTTTTTAAAACCATGATTGTAATAAACCATATGGTGTGGGATTTTTAGTTTACATCTTCCCCTGCTTAGGTCTCCAAGGTGATGAAAATAATATTGTTTTCTGAAAATTTTATTTAGATATTTTTCCCTTCCATGTATAAAGCGCATTTGCTTCAAGTGTCTAATGCTGTTGTGGTTTGTCTGGGTTTATGGTGCGACCAAGGATCCGTATGAGTTTCTTTATGGATTTAAACATCTTGAATCAAATGTTGAATGCTGCATCTCTAAAAAATAATGTTATGTGCTTTTATGTGGGTGGGTGAGGTGTTCTCTTTATTGGCAATGATATTATGCATAAGTCAGGCAAGGTCCTTAGGCACATCACTGCCAGGGTTAGCCTCATGTCAAATTCTTGCAGGGCATAAAATTGCCTTATGAGGAAAGTTAAGATGGCCAAAGATATGAGGAAGTTTAACGTAGTGGAAGACTTGAGTCTGGGCAATGCATCTTGGCTATTGCATATGAGAAAACACCAAACAGTTCATATTCAAGGATTGAAATTAGAATTGCTGATCCTGTTTGAGACCCCAAGGTACAGTTGTTAAATGTTGCTAGCTGTATGCAGAGTACACGCAACCATCACAATACCATGTCTCAACTTGATGATTACTGGTGATTTATCTACATGTTAACTTTTAGTAAAGTTACAAAAATTTTAAGTACAGTTTAGGGTAATTCTAAGTTCCAACTGAGATTTACTCTTTACCTGAGTGTTTAGGCATTTGTTTAATTGTTTTGAACGCAGCTTACTGTTTGCTATCTGTTTATGTTGTTTGGTTATCTCTCTGAATTTTTCTTTGATTTACATGCATGGGTGTGTAAATAAAACTACTACATTCATGGTTCTCTTTGCTCATGGAAGAAGACGTGCTATAGCATTTCAAATGTGCTGGCTCATTTTAATTTTGGTTTGCAGATTGCATGCCGAGACTATCCTCACGCGCGACATCTTTGTGGTAAATTTCCATTCTCTTCCAGTCCCCACAAGCAGCACTGTAGCCAGGTAAAAAACTAAATATCATAACTTTGGACTTTGTTAAAATTTAGCGTTATTGCTTTTGCTGGTTTAATTATCACAGTTTCTTATCTGTTATTTGCTATTCTATATTATCCCTCTCATCTCATTTATGGTTTTGGTGATATGCAGTGCCACTGCTATTCTATATTATCCCTCTCATCTCATTTATGGTTTTGGTGATATGCAGTGCCACTGTTATGTATGTGACTCCCTAGCACCATGTCTCAAGTGGGGCAGCGGCATTTCGAGTTCAGATCATTGTCATGCAAATGAAACTGAGGTATGGAAAATTCAGAGAAAAAATTTCAAGCTGGGCCAGCGTCCCCCATTACCAGCTTCAACTAATTTTGGCACTTCACTCAGACCAAGACATCCCCAGCATAATGAATTTCTGCCTCCTTGTGTTAATAACTTGTCTCCAAATTCTTCTGTATTACCGAATCAAGCATCTATATCCACTGCAGTGTGTAGTATCCCCTCACTCAGCTCTATACCTCAAACCCAGGCCTCTCGACTACCAACAACGAGTTTCCTCTCTGCCTCTTTACCAAATTCCAGTGTGCAAAATCAGGTCTCTAGGCCAATTAACACCCCTATAATGTCCCCAGCCACCAACATAACAATGACAAATGGTGCAAACCATGGTATGCGTCAGGAATCAAGACCCACTTTAGTGAGAAAAAGATTCCAGCCTCACTCTGTACCAAGGCCAGTACTGGGTGTACGTAGTCACACCATCCAAAGGGAGCGAGGAAATGGTTCAAGCCCTCAGGTCCTTCGTCCTCATATGATGTCCAGGGGTGTAGGCAGTGCTGGGAACACTTTGATGGCAAATGATTCTCCTCATGGATCACCTGTCTTCGGCAATGCTGTTAACATGACACAACAGCATCTCAATTATTGTTCCGCAACAGGAATGCCAAATTACAGAAATTGCAATGGGCCATATGATGTTTGTCATCCTACAAATATATCATTTTACTCACAGCCGAGCTCTCAACCAGCCAGCCTGAGTTGTGTTAACCAGCATACTGTGGCTGCTGAAACACAGCAATATGGCCAGCTATTGCCCAAATCAAATAACAGTGAGGGTCTCCATCAAAATTGTATCCAAGTTAGTCGTGGTCCTTCAAGTTATGTGGCACACCCAAATAGCAGTCAGCATGGAAATGAGCCTCAAATAAGAAGTCAAAATGGAAATGCCAGTGGAAATACTACACAATGTGGAACAGTAAGTCAAGATACTTGTCAACCACAACCACATGAAAAGTCACCAAGGGAAACTGCTGGAAAATTTTCAGCATTTGACTCAAGTTGGATAGATAATACTGGTCAAAGCATTTTACAAAGCTCAGGATCTGTAGTGCAACCATCCAATATCAAGGAGACTGATGCTCAGTTTACTATAAGCAATGAACCTCTGATTGAATGCTCTCAATTACCCAGTTCAATGGTTGATTTTGATGACTGGCTTTTGGAAAAAAACTCTTTTCCAGTGTTAATAGATGGGGTTTCACCATCTGATACGAATATACCATCTCCAGATCTTTACCCAGTTGATATGAGCATGGGTTTATGGTAAATGAGTTTAGGTGACTTTGCCAATACCTATAGTTCACATTGTGATCTTCAATGGAAGTGTGCAGAATTGGTTGACAGTTGAATGATGCTACAACGGAAGTGTTCAGCTCTGAGTAATATTTGAGACCTTTTATTTTGAGGCTCGTCAACTCGTTTTTATAGCTGAACATGTTAGATGTTCCCAAATCACTAATCCCCGTAGTTGATGCATAAACAGCATAGGCTAGGCTAGTTTTTGCTTAATTTGGTTTGCATGTAGTGATGGCGAGTCTTAGGGCATTTGCCTAGCATATATACCCATGAGAGTAATGAATGCAAACACAATATCAAAGTGAGTACAACTGTCAAAAATTTGGAATTGGTGTTCTATGATTCTATCTCAGATATGCCTTTTCCTTTTCAATTGTGTAGACCATAACTGATGTTTCTATTTATATAAAGTTTGTTCAAGGGAAAGAATAATGTCATTTAAATGGAAATGTTATTGTGGACTTGATTTATAGAAAGATGTGACATGTTCCCTGCAGTACACGGATTAGATATTTCCTTTTACTTGCTAAGAATAGTCTTAAATGGTTGACGAAATATAGTGCCTAGTTTGATCAATACATAGGACGAACAGAATTTGATATTGATATCAGATTTTGACTTTATGCATTGTTCAATAACTTAATTTATAAATAAATTTAGTCATTTCAATTATTGAATTATACAGTTAATCATTTTTTTAGTATTGAAAAGTGCGGTATTTGTTTTTCTTTACTAAAATATATCAAGTGTTGATATAAAAAAATATAGCATGTGTACGTTTTATGACAGCAGAAACCTTGTGGCAGACTGTTTTTCAAAACCTTGTTGATATCTGTATTGGTTATATGGAGGTTCATGTCCTTGTGTAATAAAAAACTATGCAGGAACTTGTGTCTGCGAAAGATTATAGAGGCTTGAAGATTGGAAAGGCAATGTACTGAAAACTTACTGGTTTAAAGGCAACATGTGTTATACAAAAGTAATATCGTTCTTTGGCCTTTTCTTCTTTTGTATGCAAAGGTTTATGTCCAGTGACTTCATTGAGGATTTATGCGAGGTTGACATGTTTTCGGTTCACCTTGATATGATATCCTTTTCTGTGAAGTGGTTAATATGCAAGTATAAGCTTTTATGAGTATTAACGTGTTACTGTTATACCCTTGGCTATCAAACATTTTTGCCGAAGATCAACCGTTGTCATGGGATGTTGAAGTGGTATCATTTATGTGGATAAAACAGAAAAAAAGAAAGAAATAACATGGGAAAATTAAGAGTTTGAATATGAAGAGAAATAAAAGTTGAGCATGGTCAACAAAAGAAATAGTAAATGATGAGCAAGTAACAAAGAAATGAGAAAATGCTTGAGTATATCGGTCAGAGAAGCATAGGGTAAGTTATTAAGTATTAGATCCTTATATATTTAGGTTTGGCTGTTGTATGCATGAAGAGAAAACAAATTAAAGTGACTTTGCAATTTTTGTTGAAACTTTCCATGTTCACCAATGATATTCATTCGCAAAGGAAAATAATTATATGATGATCTTGCTTTATCCAGTGAGGCAGAGATGAGAGACAATAAACAAGACGCAGATGAATTAATGTATCATCCAAAGTCTAACAAGACACTATTTTGCATCCTACGGACTACGGAGCATTGGGTGAAACTTGAAATTGAGATATCATAAAAGAAAATTTGAAAATGAAGTCATATTTATACTTAAAAATTAAAAATTAAATGCTAAAATATATTTGTGATTTTTAATATACTTGAATTTTGTATTTATTATTTAATATATTTTTTTTCATTTTTGTTTTAATAAAACAATAATTTTATTTTTGATCTTTGACATGTTTTTTAATCCATGAAAATTAACAAATTTTATGTTTATTTTTTGATATTTTTTTCATTTGTTATCAGTCCTTTTGAAAAGTCTAATAACAAATGAAAAAAAATTAGAAATTCAATATAAAATTCGTTAATTTATAATAGACTAAAAAGAAGTGTTAAGGACAAAAATAAAGTTATTGTTTTATTTGAAATTCAATGTAATTTTTTTATTTGAGAATAAATAAAAATATGAATATTTATTAAAAATCATAAATATATTTTAATCAAAATTAAAATCCAAAATAAATAACATTGTTTTGGACTAAATAAAAAAACTACTAGTTTTATCATATCATGATCAACGGTTAAGTTTGAATTGATTACCCAATATTGTTCAATCTAGTTTGATTTTTTAAACCCTATTAATTAAATACTAATTGAACATGTTTCAAAATTTACTATCTAATAGAATAAATATAAAATCTACATTAATTAATTAATTGATATGATAAATATATTAACTGTTTGATTAAAAAAATATTCAATATATAGTTTTTTATTAAATAATATTTATATTTATATTTTGTGTGTGTTCTCATTTCATTATCTTGACTTTTTTTTGCTTCCTCTAGGTTTTGATTTTTCTTCTTCTATAAAATTAGTTTCCCCCCTAGAATTAGTTCTTCTATATATAATAATTATCATCATGCAATTTACATCATTTTCAATTTTTATTTTCATTTTTTATAGAGGTTATGTGTGTATAAAATATTAAAAATATATTTTATGGAGCACGTGTATATAAAAATATATTTAAATATCTACTAAAATACATTTGTTAAAACTTAAATTAAATAATTAATAATATATTAAAAATAATATAAAAATTATAAATTATAAAAAGTGAATGTAATATCGTGTAAGGTATGAGATGTTAAGCTAATTTACTTATAAATAACATTTTTATTCAGAGTATTTAGGACAATGTCATTCATGCCTTGAAGAACAACAACACTCTTCCATCTGTAAGAAGAGAACTAAGGGTATGATCGGTTGCGGCGAGAGAAAATGAAACAATAGATGAGAAAAAAAATAGATAAAATAAGGTGAAAATAGAGATGTTTTAGTTAAAAAGAAATGGAGTAAAAATAGAATGATAAGATTTGTGAAAATATCATTTTTAGACTTTTAAGATTGGTATATTTTTTTGCACAATTAATGCAAGAAAGAGAACAACAACAGTAAGGTAAAATGTCAAATTTCTGCACAAATCTTCTCATATGGGAGTGAAAATCTACAGCAATAGCTGATTGAAAGGAAATCTACAGCAGTGGATTCCACCATTTTTTTAAAAATTTCCTCTCTCCTGCTCAACCAAATCACGGGCTCTCTCTCTCTTCCCTCCTCCCCTCCCTTTCTTTGGCATGTACCAAACCATGCCTAAACTTCAAACTCGAAAGAAGACAATAGAGGAAGAAGACTTTTAAATTTTAATTAGAATAAAACCAATAACATGGCTGTCTGATTAGAGACAAAGAGAAAAATCATTTTCCTGTCTTGCTGAAATTTTAGTTTCAACTTTCAATAAAGGAAAAAAAATAATTAGCGGATTGATTGATCTTACTACAAGTACAAGACGAGCATGGAGCAAGTTGCAACAACAAAGGTTGAGATTTGCATTTTAGTCTCCAGTTAGATGGACTCTATGATCCATTAGGGCCCGTATTCATGAGTGAAGACCAGTTGTTTGGACCAAAAGGAAAGCCCACAAAGGAAGCAACAAACTCTTTTTTATTTTTATTTTTATAAATAACTATTTTGATTCCTAAATACCTAAATTCAGATAATAAATGTAAGAATAAAATTCAAATTTAATTGATGAATATTAAATTAATTCTTAAATTTTTAACTTAATATTAAATTATTTTTCAAAAAATACAATTTAACATTAAATTATTTTTTAAATATTATAACTTATTAATAAAATAATTTATAAACTTACTGATAAAATAAAATTGTTACACTTTTTTCTTATAGATTAAATTAAAATTTTTATTCTTTTACTCAGAAATAAAATAATCATTTGTTAATGGGTAAATAGTCATTTTCGTCCCTGAATATGTAAGGTGCTGACAAATCTGTCATCGAAAGATGAAAATTTAAATTTGTCTCTGAAAGTGAAAAAAGTGTGACAAATCTATCCCTCCGTTAACTTTCGTCCGTTACCGTTAATATCGAGGACGAATTTGTCAGCGCATTACACATTCAGGGACAAATTTGTCAGCTCTTTACCCAAAAATATAATTTAATCTTCATATTCTCTCTTTTTTAATCATTGCAAGCATAACATTACAATAAATACTTAAAAATTAGAAAACAAGCATAAGTTAAAACAAACATAATAATAAACATAATATTGATTAGTAAACATAATTTGTTTGTTATTCTTAAATTTCTATTATAACAACATTAGATAATGAAAAAATCAAGTTGAGTCTCATTTTTTGTAAGGATTAATATAATGACTGTGTATTTTAATTTGTTTGAGGCTCATATTTTGGATAAATATTATCTCATATTTTTGCTTTGAAATTTCTAATGTGACAGTAACTTATCAAAAATATGAGACCCATGCAAACAAAAATGCACAACCATTAAATTAATTCTTACAAAAAAAATGAGACCTAACTTGATTTTGTCATTACCTAATGTTGTTATAATAGAAATTTAAGAATAACAAATAAATTATGCTTATTAATCAATATTATGCTTATTATTATGTTTGTTTTAACTTATAATATTTACCCAAAATATGATGCTCAAACAAATTAAAATGCATATTCATTACATTAATCCTTACAAAAAAATGAGACTCAACTTGATTTTGTCATTACCTAATGTTGTTATAATAAAAATTTCATAATAACAAACAAATTATACTTATTAATCAATATTATGCTTATTATTATGTTTATTTTAACTTATGCTTGTTTTCCTAATTTTTAATTGTTTATTGTAATGTTATGCTTATAATGATTAAAAAAAAGAGAATATAAAGATTAAATTATATTTTGGGTAGAGAGCGGACAAATTCGTCCCTGAATGTGTAGTGCGTTGACAAATTCGTCTCTGATATTAACGCTAATAGACGAAAGTTAATGCATGAATAAATTTGTCACACTTTTTTCACTTTCAAGGATAAAAATTTGAATTTTCATCTTTTAGGAATATATTTGTCAGTGCTTTACACGTTCAGGAACGAAAATGACTATTTACCCTATTTACCCTTTGTTAACCAAAGCGCTTTCCCATGTTCTTAGGCTTTTCAATTTCTCTTTCTCTTTTTGTCGCTTCACTTAATGCTTCCAATTTCGCTCATGCGACTTCTAAATTTCAGTTAATTATTACATATTTACTACCACATGCGCGTATTTGGTACTTGTTAGTGGTTAGTTACAGTCATGTAGTTATTTTCTGATTATTACATTTAAAGGAGCTATTTTCCCTAATGCTTTGTCATAAGATAAAACCCTAAACCTTGTTGAGTTATTGTTTTGTTTAAGGAAACAGTTCTCACTCGTGGTTAGTGGGTACCATAGCAAACTACTAGTGTTTCATTCGTTGATGCCCTTTACCATATAGTTACAGTGTTTTGCGTATTTTTGTTTCTTTGATTACTTTTAAGATTCTTGTAGGGGGTCCCTGATGTTTCATCACTTTCATGTATGCGTATGAGTATATATTTCTTGGACTTCCTTTGAATTATGTTCAGAACAATCAGTTTTTTTTTTGTCTTAGCACTATTCTAATGGTAGTCTTACTAAAGCATTAATATCTGCAAGTATATATGAATAAACTTATTTATTTTTGGTGCAGTCCAGAATTCTTTAATGAATACAGAAGTGTGTGTGTTTCGATTTGGTTTTATTGTTCAGTAACCTTAGTATTCATTCGAGGGACTTCATCCACATTACGTTCTTTTACACTTTTGTCCATTTTGTTTTGTTTAATCAGGCACAAATTATGCTTGGAATGGTACAAGCACCTCAAATGGTATGCATTTAACTTTCTTTTGATGTCTTCTTCACTATCATCCCGCGGTAGAAATTTGGATGGTAAAAATTGCTTGCTTCTAGGTTCCAAAAGTTCAGCCAATGGTTTAGCAGAACAATCAGCAGTCAGTACAACCAACACAACAATGAATATTCAGCCTGCTCCATTATTGCCTGGGCTCGGGGGTGCACAGGATCAAGCAGGAGTATCTCAAACCCAGATTCCTCCGAGAAAACACCAGAACGAACCTTCAGTGTCAGTATCATCTGCCATTCCTTCAGTGCCACATTCTTTGCCAACGCCACAACAGCCTAAAGGACATCTGGCTCCCCAAGTGGCTCTAGTGTCTCTTCCACAATCATCACAACTTCCAAACATACCTTCGCCTTCTCTTCATTCATCGCCGCTACCTCTTCATCCAACTCAAATGCCAAGTGCTTCCAGTCAGTTACAGCAACCATTGCAGACACCTGGATTTCCACATATGCCTCTGCAACCACCACTGCCACCACAGATTAGACCACCTGCAGTGCAAACCTTACATCCCCAATATCCACCACAAATGAGGTTTTCAACATGCTGGTGCTTTTCACAATCTTTCGCAGCCCATGTTTGATGTAAGATGAATTTTTCAGTTTACAATTCATAATCGAATGAAATGTATCATGTAAGTTGAATATTGTGTTATTGATGAAATTTTCAGCCAGGTACAAAACCTCCTGCTTGTGTTGGATCCACATTCCCACAGGGGCAGACACCACTTCCAAATCAAAAATCATCTCAGCCACCTTATCAGGTATGTTGAGCTATCATTGATGGTTAAAGACTTAAAGACTGTCTGTTGGTACCATGAATTCTGAGGGAGCAATTAGGCTCTATGGAACCTGCATTATTAGTTTCTACAAGGCCTTCTTCTTACCATTATGAATTTATGATTCGTTGTTTCATTGGCTAGTTAATCCTAACTTGTCTGCATTAAAGCTAAGTCTTTTATTTTAAATATTGGCCTTTCCCCCAAAGTTATTAGTAATTAAGCTATCTGCTAGTAGTAATGGCACTGTTGCCAGCAATGCTGGCTTATAAAGTAGCCTTTACAACAACAAAAATTATATTTGTTTTAGGGTATATTTAGGAGTTGGCTTATTGTTATATTTGAACTCTTTTGTTTTTTTTAAAAAAAATTGTCATCCCTTTCCTTTCTTTTCAAAGTTCAACTTCTAAACATACCCTTAAAAGAATATATTTGACACAATCGAATTATGGAAAACTGATTAATAATACTAATGGTAGAACAGGGAAAAAGTTTGTTTCTATCCTAGTTTTCTCAGATAGTTAAAAAATAAACAACTATTTTACATTTCGAGTTAGCAGTTTTTCCCACACTTGAAACATGATTTTTCGGACATCATTTCTTTTTCATGCCACTTATTGAATCTTCTCTGTACATAACTGACAAATTTATCATTGCTCCATTTCAATTTTGCAATTGAGGTACTTAATCAGCTTGGTTAATTGTCAACCATGCCTAAATGCTAGTTGATTTTGGTGATTTAACTAGAAGAAAGTAAGTCTAAGTAGCAGGACTTGAAGAGCAGTATCCATTGTGATAACTTGTACCTAATATTTGTGCTTTGTAGTAATTGGGTTATTCACGTGCTAAGCGTTGCTTGTTAGGTTGGGAATATGCCTTTAGGGCCTGAATTTCGCAATCAAACTGGAAATGCTACGCAAGTAGACAGAGGGTCTTCTTTGATGCCCGGTCCTTTAGATAACCTAGCTCATCTTTCTGGTCCTCCTGGACCACCATATGTAGTTTCTGGTCAGATGGGTGCTGCTAATCAGCCTCTTCGGTCTCCTGCGGTTATTATTTTGAATTATCATTTAGTTTGTATAAACAGTTCTGCAGTCTATTGATATACTTTTCTTGCGTACATGCAGTTGACACCAGATATGGAGAAGGCACTGCTTCAACAGGTCATGAGCCTCACACCGGGGCAGATAAATCTCCTACCTCCAGAACAAAGAAATCAAGTGCTGCAGCTACAATAAATGTTGCGTCAATCATGCAATACACATACACACCATAAAGTTAGGCAATCTTTAATCCTTCCAGTTTGGCAGAGATTGTTGCGTCATATATATATATATATATAAACTATTGGATGCCAAGTTTTGTGGAAATTAATACAAATTCATGTAACAAATTGTAGACAATAGCATTATTTTCTTCTGGAATTTGGCTCGTTAAATATCAGCCTTTAGTTGGTGGAGCTATTTGCAAAACTTCTCCCCATATCCCATATTTTATTATTTATCGATTATCCATATCTATCTAGTGGCCCGTGCTTAAGTAAAAAATTGTAGGCAAGCATGAATCATTTTTAACCAACGAAACCAATTAAAATGGAACTAATTTAATTTTATTACAACACTTAGGAAAGTTAGTTTTTGACCTTTTCTATTGTTCTTAAGAGATTAATTTGATTTCTCTCAAAAGAGAGTAATTTGATCACGGAACTCCCTTTCTTTTTGATAAGCCAATAACTTCTGTTAATGCAGAACATGTCTAGCCCAAGTTCTGCTAATGTGAACAACAAAAGCTCATTCACTACAGCCACAACATGTGCTGCCCAACGCTAACAACATGCCTACCATTGTCCTGTAGATACAAAACGTTCCACAATCACAATTGATCCCTCCCCACCTCTTTTTACACAAGCCTTGTTAAACATTATAAGGACAATAAATATAAAACAAAAGAACTCCTTTGACATGGGATTTCCATCAACAAATTTATAGTACAGTTCCCTGCAGACCGTGGACAATGCTTGGTTGCCTTCTTTTCATCCATTTTTCTCTGTCATTCTTCATTCTTCTTTAAAGCAAGTTCAACACCTCTTGACTTATTTAAGCCTTTATCTTTCATCCTTTTGGGCTTCTTCAGCTACCACTTCCCCAGTGAAATGGATAAATGCGAAAGCAACAGATGTTTCTCTCTGCACTCCATAAATATCATTCACCACCTTTTTGTTCCGGAAAGGGAGTGACGCTTTTTCATTCTGGAATGTAGTTTTACGTCCTGGATTACCTTTCCGGAACCAAAGGAAGGTGAGACGTGAAATTCATGGAATGGAGAAAGAAACACCCCAAAACAACATGCAGAGTTATTGGGCAACCCATGTCCCATAAGAATAAATTAGATCCAAACTTACCTATTCTTACAGTACACACATTGAGTATCTGATTAAGTTTTGAGAAGTGAAATACGAATCTGGTCTTGTATTGTGAATCCTTACAAAAAGTGTACATTCCCGTGCTGGCACAAAGCTGTTGACCTTGACAGCTCCCATAATATAAAATCTTGTTATTAATTAGTAATTGAGATTCCTTTTTAAAATTGTATTTTACCAGACTAAACGTATTTTACTTCTCACATGGCACGGCAGTAAGCTGATTATTAATGTTGGCCATTTTCTCGTCCAATTTAGTAAAGCCTTTTTTATATTTACATGATATGCAAAGCCACATATGAAAGCACTTCCTAGACTAGATTAATCCGTGTACACTGCTGAAGATGGCCATTTAATAATCAATACAATAGGTAAATAGCCAAGAGAAACCCAACTGTTGTGTGCACGTACGTTAGGATTAAAAAAAAGAAGCTTGATTAGTACTTGTTTCCAAAATCGCAACACCAGACAAATACACATACTAGCAGTGGATTTTGCTTTTTGTAGAATTGTGGTGAGTTAGAGTTAGCATACTAAACACTATTTGCACATCTTCGAGAGCTTGGCCTCCTAACTGCATGCTAAGTAGTGGTTCAGCATCCTCAAATAATTCCTCCTGTATAACCATCCAGCGGAAGGTCAATATTAAAAATGAGTTTGTCTAATTTACCCTAAGTAAAAATGGGATCAACCAACCCCATTCAAAATGATTGGTGCAATTCTCTAATGTACTTTAAGATGGTTGGTTGCATGTATTAATTGATTACGTGCACACTAAAAATATAAAACCATTATGGCAGTTATTTGTTCAGCAAGAACATGGGAAAGAGCTTCGGTAACAAGACATGAATCGGTTTGCATAAGCTTCTTTAGAAGCACCGAAAAAATAAGAAGTAAAAAA
>CM023960.1:4114005-4134884 GCA_013407115.1 Glycine latifolia
AAAACTCATTTCATATTTTTTCTCTCCTAAAAAAACTTACATAATCAGACATAGCCTTGCTCAATCTCACTGTTACTTTACATTTGCAGCAGCAACATATGATCAACACTTTCTTCTGACAAAACCAGGGTTTACATAAATTGAGAGAAACACACTTAACAAATTAGATATATGTCTATCGTGTGCTCATTACAAATATCTTTTGGACAAAGCTAGAACATACATATAAGGAGACAAGTTATAGCTGGATTAAGAGAAGGATAGTCCGCTTCCAAAATTAAATAAAGATGTGCAAATATCTCTCATTGAAAGCAATATTAAACAAAATCAACTCTAAAAGGTTAAAAACATCCGACAGAAAATCCAAACATTCAAAATCAACAATGAACAATGAAAACCAAATATTTTGTTCCCATACAAAGCACATTGCCATAAAACTCACCTCTTAACTCCATCCAAAACACCTTTGCTATTAAATATTATCCCGCTATCATTCTCATTTATTATTTTGATGATACACAGTACCACTGTTATGTATGTGACTCAATTGGGGCACATCATTGTCATGCAATTGATAAAACTGAGTTGTGGAAAATTCAGAGAAAAAATTTCAAGCTGGGCAAGAGTTCCTCATTACCAGCTTCAACTAATTTTGGTACTTCACTCAGACCAGGACATCCCCATCGTAACGAATTCCTAGTGTTATTAACTTGTCTCCAAATATTGTATTACCGAATCAAGCATCTTCATCCACTGCAAGGTGTACTGTCCCTTCACTCAACTGCATACCTCAAGCCCAGGTACGCGCCATATGCCATTGTTACATTGGTGACTGGGGACATTATAGGGGTAATGGGCCTAGAAACCTAATTCTGCACACTAAAATTTGGGAAAGAGGCATTGATGAAACGCGTTATCGCTGGTTGAGAGGCCTGGGTTTGAGGTATGGAGTTGAGTGAGGGGATGACACACATTGCAGTGGATCTAGATGCTTGATTCGGTAATACAGTATTTGGAGACAATTTAGTAACACCTTTCATGTTGCATCTCTAATTTATCAATTTAGTGATACATGAATTGATGATACATGCATGCACAAGGTGTGTATATAGTGAGGAAGAATACCGATACACTGTGATCAGAAAATGGAAATTTCAGTTTAATGTAAGAAAATCCCATCAGCAATAATTTATATATTGAACATGCATTTTCCTAAAGTGTATGTAAGACGCTATACAAATTCACTGCATATCTCCCCACACAACTGACACTACTAAAAAGAGAACAATGTGTGAACCCACTTTTTTTTAAGGGGAGGGGAGTCCCTAAAATCTCAGCAATTAACTTTTTTATTCCTAATTTCCTATTATAGCAGCATTCATCCTTCACTGATGTGACTGAGGAGGAACAAAAACTGTATGAAATATACAGGCTTCAACCCTAGGACAAACTGAAGGTGTTATAAATAGAGGTCTACCGTTGGCCTTGAAAGATAGTGAAAAGATACATTTAGAAACTCAGTACGCCCTGTTAACCTCTGCAATGTTACCCCTGCAACAAAGTTATACTCAAACTTCAATATAGTAAAATAGTAAAATTAAAACAAAGGCAAAAAGTCATGCAGGAATTCATCATGAGTTTTTTTATTTATTTTTTATTTTAATTAACTCAGTAGATAGAGGAATGAGAATAGATGCAGATACTGGAGGTTCATACTATAGTGGCACCTAGCTCTAGCTAATAAGTATTACTATTATCACAAAAATAATAATAAAATTGAGAGCTGCACTTTAAAAAGAAAATTCCAATATTGCTTATCAAGTATCATAGAAAGTATCTTAAAGTTTCAAACAATTATAGTTACTATCAGTGTGAGCAATCCTATTGGGATAAGATTGTTGTTGTTGTATCAGTGTGAGCTACCTTATTCCTTACAAGTAAATAAGTAAATAATATAAACCTGGTAAGTTTCTGAGCTAGAAATAGAATAGACATTCCTCTAAATACGATGATAAATAAATGTTTTCTAAAGTCACCCTGTTGTGCACGATGTGGGTAATATGATAAATAAATGTGTTTCTTTTATATATAAATAAACTAATTGTTAAATATGAGTTTTAACCTTTTAAGAAGCTGAGAAAAAGAGTTCTAAGCTTTGTCTGTGACTGGTGAGAGCCAATAGCCGAAGAAAGTGAAGATGGCGCTATGGATGGAAAAGGGTTCAGAGCCATTAACCGAAACCGAGAAGGCAGACCTTGAAGCCATTGCTGCACTCAAAGAGTCTGCAGCCTTTGAATTCAACGTATGTTAATGCTCTGTGAATACTACAAAAAAAAACACACACTCTTTTTCTCTCTTTGGCTTTTGATTTCACTTCACCCTTCAAATTCAGGAAAAGGGTAACCAATATGTAAAGATGGGCAAGAAGCATTACTCTGATGCCATTGATTGCTACACGAGAGCAATTGATCAGAAAGCCTTGAGTGACTCTGAGACCTCTATTCTCTTTGCAAATAGAGCCCATGTGAATTTGCTTCTAGGGAATCTTAGACGTGCTCTAACAGATTCTAATGAGGCCCTCAAGTTGTGCCCTTCAAATATAAAGGTATTCGTGTTTGAGGTTTTTGGTTGTTTATTGTAATTATAATTGCTTGGTTTGATGTCTCAAAGTGATGCAAACTGTGATTAGGCAATTTATAGAGCTGCGAAAGCTTCTCTTTCACTAAACATGTTGGCTGAAGCCAGAGAGTATTGCTTGCAGGGTCTTCAGTTTGACCACGATAATGAGGACTTGAAGAAGCTTGACCGGCAGATCGGTCTCAAGATATCAGAGAAGGAAAAGCATGAGGCTGAAGCCTCCAAGGCTGTTGCGGAGACAAAGGTATGTAGTTTGTTTTAACTGTTTTGTTATGTGTTTGATATCTGTTTTGGTTGTATGGTGGTTGATGACCTTGTTTATTAAACGAAAACTATGCAGAAACTTGCGTCTGCGATTGAAAATAGAGGCTTGAAGATTGGAAAGGCAATGTATCGAGAACTTACTGGACTACGGAATCCTGTGTTGGATAAAAGTAATATCCTTCATTGGCCTGTTCTTCTTCTGTATGCAGAGGTTATGTCCAGTGACTTCATTGAGGATTTCTGCGAGACTGACATGTTTTCGGTTCACCTTGATATGGTATCCTTTTCTGTGAAGTGGTTTATGGTATATGGGTTGTACGTAAGTTAGTTTTTATGAATATGAATGTGTTATGTACAGCCTTAGATATCAAACGTATTTGCAGAAGATCAGCCGTTGTCATGGGATGTTGAAAACAACTACAAACGTGAATTTATTGAATTATATTATGAGGTAAGCTCTTGTTGAAATTTTATTGTAGTTTGACTTTGTTGGCTTTCTTCAAATGTAATGTAGCCACATTTTGTAATGTTGAATTTCACTTAGAGCAGGGCCATACCCAGTAGTATCCTTCATTCGTAAACAGTTCATCTGTAGTTTCTCTTGAGGATGGGGTTTACTGTTGGGCATGCCAAGATTTTTGGTGTCAGCATTTGGGAATTTTTGGCAGACAAAGAAACTGTGATTATTTACATAAATGCTCAAAGTTTGTTTGCTGGATCCAAATCAAATCAAATGTTGCTTCAGTTTGCTTATATTGATCCCAAAATTTATCAACTGGTTTGATTGGTCATCAAAATTGAAAGCAAAAATTGTAAATGAAAGTAAAAATTGGCTTTAGATACTGCTTAAGTAGATAATTGTAGTTATCATATAAGTTTAATCTTTCAATTCATTTTGGCTTTTTGCTGAGTAGTTATAACCGCATTCCAGTTTTTCTTTTATAAACATTTTATGTACTATTAACTTGGACTGCTTAGATGAGATTTACGACATCAATTTTTGTCCACATAGTTTTTGTTGACGTATTTTGTTTCAAATGTCTGACAATTTTTTCTTTAAAAGCATTTTTTTTCTCACCCTTGCTCTTTGTTATAGCAGGCTGGTTCTGGACTTTGTCTATCAAAGGAAAAACTTCTTCATTGTCTATTAGAGGGAACTGCAGCTGCTTACAGGGAAGGTGTAGGCGATGAAGAGAAAGACACAGTTGAGGATTATAAGCAACACATGGGTATGATACTTCTGAAGTTCTTTTCCTCCTTTGCAATTGATGTCTGGTTTATTTGTATGACTCCATTCCCTTTCGTTAGTGATTTAATATGTTATCTTATAACCTGAGAAATCAGGAGGGTTTAAACAACGAGGAAAACATGTATTGCTCTAATTTATGGTGAACCATTTTTTACGATGTATGATAAGACTTTTCTAACTTGTCTAATCCTTACAATTAAACCTCAGGTGTTTGGTTTTGATACTAAAGAAGTATTTCATAATTGTTTGAGTTCAAACTGCTTTTGTAAATTATATGAATTTGATACTTGGCTTGTCTTAAATTTGATTTTGTGTAGTTTAATATCTTTGGTAAATCCCTTTTTAAAATTTAGATAAATTATAGAAAAGAAAAGGCAAATATGAAGAAACTTTCATTTCAAATAAAAGGTAGTTAGTTTAAGACCAAGGTTTTAAATGGATTGTTTTTTTAAAATTAGTTTCTCTAAAGGCATTGATCAAATATGAACTTGTTTCAAATCTCAAGTGATTATAAAACACACAACTTTTAAAAAACAGCCCCGTCATACTTGCAAGGCAAATGTCTCCATAATGTACTTCATAAACTTCTTTTGTTTTGCCAACTTTATGTCTTGTATTTGACTTATCTAGAGTAAGGATTCACTTTCCAGAGTAAAGTGAGGAGTTCTAACTATTGATTAAAAAATCAACTGTTGAAAGTATGATTAAATATATGCATTATCCACACTACCGATCTCTTGTAACCTAGTCAACAAAGTATAATTTGATATAGCTTCTGATTTTTTGGTACATGTATAATTTGATAAGTTTTGTTCTAGACTTTTATGAAGTTCTAGGGGCATAATGTTTTTCAATACGTAGAATGTCCTGTTTTCTTTTTCACTTAGACACAGCCTAGCTGGCAAGGGATAATTGGTGCATTCTAAGTTTCCAAACGTTTTCTTTATAAATATACCTTGTTATAATCATTTGCACGATGCTACCTCTTTTTAGTCTTCCTTAGAATATTTTCAAGGGTAAATCCCAAATTGAGATCTTAAACTACTTTTTAGTGGATCTCATAGTACCACGTAAGATATAAGATCTCTCAAGATTTCTTCCATTTTTTTTTAGTGGTATATTTCATTTTGAGATCTTAGAAAAAGAGAGGATAAAAAATTATTTTTTGTATGAATACTGTGTAGATATTCAGGATTCTTTTATGAGAACTCATTCTCCATATTGGAGATCTGTTCACCTTATTTATTAGGAGATCTAGTAAAGAATACATCTTGAACTCAAGATTTGACATTAAAGATGTTTATGATTTTTTAAAGAGAATAAATAAAAAAAACAATAATAGGAGCTAAATTAGTAGAAGAGATGAATTTTATGTAGGAGTCATTCAGGTAAGAATAATTAATTAAAAAATGATAACAAATATAAATGATTAAATCTTATGTGAATAATTGAAAATAAAAAATAAATGTAAGGATCTTTTTAAGCAATCGTGTGATTATTAAGTTTTCATTGGTATATTTCGGAATCAAACTTTTAGAAGTCTATTTCTTATATATTGTAAAATTAAACTTCTGTAAGAGTATTTGTATATTCTGGAATTAAACTTGCAAAATTTAAATTTATGATTATACAAATAAATTTAGTTCCAAAAATGTGGGCAATGGATTGCTGTTGGAAGGACTTAAGTGACCACAATTCTTCCTGGTTGCTCTGCTGCGATGACTCCACACTTTGGGAGATGTTTTGGTGCTAACACTGCAGGAAGGCGGACCTTGGCTAGGGGTGTGCCAAAAAATCGCTTTGAACCCAATTGATTTTGAGCTGAACCTGAGTCGAGCCAGTTACATTAAAACAAACTTAATTGATTTTCAAAACAAGTTCAGTTTTAACCAAATTATTTTTCTAAAGCATTTCGAAACCAGGTCAGAACAAGTTCAATTCATAACCGGCTCTTTAAAACCATTTTTGTTTCGAATTGGTTTTTCAACACCCTTATCGCCTTGGGCTGCAATTGTATTATGTGTGGGTTTGTGATTCATTGGGTGCCCATTGGATGTAATATGTTGGTTGAGATTCAAGAAGTTCAACTATGATGACCTTTGGACTTTGCAGGCTGCACAACTTAACGTGCTCAACTGCTCATATTATTCAGATTTTAGTGATATTTACAAATCATCGTTTTGATAGTATGATTTTTGAGGTAGTTATCTAATTATTATAAAATTCAACAAATTTATTATATATGATAATTTATTATCAAAGGACGATATATAACTATTATAACCTGTTAAATGTATAACATGTTTTCTCTTATTATATTATTAATCAAAACAGCTGGAGTGGTGCGCAATTGATGGAGAGCATATGGTTATTCAGTATTGAGATCAATCTGTTGGACAATGTTCCGTTCAATGCTCGGTCCAGTTTCTTAGGAATGGTGAAAGAGGAAAGTTGACTTTGGACCCATTCCCCGAGGGCGGCAAAGTTTTGGCCCAATCACGTTTAGGGAACAGAAATCCCTAAACCTAATCTCTCTCTATAAATACACCATTTATAGATGGAGGATAGAGACTTTCAGAGACCAAGGGCAGAGACCTTGATAGCACAGTTGAGAGTGAGTCTCCTGTGAGTGTTTCTTCGGCGAAAGACTGTTGAGAGTGAGAGTCTCCAAGAGGTTGAGTGAGCAACCCTTGTAGAGTGGTTCTCTCCATTGTTGGTGAGGTTGAACATTACTCCAACGTGTGACCGTGGAGTGTCTGTAACCATTATATTGATAGTGGATTGTTTTTGGACAAGGTCCCGTGGGTTTTCCAGTGTTCTGATTTTCTCCCACGTTAAACCATATTGCTGTGTTTTGCTCTCCTGTTCTTCCTTTGCTTTCTTGTTTTCACGTTTTCACATTTACTGTTTGATCGTGGGTTGAGTTTGAGACTCCCCAGTTTGCTGTTTAGTTGGTGGAGAAGGTGTCGCGCACTACCGTTCTCCCAACAGAGTGGTATCAGAGCCCCAGGTTCGGTGGTTCTGAGAAGAGAAAGGAGACAGGATGGAGATCAGTGGTAGTATCACCCATGACGGGGATATGTTTAAGTTGACCGCAGACAACTTTACCTACTGGAGGCCGATGATGGAAGATCATTTGTATTGCAAGGATTTGCACGAGCCCATTGTCCTTGATGAGAGACCGACAGGCAAGTCGGACAAGGAGTGGGAGATCCTGAGTTGGAAGGCGGTGGCCACGATCAGGAAATATATTGACAAGTCTCTATTCAAGCACGTGTCCGAGTTCACTAATGCATATAAATTGTGGAACAAGTTAGAGTCCATGATTCAGAAGAAGACTCCTAGAAACAAGGCACATCTCGTCCGCCGGTTAGTGAAGCTGGAGTACCGGGATGAGATGAGCATGATTGAGCACCTCAACACATACAAAGGTGTTGTGAACCAGTTGTCCAAGGCCGAGATGAAATTGACAACGAGATGCAGGCTTTGTTGTTGTTGAGTTCATTGCCAGAGAGTTGGGATACCCTGGTAGTGACGTTGAGCAACTCGGCTCCTGAAGGGAAACTGGAGATGGATGTCGTGACCGACAGTCTCCTGAATGAAGAAGCCAGGAGAAGAGAGCGGGGTGCAACTAGCACGTTTGACGCCAACGTGGCTGAGAGGAGCAAATCCGACTTCCGGGCTTGAGGAAAGAGCCGAGGTCGTGAGAGGCGGGATAAGTCTCGAGATCGACCAAGACCGAAGAGTGAACTGAAGTGCTTCTACTGAGGGAAGCCCAGGCACAAGAAAGCTGACTGCTGGATTCTGCAAAAGGATGAGCAGAATGGGTCTGTGAAGTCAGACCAGAGTTAACAGAAGAAAGGCACCATGGCGGTAGTTGCTAGTGCCAATGTCGAGGTATTCCTCCTGAGAGAGGATGATTCTGTGAATATTGCCTTCGATGATAGTACCTGGATAGTGGATTCAGGAGCTTCTTTCCATGTGACCCCTCACATAAGGTTTTCCTCCTCCTACCGAAGTGGAGATTTTGGAGCTGTGAAGATGGGGAATCAGGTAACCAGCAAGATTGTTGGTATCGGCGATATGACCCTGACCTCGGAAGTAGGATGCCGGATCGTGCTCAAGGATGTGAGGCACGTACCTGATATGCGGCTAAATCTAATCTCGGTAGGGAAGTTAGATGATGCCGGGCTTGTAAACAGCTTTGAGGGCTGTAGATGGAAGCTGGCCAAAAGCAATTTGGTGATGGTCAGAGGAAAGAAGGAAGGCTCCTTGTATGTGATGCAAGGAAGGATGTTTGGCGGAGAAGCCAACACATTGTTTGAGGGTTCAAGTCTGAAGCTGTGGCACAAGCGTCTCAGCCACATGAGCTAGAAAGGACTTGAGATTTTGGAGAAGAAAGAGTTATTGACCGGGTTGAAGGGACAGGTGCTGGAGAGTTGCTCGCACTGCCTAGCTGGGAAGCAGCACCGGGTTTCGTTTGTGAGACCGGATCAACCTCAGAGACGAAGGCACATACTTGACCTCGTCCATACTGACGTATGCTCCATGTCGGAGAGATCGCTTGGAGGCGCGCAGTATTTTGTCTCTTTCATTGATGACCACTCCCGCAAAGTGTGGGTTTACCTTATGAAGACTAAGGACCAGGCTCTCCAATACTTTAAGGAGTTCCACGCAATGGTGGAGAGGGAGATTGGAAGAAAATTGAAGGTGGTCAGATCAGATAATGGTGGTGAGTACAGGGGTCCCTTTGAAGCTTACTGTAGAGAAGCCGGGATCAGACTGGAGAAGACGCCCCCCAAGACACCTCAGCTAAATGGGCTAGCTGAGAGGATGAACCGGACTATCGAGGAGAAAGTCCAAAGTATGCTTTCCAACGCAGGGTTGTCGAAAGGATATTGGGGAGAGGCAGTGAGAACCGCGGTCGATCTGATAAATCTCTCACCATCTTGACCGCTGAAGGGAGAAATTCCAGAAGAAATCTGGACAGGTCGGAAAACGACCTATGAACACCTATGGGTGTTTGGATGCTGAGCCTTCGTGCATGTCCCTAAAGATGAAAGGGAAAAGCTGGATGCTAAGAGGAAGGAGTGCATATACCTCGGTTCGCCGAAAATCGAGTTTGGCTTTAGACTGTGGGATCCAATCAACAAGAGGATTGTGAGAAGCTGAGATGTAGTCTTCCATGAGGATGAGACCATCCGTGACATCTCGAAGCCCCAAGTCCGGGTTACTGTCCGAAGAGAAGAACCCGTCCCTCAAGTGCATGCTGAAGCAGGGGGAGAAGCCAATGAAGAAATCGCTGAAGGCGATGTTGAAGATGATGACCAGCAAGATGCCGTTGATACTGGGATCCGAGATGAAAGTGAAGAACCGGGTTCTGAGGAGGAAGAAGAAGAACAGCCGAGATACCCCATAAGAGAAAGAAGACCTTCTACAAGATATCCACCAGATGAATATACCATAATTGCTGAGGAGGGTGAACCCCAGAATTATGAGGAGGCGGTGGAGAGCCCAGAGAGCGGTGAATGGGAGAAGGCCATGCAGGATGAGATGAGATCCTTGCATGAGAATCAGACGTATGAGCTGACAGAGCTACCCAAGGGGAGACGAGCTCTGAAGAACAAGTGGATGTATAAGATCAAGCAGGAGGAGAACGATAAGAGGCCGAGATTCAAAGCCCGGATTGTAGTGAAAGGCTGCAACCAGAAAAAGGGGATAAACTTTGATGAGATATTCTCTCCTGTTGTGAAGATGACCTCGGTCCAGACTGTTTTAGCAATGACAACTACTATGGACCTGGAGGTAGAGCAGATGGATGTAAATACGGCATTTCTTCACGATGAGCTGGAGGAAGAAATCTTCATGGAGCATCCTGAAGGGTTTGAGGCTCCAGGAAGTGAAGGCATGGTATGCCGACTGAAGAAAAGTCTCTATGGCTTGAAACAAGCACCTCGCCAGTGGTACAGGAAGTTTGATTCCTTCATGACCGACCACAGGTTCATGAAGACGGAGGCCGACCACTGTGTTTTTGTGAAGAGGTACGAGACTGGTGATTTCTTGATCTTGCTACTATACGTAGACGACATGTTGATAGTAGGGCAAGACAAGGTGAAGATTTCTACCCTGAAGGAGGCGTTGAGATCATCCTTCGCGATGAAGGACCTCGGTCCAGCAAGGCAGATCCTTGGGATAAAAATTATCCGGGATAAGAAGAAGAAGCTACTGTGGCTAAGTCAGGAGAAATATGTTGAGAAGATCTTGAAGAGATTCAACATGGGCAAAGCCAAGACAGTGAGCACCCCCTTGGCCGGACATTTGAAGCTAAATGAGAAGCAATGTCCGAGATCAGATGAAGACCGAAAGGAGATGGAGAAGATCTCGTACCAATTTGCAGTCGGAAGCTTGATGTATGCAATGGTTTGCACCCGACCCGACCTGGCGCATGTAGTTGGTGTGGTAAGCCGGTATCTTTCGAACCCCGGCAGAGAGCACTGAGAAGCAGTGAAGTGGATCTTCAGATACCTCCGAGGTACTACCAAGTTGTGTCTTCAATTTGGAGAAGGCAAGGCCGGGTTGCAAGGCTACTCGGATGCTAACTTAGGGGGAGATTCCGACTCGAGGAAGTCGACGACGGGATATTTGATGACCCTGGCTGGAGGGGCAATCTCGTGGCAGTCAAGACTGCAAAAGTGTGTGGCACTATCGACTACTGAGGCCGAGTACATAGCCGCTACCGAGGCGTGCAAAGAGTTGCTGTGGATGAAGTGTTTTCTCCAGGAGCTCGGCTATAATCAGGACAAGTACGAGCTGAAGTGTGACAACCAGAGCGCCATTCATCTGGCAAGGAACTCGATGTATCACTCCCGCACCAAGCACATTGACGTGAGGTATCACTGGATACGGGATGCGGTGGAGGCAGGAAAGCTCACACTTGGAAAAGTGCACACAAGTCAGAATTGGTCTGACATGATGGCGAAGCCGGTGCCAGCAATAAAGTTTGAAGATTGCTGTGAAGGATCCGGGCTTGTGAACTCGGTATGATGAAGCCGAGCTGTGGAGGCCGGGCTGCAGAATGAAGACCCCGGACCTCAGTGGAAGACCGGATTATGCCGGGTTGCCAATTCGTCGCATTGGAACGAAAGGGGGAGATTTGTTGGACAATGTTCCGTTCAATGCTCGGTCCACTTTCCTAGGAATGGTGAAAGAGGAAAGTTGACTTTGGGCCCATTCCCCGAGGGCGGCAAAGTTTTGACCTAATCACGTTTAGGGAATAGAAATTCTTAAACCTAATCTCTCTATATAAATACACCATTTATAGATGGAGGAGAAAGACTTTCAGAGACCAAGGGCAGAGACCTTGATAGCACAGTTGAGAGGGAGTCTTCTGTGAGTGTTTCTCCGGCGAAAGGCTGTTGAGAGTGAGAGTCTCCGAGAAGTTGAGTGAGCAACCCTTGTAGAGTGGTTCCCTTCATTGTTGGTGAGGTTGAACGTTACTCTGGCGTGTGGCCGTGGAGTATCTGTAACCATTATATTGATAGTGGATTGTTTCTGGACAAGGTCCCGTGGGTTTTCCAGTGTTCTAGTTTTCTCCCACGTTAAACCATATTGCTGTGTTTTGCTCTCCTGTTCTTCCTTTGCTTTTTTGTTTTCACATTTCCGCATTTACTGTTTGATCGTGGGTTGAGTTTGAGACTCCCCAGTTTGCTGTTTAGTTGGTGGAGAAGGTGTCGCGCACCACCATTCTCCCAACACAATCTTTGTCCAAAGGGGCTTTGGGATCAATCTTAGGTACACTAACGTCATGAACAACACTGTATTGACTAAATGTGGAGGTTCCCACAAAGTAAATGCTTTTATCATGTACTTCAAAACTTATTCTATTGACCAACAAGGATTTGGTCTAGGAAGAAGTTAGTCTCTCCTAATGTGAAAAATCATTGTCCACATTTAATATATGGAGCAAGTTTAACTTCAAAGGAAAATATAAGATTGAACCAGTGATTGAAGAAGGGTGAAGAGAAAAAGAAAAGAGAAAAATATTACAAATTCAAATTCTCTAAACTGATTTTTCTAACAAAACTAACAAATTAAACTGTTTATAAAAAAAATTTACTTTGAAGAAAAATACACATGGAAAACAAAAAAAAAATAAAAGTCTTTTTTTTTAGTCCATATCATAACTTGCCGCCTCATGACCAAGTATATATGGGAAAAGACCTTTCGGATCCGCAAAAGCAATTAAAGATAAATTATCTTGTTGGTAAGTTTATCTAGAAACACTTTTAGGAGAAGAAAATAAGAAGAAAAAAAATACAATAAATTTCTTCATAAACTAAATTAGTTTTCCATTAACTTATTTATAGACGTCCTCTCATGTCGAAAAATTATATGATAGACCTTCTACAAATTAACTAATACAAAGCTAATTTTAACTCATGAGAATCTCATTTCAATTTTTTTCATATTTTTCTTCTTCGTAAAAGTGCTTTTAAAGAAAATTATACTAAGACAGGTTCAAATTCATATTAAAAAAACATCCATATGCATGAATCAAACATATCTTGCAATGCATAAACCAACGTAGATACCCCAAAAAAAGATCATATTTTTATTCTAAATTGCCGACCAAGTATTATACCCAGAAACAGAAAACACCAATCAAAGCAAAAGGAAAAAAAAAAGCTGATATGAAATCAAAAGATGGGTACGTATGAATGTATGTAATGTAAGTATGTACCTTGCCGCTCCAAGTGTAAGCATCGGTGTGACAGAGAGCAGTGTAGAGAATTTGGATACGGACCTCGCCATTTTGCGGTGGCGCCACCTGAACGTCCTCGATGGACAATGGCTTGTTGGGTTCCCAGGCCACCGCGGCTTCACCATGAAAATGGTTTCAGCGATTCACGTGTAAATGATAATAACAGGATAGAGAGAGAATAGAAGCTTTGATAGTGAATGGGGGAAAACAGAGAAAGAGAAGCTTTGCATGTAATGACTTGTCCTTGAGTAGTAGCCATCGAGGAGGAATGAAATTGAATAATTGTACGGCAGTGAGACGACAACACCAACAAATGGAATTCAGATTCAATGAAACAAACAAGATATGGTGACTATGATTGCTTAACTTCTTTAGAAATATTAAAAAAAAATAAGAAAATAAATATAAGATAAACATTTTTATAATTAAAAATACATTTTTCATTAGTTAATTTTTAGAATAAATTAATAAAAAACTTATTTTAATTTATGGAGAAATTTATTTTATTTTATTTATCTTTTTATAAGTGTTTTTAGAAAAACTTATATCTCTAAATATCAAAATTGTAACTACACAACATAATAATTACATTTTAAATGTATAATCCTTTTAATTAATTTATGTTTCTTAAAAAAAATATTTGACTTATTGTAAAATTATATTTTATTTTTTTATTTACTTAATTGTTTTTTATTAATGTTTACAGAAAAATAATTAAATAAAAATATGTGGAAAAAAGTTATTAATACATATAAAAATTAAAAATAATCTTATAAATAGAGATAAACAAATTTTTTTAAAAATCTTATAATTAAAAATGGAGAAAATAGTGGTTAAATTTTTTATAATTTTTATTTTTAGTCTCTCTAATTTTAATTTTTTTTAGTAATTAATGTTTCTTATTTTTAGTATTTTAATTATTTTCGTCATTACTTTTATTTCCCATAAATAAACGAAAATTAAGGATGAAAAAATTAAGAAACTATTGGAGTTGTTAAGTAAATTTTTTGAAATATAGAAAGTCAATTAAATATTTTTGCATAGGATCAAAATATGTTTTGGATCAAAGAGAAGAATGCCTATTGATGAACAATCAAGGATAATTTTGAGTAAGAATTGTTTATCCAATCGGAAAAGATATGTCCGTTATGCGCGCGGTTAACACTCTCATGAATCTGAGTAACTGGGGACAAGTGTCAGGATCTCGATTGAGCAGCTACTTTCTAGAAGACGTTTTTAGGCAATTTACTTTTCCTTTATTTTTACGTTCTTATAAATAGATAAAATATTGTAATTTTTTTTAGAATTTTCAACATTACACATTTCCTGTGCACCAATCTATGCCTCACTTGTGATGACCCAATTTATGGAAAAATGTACGTGTTATTGTCCACTTTTTTAATGCTTTTCGTGCAAGTACAAATGCTTAGAAATCTAAACAAATGGTATTTATTTTTAAGATTTTGATATTTATAAGAACATCAGATAATTTGATTAAAACTTGTGTAATTGTTAAAATCGGATTCTGAATTAAGTTTTTCTCAAATTGAAAACTAACATAGTTGCTGGCTAGTTCGCTTAAAGAATCCTAAAAAATGTTTTGGCTAATTTGAAATCCTGTTTTAAAATATTATATGTTGATCTAACCGATTTTTGAACCTTTAACCAAAATTTCCGATCAGTTTGAACTTTGGAAGCAAAACGAAGTTTGCAAAGATATTCAAATTCTTTGTTTTGTAAAATTGAATTTCGGAATCAATAATTTTTTTAAAAAATTTATGTATCACATTTTGAACTAAATTATAAAAATACGCCAAAATGAATAAAAAAAATTCAAAGATTAAAAAAAAAATTAGTTAACCGAGATCTTATATCATTATATTAAGTTTTTGACTTCTTAAATTTTATATGATAAAAAAAGGACTTAATATTTTATCATTAAATTTTTAATAATAAAGAGAAAAAAGAGTAAGAGAAAGAGAGCGAAGTTACCCGGATGATCAACATCAACCGGAAAAAAGGGACCCTTAATACGCACCGTTTTGTTCAGATTGTTCTCAGCACAACACAGTCCCATTGAAAGTGGTTTCTGCCTCATCGAGTGAGTAGTAGACTAGTAGTAGAAAGGAATAAAGGATTGGATAATTCTTGTTTCAGATTCTTATATGCCAACAATGCGCTCCAGAAAACTCTTCAATTCCTTTTACCGAACCATTTCCTCTTCAACTTTTCCACCTCCTCCGGTTGTTTCTTCCCGAAGAGTAGTTGTCACTGGTAACTACTAACTAACTCTCTTTCTCTCACTTTACTTCACTGCACATATGTATTATTCATTTCATTTTGATGATCTTTTAGGGTTGGGCATGGTGACGCCACTTGGTTGTGGAGTGGACACAACGTGGAACCGCCTCATTGGTGGGGAATGTGGGGTAAGGGCTTTGTCTTTGGAAGACCTCAAGATGAATGCTTTTGATAGGGAAACCCAGTTGACTACGTTTGATCAGTTGACATCCAAGGTTGCTGCTGTTGTTCCTACCGGAACCGGTCCGGGCGAATTCGACCACCAAATCTGGCTCAATTCTAAGGTATTTTTACTTCTATGATTATTATTGTTGTTTGCTACATTGGCACATGGCATTCACATTTTCTTATCTCATTTCTTATAGTGATTACTTAATTAAAGGGCTCTCTAGTTAGGTGTGAAAATTGTGTGTTTACGATTTGGATATTCTTGCAATGCAGCAATAGGTGTCAGCATGACTGTCAAAAAAATTTCAAGGGCTAATGTCAATTATTATATATTCTTGATAACTTGAAGCTACTGTAATGTTTGTGCTGAAGTTTTAATATAAATTTTTGTGTTGAAAATATGACTGTATACATACACAGTCAAAGAATCTTGTACACGTAATTGAATTTACAGATCAGTGTTAGATTTTATTTTCTCACCACCACTCAATATTTTGCAGATAATCATGCTTTATATCAGCAACATCTTAAAACAAATCTACCAGATTATATTCTTCCTGGAACATGAAAAATTTGTTGTTTTTTTCTTTTCTAAATGTTCTACCAACAAGAAAAGTCAAATTATTTTTGGATGCAATCATGGTTGCTTGCTCTCTTTAAATTAGAAGGAGAAAACTTGCTAACATGGAAAGTAACCACTAACCTTTAGCTAAGTGTTGTGTAGATTCTTCTCATTTTTAATGTTGTCTTCTGGCATTGCTTTGTTTTTACTTGCACATGCTAGATCTGGATTTCTATTATGCTTATTGATGTCATTGTAGTACTGTGACATTTCCCTTAGGACCATCGATCAATAGCAAGGTTTATAGCATATGCATTATGTGCTGCTGATGAAGCTCTCAAGGATTCTAATTGGTTTCCCATTGAGCAACAAGATAAGGAAAGAACGGTATGCTTTTTTTTATTATGGGTAGTAACAAATCATTTTTTGACAACTATTCCCTTGTGACTTGTATTTTAACTTCAAAAACTATCAGGGGGTGTCTATTGGTGGTGGAACCGGAAGCGTTAGTGACATCTTGGATTCTGCACAACTGATCTGCGAGAAGGTCAGTATGTTGAAACTCACTGGTATTGAGGAACTTTGGTGATCTTTCCCTGTTTAAGATTTTTTCCAAGTGCTTTTAGTTATGACAGCAAAATGATTTGGTAACTTAAATAAACTATACTGTATTTGATGTTTACTTTTTTCTTCCCTGAATACAGCGCCTTCGTCGCCTTAGTCCATTTTTTATCCCACGGATATTGATCAACATGGCATCAGGTCATGTGAGCATGAAATATGGGTTCCAGGTGAAGATACTACTTTCAACTGACTGATATTCTATACTACAAATATGAATGAGCTCCTAGTCTCCTTCAGCTGCTGGAGTGCTGGGCAGGCAACTGCATTTTCATTTATATATATATATATAATGTGTGTGTGTGTGTGTGTGGATTTCAAGATGAAAAATATTTTTGTTGCAGAATGAATTGACCTCCTGTAGAACAGGTGTAGGGAACACATCTTGTTGCATCTTTGTTTCTTCATCTTATAATAATTTCTAACATCATAATTCAATGAGAAATAACAACCTTCTGAAACAGAGCTTTCCTTCATGTTAATTTGGATGAGTAATTCTATGTCAATCAGATTTAATAGATTGTTTACTCAAACATAATAATATGATATATCTCCTGGTAGAACAATTATAAGTTTATAACATTTGTCAATAAAATTATCAGAAAAATAACATAGTAAAGCTATTGTTGTTGCAAATCTATTAGAATATTTCTTTATGCTATGATCTTTGTAATCATTAATAATCCTGAGCATGTCAAGAACTTGTTTCCTATTCCGGAATATAGGGACCAAATCATGCTGCAGTCACTGCCTGCGCCACTGGTTCACATTCTATTGGTGATGCAATGAGAATGATTCAATTTGGGGATGCAGATGTTATGGTAGCTGGAGGCACAGAGTCCAGCATTGATGCATTATCAATTGCAGGATTCTGCAGGTAAATTATGACCAATGCCTTGCATCCTTTATCCCTCTGATATTCTATATCTGATATTGGAGACTTGCAGGTCTCGAGCTTTGACAACAAAATATAATTCAAGCCCACGAGAAGCATCCCGACCATTTGATAGTGGTCGAGATGGATTTGTGTAAGTATAACAAGTTATCAACATTATAGACTTGATTCTCATTATAATAATGTATTTGTTGTCTGACCACAAAGTATTGGTGTTCATGGTTTGTTTGTCTTGCTGCTTACATCAAAGTTATACTTTTACTCAGGATAGGTGAAGGTTCTGGAGTCTTGGTCTTGGAGGTTTGTTAAATAATTTATTATGTATCTATCATCTATCCCTATATTCCTCTTGACCTACCTCATTTATAATATTTGATCTTTGTTATTTATATGTTTCTCCTATCTTTTAGGAATTTGAGCATGCAAAAAATCGAGGAGCCAAAATCTATGCAGAGGTTCGTGGCTATGGGATGTCAGGTAGTTTGTTTTGTTGCAGGATATGCAGGATTTTCTTCTAGCCTTAGTTGTATATTTGGTTGACTTATTTCGTGTGGATTTTGACTAGGTGATGCATATCATATTACTCAACCTCCTAGTGATGGGAGAGGAGCCATTTTGGCCATGACTCGTGCTTTACGACAGGTGTCCTTTATCTTCCTGTAATAATTTGTATTTTTCATGCATCATTAGAGGTTTTCTGTTGGCTGAGCTGCCAACTTTTGGTTTGTGCATGTCCTGATGGTTTGACCTGCCGTTCTTTGTCTATTATTTTCTCTCTCCAATGTTCTTTTTACATATTATTGTCACATAAATGTACAGATATACTCCCTGTTTCACTTCATTGTCACTGTGATTAGGGATGACAATCAGACCAAGACCCAATAGGTACCCATGAAAATTACCCACAATGGGTAGGATATTTACCCATCAATCAAGTTTAGGTTATGTATGAGTAATTACCCATAAAAAATTGCAGGTATGGGTACATGTATGGGTCTTAAGAACGGGTAATTGTCTTAAATGAAGTTTGGGGATGGATACTATAGTAGTACCCTTACCCAAATCCAAATCCAAACTCTGCCAATTACCGCTAAGTGAGTTCTATCAAGGTCAGGGAATGGAAGCTTCTGCTATGTCACAGTGATAAGATGGTCAAGCCATTATTAGTATCAGTATTGATTAGATGTTAGCTAAACTTGAAAGTGAAATGAGATTATCCTGTTAAAGAGTAGATACTTCAGTGCTTTTAGCAGAAATTAAGAGTTAATAATTATAAGTTAAACTCTTGTGCCATATTGTATTTTTTGTTTGCTCTGTGCATTAGGCTTTGCCATAGTCTAGATGATCATTTTAAAGGATTGCTTTTTCATGATTTGCAGTCAGGTTTTCATCCTTCTGAAGTGGATTACATAAATGCACATGCTACATCTACACCTTTGGGCAAGTCAAGTGGACCTTTCCTGATTCCAGCAATTTAAGCTTGAATATTATTATTTTTGAATATTTCATCTCTGTGAGTTTATGCTTTTGTCGTAAATTATCTCACCTGAATTCTTTATATAGGCGATGCAATAGAAGCTCATGCTATCAAAACCATGTTCTCTGACCGTGCAAGCTCATCCGCTTTAGCCCTCTCCTCCACAAAGGTAAAACAAGCTTTATGACCAACAAATTATCTGATTGATCGTATAATCTAAGTGTTGGTTGCTTCTTAGATGTTAGCTCTCACCTATGTGAGATGCCATTTAGTTTTTGTTATATTTGGATGGGGAGAACAATGATTAACTGAAGCAATTTTTTCAGGGCGCTATTGGTCATCTCCTAGGTGCTGCTGGAGCTGTTGAAGCAATTTTTACAGTTTTGGCAATACGGCATGTAAGCAGTTTTTATTTATTTACTTTGCCCACTTGCATCAACTTGTGGGGAAGCATTTTTACACATACTGTAGCTTTTGTGCTTCATCTAGAGCCAGACCCTGTCTGCTTAATATAATAGAATGATTTCTGTGATGCTTGTTTTTATAACAGGGAATTGCTCCATTAACTCTTAATTTAACTAAGCCAGATCCTGTGTTCGGTGATAGTTTCATGCCATTGTCTGCTTCAGAAAAAATGCCAATTAGAGTTGCTATATCAAACTCTTTTGGTTTTGGAGGCACAAATGCGTCCCTACTTTTTGCTCACACAGGTTTGACTGATTTGACAGCTGCATCTCATTCCATTGGAATTATTTAACAAGAGCTGATTGTGTCATGGGGAGGAGAGTTTAATTGCCTAAAGCTCTTGGCAGCGTACATGTGCTAGAAGTTTATGCTTTGCCATGTACATTTTGATGCTGCTGTTACTTTTGCTCATTAGTTTTTGAATGCTACTAACTCTTAACTATTTAGAACACAGCATTTTTAAAAACTTTGAATGCCATTCATAAAACGTTGAATCCAATTGCAAATTTATGTTTGAAAACTTTTATCTTGAAAATAAAATTTATAGTAAAACTTAGAATGCAATTTTAATCCAATATTAGTTGAGTCCCTAGTAATACAGTTGCTTAAATAGTCGGAGGGAAAACTTTGTTGTCTATAATGGTTCTATGTGATTTAGGGACTGGAGGATGCTTGGAGTATAGACTAAAAAAAAATATTCAAGTTACATTTTTCCACATAAGTTTTGTCAACGAATTCCTTAAATGCATTGTTTAAAAAAACATTTAATGGATATAATTAAAATATTTAATTATTTAAAATAAGTAATTACTAGATATTTTTATTTTTGTTTTTATTATGATAGATACTTTTATTTTGAGACTCTTGGTGGATCACTATATATTATTTTTTATTTTTAGCTTTAAATATAACTTTAGTTTTTATAATTTATAATTTTTTTTATTTTTTATTTCTTATAATTTAGTGTTGGTGATGATTTTCGATTAGTGCTATGTTGATATGATTTTTGCATTGAATATTAGTCTTATACAGTTAGGCGCCTTCGTGTAATCCTTTTTTTGCTAACGATCTACACCACCTCCTTCATTCCAATGTTTCTGCTTCAGATATCCCCTGCACAGTTCTAAATACCTCTCTCCCCATGCGTTTATCAACACGACCGTTGCACCTTCGCTCCAACAATCATCCATCCCTTCGTTGCAGAGAGAGAAAGAGAAAGTATAATTCACCTGATTTAGAAAGTTTTGTTTGATTTCATGGAGGGAAAGGAAAAAATATATTTAATAGGATAAAACACACATATAAAATAGTTATACCACTCACTTAATATGATATTATAAAATAGAAAAACAAAAATGCATGTATTCTTTTGGTACTCCTCATCTAATAAAAGGCAAATAAAATAAAAAATAATTTCTAGTTTATTTTCAATCCTTCTAAAGAGAAGAATAGAATAATGTGAAGATCCCTCCCCCCCCC